>CAHIKZ030000020.1:1752500-1817500 GCA_903632075.3 Acanthosepion pharaonis
TAAAGAGATATCTTGCCGAGTAGACACAAACTTTGTTCTTTTGTACATTAAATGTAGTTTAGGAGCGGTCGGATTTGGTGCTTTCGAGAGACTAGATGGTAATTTCAAAGAACTGTTAGACGATGGTTAACAATGGTCAAAACAATATTCCTACGCTCATGGATCAATTTTTTGAATGCGGTTGATTTTTCATATGAACTCCTGGTGGGTTATTTGATACCGAATTTTGGATGAAGAGCCTGGTGACTAGGCACACCTAGATTCTAAATGTCCACTCCGTACAGACCCTTGTCAAAATCGACGAATTTTAAGGACAACAGTGTTAGACAACACGACGACCGCAACATAGATCAAAGAAAATGCGAAAACAGAAACGCCAACACTAATGTTTAGGAATCATTTACTTTCAACTCCGGACACGCGTACTTCTAGCTAGATTTATGTAATAACATCGGCATACACACCTCTAATGGTGTCGTGAGAGTGTCACCTGGGGGATCGTGTGTATTCTCAAACGACATAGGTTCAATTCATGTCGTCATCATGAGCGGCATCACATATTACAACCTCCAACATCAGCAGATAAAGTTGAGTGCTTTGCTTAGGAAGTTCTCTTTCAACTCCGCACTCGACTCATCTGGAGTACACATACTTGATTTCACCCCTAGAACGCATAACCCCTTCACTGGTTTCAGAGAACCCACAGAAATGTGCTCCCGAGCTGACTCCAGTTCTCTCTAAATTCTACATAAATTGCCTCGTTGCATCCTGCTTTCCATGTTCTTGAAAGGCTATCTCTGCAGTTCCTGTTTTTAAGAATTCTGGAGAACACTCTGACCCCTCAAATTATCACCCTATTAGTCTCTTGCAGTTTTTTGCAAAGGCCCTAATCAATGCTGAAATGGCTAAGCATATTACTTCTAACGACATCTTCTCAAACAAATAATATAAACTCCGTTTCGCCAGATATACGGCTGATGGGATAAGGGCCATCACTGAATTTGTATTTCAAACTCTAGATAAGAACTGCTTGGCATTCACGTCAGAAGTTCCTATACGAACATTTCAGTTTGTTTGGGTGTTAATCTGAGGGCAGTGCAGTGCATTCGAAAAGGTTTGGATGAGTCTAATGGTGATTAAGAAGGTGTTTGGAGTGATCACTAGTAATGGAAACGTTATGCCTCCATTCATCATCCCACAGGGCCTCAGATTAACATGGACGCCTACATCAAGTTCTTTGAGAAAGTATTGCTTCCCTGAGTGGCTGCTGGAAGACCCTACGTCTGGCAACAAGATCATGGCGAACAAACAGGAGAACCCTGACAAGGCTTTCAGCCAATTTCTGCAACCACATCGCTACTTACATCTGCTCACCTAACTCCCCAGACTGCAACCCCCTTGATTATTATGTGTGAGGCGCAGTTGAGCGAGAGACCAACAAAACTCCTTGTAACATCAAAGATGAACTGATGACAAGGATTATTGTAGCATTAACCAACTTAAACAAAGAGACCGTCAAGAAGGGTTGCAGGAGATTCTGAACTCGTCTGAATACCGTAGTTTAAGCCAACTAGTTTATTGCATAGATTTAGTATTTCAAACTAGTTTTGTGTAATTTTGGTAAATATCTCTGTTAAAAGTTTTTCGTAATTTAGACAATTTATCCATCGCACTCTGTATAACATTGTTGGATAGTCCGTCACTTGTGCAATTGTTTGCATGTGAAAGTGCAGGTACGTCATAAGGCACAAATATATATATATATATATATATATATATATATATATATATATATATCTTTCGATAAACGTGCAATCAATTTACAAATTCATGAATCATTCACACAAAAACAAATGCAAAGGTTAATGATTTAATTGGCGAGAAATCCATCGTCGCAAACAATTCAAATAATATACAAAAACCTCCGAATCCGTTATGAATGAAAAGGTCCTTGTTTCTATAAATTCCTGCCGCATTAGTTCTTATTTTTACTACAAGCTTTCGTCTGTTCCTACAGACATCTTCAGGTATGGAATAGATGTTGTTCTTGTTTTTCTCTTAGTAATAAGAGGACAACGAAAATATATGTATTGTTGTATCCGAAAATGCTATTGGAAATGAGTTATTGTTTTTGGAGCGTGCAATAGCAACGCTGAGTTTGATTTTAAATTTTTTACAGTTGTGCGTTCATGTACAAATATGGTGATGAACGAATTTTTTACTGCTAAATTTTCTGTCAAAGTGGCATGAACTATATTGTTCAATAATTACAGTAATGTCGCACTTATTATCCAAAAGTCGCACTTGGATCAGTTATTTTAATTTCGATAAACTTGCAATCAATTTACAAATTCATGAATTATTCACACAAAAACAAATGCAAAGGTTAATGATTTAATTGGCGAGAAATCTATCGTCGCAAACAATTCAAACAATATACAAAAACCTCCGAATCCGTTATGAATGAAAAGATCATTAACCTTTGCATTTGTTTTTGTGTGAATAATTCATGAATATATATATATATATATATATATATATATATATATAGGGTATGGATACACGTAATATATTCGTTATTTTGAAATTTGAACATATGTTGATCCGTCATCATCTTCCTCATCTGTGCGTGTTGATTGCACGGGTTTTTACGATTTTTTCGTTCCAGTCTTGACGATTATCCATCGAAACTTGTACGTCTTCAGACTGGCATTCTGTTCCTTCGCCTATTTGCTGAATGTATTTTGTGAAATGCCTACCTTTTCTAATTGTGATAATATCAATGTTTTTATATTTGCCTCTTCACATATCACACTCGTTTTTTGAACAGGAGTAGAGGTGTAATCTTTGTTACTTGAGTTGTGTTTCGGGTTCCTTCTAAATGCTCAGTTTCTTTCACTTCCAGTAACGTCTTGGGTTTTAGTGACATTGTCTCTTTGCTTGGAAAGGATTCAGTAAAAGAAACATATCCCTATAACCTTTAACATTCTCTCTACATTTAATGGCTCTTGGGCCTTGTACAGGGTTAACATCATTGTAAAAAAAGATAATATCACTAATAATGTCATTACTTCTCCAGGAATGTCCTTCAAGTTTTTTTCGTCTTTCCCAAATAACTTGACAGATGGGCAGTAAATGACCGAATGGCCGCTCTTTTGTGCTTTTGTCTTTCCAATGGGTGAGATAGTTTTCAAGATATATTTTACTAAACGCAAGTATAAATCCATCAGATGACACTCATTATATTTCAACCGTAGCCCTGTCATCTGAACATAAGGAAATATTCTTTTTCTTAGCAGGTATGCTGGTTGCTATCTCGTTGTTGAGTCACTAGTAATGGAGACGTTACGCCTCCATTCATCAACCCACAGGGCATCAGACTTAACAAGGACGCCTACATCAAGTGCCTTGAGAAAGAAGTGCTTCCCTGAGTCAAGAGTGTGGTTGCTGGAAGACGCTACGTCTATATATATAAATCCAAATCGTGTAACGACAAAATTGATGGTTAAGCTTTGAACTGTTGTATCTTAGAATTGATTAAAGATATCTTACTGTAATCGTCCGAGGTTTTTTTTAAAAAGTATTGGAGTCTAATTTGGACAATAAGAATTTATACTCTCCATGCTTAACATAAGAGTCGTGATGAAATCAAAATGACATGTTCATCATTAATTAATCACAGTTAAGGATCAGAAGCTCATGAAGGATTGAAATAAGTCTATATATATATATATATATATATATATATATATATATATATATATATATATATATATATATTGCAGGATCATTTTCCAACTTATTCGCCCTCTCTAACCTTCTTACTTTCTGTCTTGGAGTATCAAGGTGCCTCACAGGTTTCACGTACAATTTCATTTTAAAGTTTATTTTCCTTGATCTTTGGACTGTCAGCTGAAACTCTTCTCTCATGTGGCAAACGTCTTATGGAATGAGTTTAGGTCTTTTCTCATTAACTCTAAGTTGAAATGATGATCCGTCTTCCTGTTGTGACCTTCTGATCCAGTATTCCTCTCTATTACTCTTCCCTCTTTTTTACACTTATTCACAATTTTCTTGATGTTTCTTGAATAGTCTTTGAAGATGGAAGCAAGAGTATGAATATTGGTACCATTAATAAAGGCCTGAATGATCTTTTTCCTCTCACCATTGCTCATCTGGAAATGGCAGTGGGGTGAACACAAAACAATTTCATTCTATTCTCTTTCTTGCGGAGATATTTACGACAAATAGTGTCAAGATGGCTAAACGTCTTATCTGAAAACCTGGAAAAAGAAACTGATTTATGCTGTTACACGATTTGGACAATTTTGCAGTTACAACCGATATATATATATATATATATATATATATATATATATATATATATATATATATATATGGGCAACAACCTTTCTTTCAAACCTGCTTCGTTGAATATGACATACTAGAAAAAATTAATGAATTGTTTTTTTAGGAATTTCTGGAATGAGGAGTTATTATTTACACTAATTATATTCGGACAGTTGTCCTCATCTTTGTTGTTTTTATCACAACATTTCGGCCAAAAGAAACTCAACAGCAAGTCTTCAACTGTAACAGCAGTAATCAAAAACATGAGCATCAGCAGCAGCAGTGGAAGTTACGTTTAAAGCTGCACAGGACAATGGCCTAGTGGGTAACAGCGTCGTTTTGTGAATTTTGTGACATAATGGTTAGAGTTCAATCCCAGGGCCGGTCAGTGTGTATTAGCACTCACTGGAAATGAGCAATAGCTGAAAAGTGCTAAATAAAATAAGAACAAGTCGATATTCCTAGACATGAGCAGTGGGACGAGAACTATCAACCACTCTAGATAAAATAAAGGTTTCAGTTCAGAATTCGCTGTAGATCACCCAGATCGATGTTCACCTGAGGAAGACCGGAAGGCACTGATCCTTTCTTGTTATCTAAGCAGTTTCGTGATGTTAAAATGAAATTTATCAAGGAAGGTGTCGCATTTTTTTTATTTTAACCCAAGTACTTTCGACCTTTTCTAAGATCATCTTCGGTGGTAAATTTCGAAGAAAACATTGCAAATGCAATAAAATATGAATTCCGTTGTCATAGTGACTTTTAAAAACATACGGGAACGCGGTCTGCTATAGTTATTTTACATTTTTTAAATCTATACTTTGCAGTTTGATAATGCAAGTGTTTCAATATACGGCAGCTGAACGGAAATTTTTAGAAAAGTAAAAAGGCATTAGTATATAAATGCTATATGCACTTTAATATCTTGCTGCTATATTCTTAATTAATTTTGATGAGTGTTGGATGGTTTATTGTCATTTACAATAAGTCTATCTGTGTCATTTATCCATTTAGAAACGGTCGAAAGTACTTGGGTTAAAACAACTACGGCGCCTCCGTTGATGAATTCCATCAAGAATCTGATTAGACAATTGGAAAGGATCAGTATAAAAGTAATTAGGCACCGTATATTACTCAAGATATTCTGCCTAAAATAGTATATATATATATATATATATATATATATATATATATATATATATATATATACCAGTCCAAGAACAAACATACACAAAAGACAATGGTTAAACATCGAAAAACACGAGGAAAATTGATTTCTTTTAAAAATATGTGGAAATATCCACTCTTTGCCCGATGAAGTTTGCGAAACCAGAAACAACAATATGGAAAATAAAGTATAATATATATTTTTAAATATTCACACGATAGCCAAAAACGTTTTCGGTTTTTCTCTTCTTTTAAAAATATACACATTTCTCTCTTTGAAACAAGTATAACTCCTTCCTTATATATCTAAATACTTACCTTTTTATGCTATCCTATGTCTCTTTTTACCTCTCCCTAAATTATGTTTCTATCTTTCTTTGAACCTTGTAAAATATTTATCCATTCATTTGTGTGTAATGGCTTTGGAATCGAATTTTTCGATTCTAATTAAATAAATATTATCATGGGATTGCGAGTCTTCGTTTTCCTTATTATATATATATATATATATATATATATATATATATATATATAATGAGTGTGTGTGTGTTGATGTGTGTGTGTGTTGGTGGGTGTGTTGCAGACTGATGCCCATGAAATTGTGCATCATGTTAACGATAAGATAAAATGTTAAACAAGTAAGACAAGAATTTGTTTCTTTCAAAAATGGTTAAGAAAAAAAAAAATAAAACAAATGCCATCCCTCGTTCGGGTGGAGATTTACGTGTCGTCAATGTGGAAAAGAAGCAGACTTTGCATGTTTCAATCAAAATGAGTTAGGATAAAAAAAAAGGGTAATAAAAAAGGAAGAAACGAGAAGAGGGGGAGCTTTACAGGAGAATCTTTAAATACTCACATGTTGATCTCCCAAACTATACACACACACACGCATTCAATTCGTGTTTGTTACATTTCCTTACGCCTAAATAGTAAATATATATATGAATTCATCTCGCACGCCTATGGATTAAATAATAGGATTTATATCTGGAAAAATCAGTATTATCCTATTGTTATATTTTTTATGAAAACTAATGGGTATGTACCAATCCTCAGAAATACGTTAGGGTAATATGCAGTCTATGCTGGCGGCGTGAGCTGTCAGCCTGGGAATCTCTTGCCATGTCGAAGTCTCTGCCTTTGGGACCCGGACGAGGCTATGCCGAAGGGTAGAGTCTCGTCCGGGCAATTTTTGCTTGATCCCACGGGCTCGGAATGCCCCACATTAAATTTGGTCTTGTGCCGCACCCTACCTCGTGAGGAGGCTGGTAAATATCGTAGTATGCTAAGTAGTCCACTACTAGCAGTGGTTTACCTACTTTATTTAGACAATCATATGCAAATCATCAAACGCATTGAAAAATACTTACACTCTCAGCTGTTTACAACGGCTTTCAATGATTAAATACAACTTCAAGCGAACAAAGACGGTAGGTCTGGGCGAGTTTAATCTTTTTTCAAATCTTGTGAACTAGAGTTACAAAATCATACAGAACTGTTTCAGTTAACAAAAATTACATCGCTTGCGGACTTTCAACAGCAGCAACAACTAAAATGGCTATCACGGGTAATTCAAACGGAAAATACTCTAGATACTGATGTCCCACATGACTTTAAACATAAGCTTCGAAAGGGCAATAATAGTTACTGAGAAATATACTTCCTGCAAAATTGAATGAAGAGAAAGATTTTGTAAATTTCAAACTAAAGTATCACTGGCTGGTTGGTCAATAAATGTTGAATGTTAATATATATGTTTCAAGCTATTCTATATATTTGGATTAAAGTACTCAATATTAGCGATAGAGCGTATGTAAATATAAGTGGACATTAAAGTCAACACCCAAAGGCAACAGTCACGTATTCGGCAGGCCATATACGTTGTGGTTTTGCAAAACACAACACAAACAGTTGCCTCTGTGTGTTGATTTCAATCTCCACTTATATATATATATATATATATATATATATATATATATATATATATATACAGGGTGTAGCTGGTATTTGAGGACACACAGATTTAATATTAATACTGCTTCCCACTAACATGTAATCTTTTTATTTTTCAGAAATCAAAAATGGCAAACCCTATGATAATAAATGAAATGAAAAGGCATACTGTGATTGTGGCATTAAAGGCTGATCATAGCGATTTAGATATTGCACGTTTCCTCAAAGTTGCAAGATCGTTTGTCTACAAAATACGAAAAGAGTTAGAAGACGCTGACAGTTCCCCAATATCTGTATCAAAACGTAAAAGACATTCTGCACGTTCTGATAAAGTGAGAATATTCGAACCTCCTAACTCTCCAGATCTCAATCCACTAGACTATTATGTGTAGAGTGTTGTTGAGAAGGAGGTTAATACACAGCCTCATAACACCAAAGACTCTCTTAAAGCTGCAATAGTTCGAGTAATGTCTGACATAAATAAGGACTTAATCAGAACTTGCAGACGATTTCGACCTCGTGTAGAAGCAGTTATTGATGTTAGTGGTGGTTTTATTGAATAAAATTAAATAATACTTATCTAAATTTCATGTTTACTTGTTTGTTATCAAATATAGTTATATTCATATGTTCAGCAAAGTTTTTACTAATCCATAAAATCTGTCCTCAGATAACAGCTGCATCCTGTATACAGTAGCGTCCAAAACTAAGGGACAAAATTTTAAAACCTAATATTTGTTAGAAATAACAACTGTGAAAAGTTGAAATTTTGACAACTGGTAGTCGTTATCATCCATAATAACATACTAAAATTTGAATCATTTGCAAAGGATAGAAAAAAAATTATAACAATTATTTATTTATTTTCAAATTTGGAACGTCCAAAAGTAAGGGACAAAATTGAGAAAAACAATGTAAACGGCAAAAAAAAAAACCAATAAAAATACATGTACAATCAATATTTAGTAAATGAGCCCTTGCTCTCAATGACAGCTGCACAATCAGTTCGTGACAATCCTCGATACTAATTTTAGACCATTCTTCTTGAAGCCTCACCCACAAATCCTCCGTGTTAGTGGGATTTCTTTCCATAACTTTCACTCCTAAGGTCTTCCAAAGATTTTCTATTGGATTTAAGTCAGGACTTTGCGGTGGCCAATCCATAATTTCCAAATCTTGCTCGCTAAGGTAACTCATTACCACCTTTGCCTTGTGACATGGGGCATTATCTTGCATAAAGGTAGCCCTATCGAAACCTGAATTCTGTATGATTGGCACAACATGATCTTGAACAATGTTTTTACACGGGTTTGTAACCGGACAAGAGGCGTTGTACCTTGGCTAGAAAACATTCCAATTACCATGACGCTTCCGCCCCCAAACTTGACAGTTTTCTTAGTACACTTTGCACTTAATCTTTCACCAATCCGTCTCTTTACATTGTTTTTTCCACCATTTCCAAATAAATTAAACTTGCTTTCATCACTGAAAAATACTTTTGCCCAATTTTCATATGTCCAAATTACATACCTGTTTGCAAACTCTAATCTCTTCTTCTTATTCTTCGAACTAACAAGTGGTTTCTTCCCTGGGGGTTAAACAGCCCTATTTCTTGCAGTCGTCTACAAACAGTCTGTCTTGACACATTAACACATGAGGTACTATTCATAACCCTTTTAATTTCTGTGCAAGACTTAAAACGGTCCTTTAATGACATACGCTGCATTATTCGATCTTCTCTTGCCGAAGTTTTGCGGGGGCTGCCGGTTTTAAAAGCACTAACTATTTTGCCAGTATCATTGTAGGATTTAACAACCCTGCCTACAACACTCTTGGAACGTTTCACTTTCTCTGAAATCTCTCTAATGGTGTGCTTTTCCTTGTGTAGCTTCACAATAGCTTGTCTCATAGAGTAATCAAGTTTTTGGCGTTTCGCCATGGTGCCGGCTGATGCAACGTTTACAAATGACTAAGTAAGACTTATTCTTTAGAGGAAAAAAAAAATTTGAATATAGCATACTGTTTACATTGTTTTTCTCAATTTTGTCCCTTACTTTTGGACGATCCTATTTTGAAAATAAATAAATAATTGTTATAATTTTTTTCTATCCTTTGCAAATGATTCAAATTTTAGTAAGTTATTATGGATGATAACGACTACCAGTTGTCAAAATTTCAGCTTTTTCACAGTTGTTATTTCTAACAAATATTAGGTTTTAAAATTTTGTCCCTTAGTTTTGGACGCTACTCTCTCTCTCTCTCTATATATATATATATATATATATATATATATATATATACTTAATTATGATTATCTCAAATCTTCCTATTAATTTCTATCATTTGTATATCCTTGCTTGAACCGGTTTCTAATGCTCTGGATGGAGCGATTTGGGGATAGTAGTCGTGGCTCGTGGGGGCACAGTCCTATGGGTAAGGGAAACTCGGATGAGTTCCACCACGGAATATGTGATCAAGCGGCTATATATCGACTCTAATTCGTTACCTCTTGGTCACTGAGGCCCGTTGGTATGACGTTTGCCTCAGCGTTTCAATTTCGGGTTTCAATTCTTGGTAGTGGATGCGCACTGCTGATGAGTCCCAAATATAGGACGTAACGGCCGTCCAGTGCTTTCTGCATTCTGTTGAGGTTTCTTCTCGACTCGATGAATTACTTAATTATAATTATCTCAAATCCTCCTAATAATTTCTTACACTTATATATATATATATATATATATATATATATATTGAACAATCAGGCCAGTAAATGTAATTAATATAGTTTAATTAAAAAACATAGCATTTAGCTAAATTGTCTATAAAAATAACGTATATATAGAAAATATATTAAATAATCATTACACACACACACATACAAACACACACACACACACACATATATATATGTAGTAGTGGCTGCCGACTCACTATGCGCGTACGACCATCACTGACTTGTCCAATTAAACTCCTCACAACACTGCATTTATTGGTTGTGTGAACGACCGTGGCTCATAAAGCCAGCATTTCTTGTCACATATGTAGCATATCAAATCATCTCCCCGTGGTGAAAGTTGACTTTGATCATCATCACTTCTAATGTGCCTTTTCATATGCCTTGTCAGGCCTGATCTGGACTTTCACATCGGACATTCATTCACTTGCAGATCGGACATTCAAAGCATGTCATTACGAAATCGTCATATGCAATAGACTGTTGGTGATGGTGTGATTTTTGGTGACCTGAGCAGACCTGCCCTGGACAGACATATCCGATTGCATTTGGCACATGATCAAGTTGGCACCTCATAGCAATTCAGGGATCCCTTCTCAATCCCTCTCTTCAGTTCTGCATATTTTGCGATGCCTCGTGGAAGATCTTGACGCCATCAGCAATACCAGCTTTCCAAGGAACCTGGTCTTCAGCTAGAGTCTCCCAATTATCCAGAGCGATATTGCACTTGTATAGTGACTCTTTAAGGCAATATTTGTAACGATGTTTCGGCTTATGCTGCGGTCTTTTTACCATTTCCAATTCTCCATACATTAATTGTTTTGGAATATGAATAACATGGCCCGATCAACGCAATCTGTCCTTGTGTTTAAGTGCTTCCACAGAAAGGGAATTGGCCCTTTGTCTAACAACAGTATCAGGGGTGTGAGACATCAAATGGATTACAAGCACAGACCGAAGGCAGCGTTGATGAAAACGTTCCAGTATCTTCAGATGTCTGCGATAGACTACCCATGTCTCACATGAATATAACATAGATGACATAACGCCGGAATTATATATTTTAATTTTTGTCCGCTTTTTATACCCTTCTGACTCCAGACACGGAACTTGAGTGCTGCAAATTCATCTCATCGTCAATAGAGCAGTGGAAGTTGAAGGTGCTACAAAGGTGTACACATTTTTCTACTACCCCAAGTAAACCACCATCAACATTAATTGATGGCTCTATATACTGACTTCCTCAGGCAGGTTGATACATCACCAATGTCTTGTCAAGGCTGATAGACTGTTCAAAAGCCTTACATGACGCTGATAGTTGATCCATGAACTCCTGTGCGTACTGAATTGTAAAAGCAACCAGGTCACAGTCATCGGCATAGAGAAGGTTGCACACTAAATTAAAAAAGACTTTTGTCCTTGCTTCAAACCTACGTATGTTGAAAAGCTTGCCGGTTGACCTGCATCATGGCAGACCCCAAACGCATCAAGCAGTACAATTGCAAAGTCGATAGAAAAACTGTCTTCCTCAATGATTATACACATATTTAATTTCGTCGGCAGTTGTTTGTTTTTGTCTCATTTACTTGATTTTTTTCCGATTTTTTCTTTCTCTTCTTTCGATATTCTGATCAAAATCTTTCGTTTGATCGTAAATATTTTGCAGTTTTCACCTACCATAATAAAACTCTTATTACTTGGTCAGGATTAGATCTCACGTCTCACTGATAGTTTACGATAACGAATCTACAGAACTATCAGTGTAGATGAGTGTTTTGTTCTGTTAAATGACATTTTCACATAAAATATATCAACGCCATCTTAGGATGTTAACATTTTATATACGACCATCACTTTCCCCGTCTTCTCATTCATCCTAATTTTTCAGCTCGACACTTGTCTGTTATGAGAAGGACGGGCTTTGAATATATTACTAAGGATGCTGCAAAATATTAATATTGTCTTTGTGTGTATG
The DNA here is from genome assembly GCA_903632075.3 of Acanthosepion pharaonis. NCBI lineage: Eukaryota > Metazoa > Mollusca > Cephalopoda > Sepiida > Sepiidae > Acanthosepion > Acanthosepion pharaonis. The sequence continues at coordinate 1,764,680 of CAHIKZ030000020.1, forward strand.
CCTGTCTGGAAAAGATATCAGATTGAAATAATACGAAATAAGACTGAAAACTGTCTTTTCTTCGTGTGTTACGGCGAAGCTATAGGTGAAGCAGTCCTGGATATAACAATGAACTACATCTGGAAGAAAGAACTCAGATCGGGATTTTTTAGGATCGTGGGACCACCTCTTAATTGCTAGTCCCGGGTATGACGATAAACTAGAAAAGGTAGATAGGCCTCTGGTCTGAAGGGGGGGGGGTAGGAACGTGGAACCATCCTTTAGTTGTTAGCTCTGGATATGATGATAAACTACATCAGGCAGAAAGGCCTCTGATTCGTGGATTGAAGGTTTTCAGCAGCGTGGAACCACCCCACAGTGAACCCTGAACGACAATATTTGGCAATTTGGGAATTGAGAAATATTCAGGGTTGATGGCGTATGATGGCTCGTTGGAAGCAAATTCACGAATTCAGTGAAATCAAGAAAGTGGATATTTTTCATATTTTGAGGGCTCTGGGGACAGATTTCCATATTTGCACATAACGGCCCTCAAAATAAGAAATTTGCTCTAATTTCAGTTTGGTTGAAGATAGAAGGGACATCAAGAGCTTCCTAGAAAGTTATTGGTAAGACGACATCTGTGAAATCAAAACAATCGAATTTTTTCATATTGAAAATATATTTTGTTATATAAACAGCTGAATATAAGATAGACACACACAAGACAATGAACGGAAGTTATATAAACGCCTCAGCCCAGAGGGAAAATTCAGTGTCCGCAGATACACGCGAGAAGAATCGAATGTTCCCGAAAACACACAACGTCGCGATCGAGTTCATAAGTGAATAAACAATAGTTTTACGTATGAAAGACTTAACCACGTATTCTTATTAAACATAACTAAATGATAATGCCACGCATGTTTTAAACGCCTCCATTCGTACGTGTAGCTCAAAAGAAATCTCATTAACATACATAACAAATTCGACTTGAAGACACAAAGAACAATTATTATATAACCATATGTGACATTCGTAAAATGTTACAGTTACATGAATCCAATGAATCTGTTCTAAAAACCATATCCTGTTCCACTTAACAGCGAAATAGTTACGGGAACAACTCATAAGCGTGGGTGTGGATTTTAGATTGAACTATCAAAACTATTAGAATTTAGAATAACTGGGAAATATCATTAAACAACCAGAGAATAAAACGAAGTTACTGTAGTATCGTATGCAAATTAGATGCAGATTTAAACAAGTATAAATAGGGAACAACTGGCGAACATAGGATGGCTATGCCTAGCAAAACCGATTGCTGTTGAGAACACGAAAAACTGCATTACGACTACTACTACGCAGAGTGGTGTGCAAACCATAACAATGGCGTCGCCGATAGGATCGTTAAATTCGTTGGACGATCGAGAACACATAGAAAAATGGATAAGAACTTTTGCTGCATTTGCAAGAATAAAAATATTAAGACACACAAAGACCGACGGAGGAGAGAACGAGATAACAGATTTATTTCAAGCTGCCACTGGGTGCGAAGCTGAGAATCAAATTTCGACAATATGTTACTCGAACGAATTAGAAGCAATTACTTTTGAAGACATTATTAAAATTAAGAAAAAGAATTTAAGACCAAAGAAAATATTGGTCATCACCGAAAGATCCAAGTTTTTAGAAATAAGACAAGCACCCAATGCTTCCATTAAACAATACTAACATAGATTGAAAGAACGAGCCAAGTATTGTAAATTTGAAAAATTAGGATCACGGGAATTGACTATAGAAGATGAATTATTCCTTTTCAGAATAATTGAAGACTTGCAAGAGCAAAACTACAAACGAAAAATGCTAGAATATTTACCGAGTAGTAGCATGAGTTTGAAAGCTAGCATCAAGTTTTTACAACAATTAGAGTTGATTAGAAAATTTCATCAACCAAAAGAAGAATTCGAGACAGAAAAGTACAAATGTCCAGCTGTAGGAAAAATATGCCCGAATTGCAAAAAAAAAAAAAAAAAAAAAAAGAGACCATTTTCAGAACGTATGGAAATACAAAAAGAAAATAGAAAATGGTACAACCCACTTTCGAAGATGAAGCTGAAATACTTACAATGAATAGACAAAAAAGTAGATAAAAAATAAGGATAAATGTCCAAATATTTAACATGCAAATTGATACAGGCAGTGAAGTCACGTTGATACCAAAAACGAAAAAAATTTTGGAAAAAATTATGTCGACCTAAATTAAAAAAAAACAGCATCCAATTAAAACAATTCGATGGAACGATTATAAAAATAACAAGTACATTTCAAGGCAATTTTGAAACCGACAAGCGTTTTGAAATAATACCCATTACAGTTGTAGAATGCAAAAGAATTAGTAGGTATTGATGTTTTAAAAGTACATACAGCGAGACTAATCAATTCCATGGAAGCAAAAGAAAATGAATTAGGATTATTGAAAGCAAGCATTCGACTAAAAGAAAACTATCACTTAAAATAAATAGAGTCAAGACAAGTTCCAATTCATATCCTGCCTTCGGTAGTAGCCAAATTAAACAAAATGATCCAGAAAGAGTGACTCAAAGTTATAGCAATTGGGCTTTCACTGATAGTAGCGATAAAGAAACCTGACGGAGATTTAAGGATTTGTGGTGATTAAAAGATAGGGGCAAATCCCCAGATATGTTCAGATTTTTTTCCTTTGCCAAATATCGAAACTGCGAGCCAAGAATTAGCAAAAATGGAACACTTTATAAAAACTGATCTCAAGGCAGCATACAACCAAATAGAAATTGACAAGAAATTCAAGGAAATCACCACAATAAACACCCCTATAGGCTTACTAAGATGGACTCGTCTATTGTTTGGGGTAAAAACTTCCAGTCATATGTTTCAAAAAGTAATTGAAAGAGTCTTATTAGAAAAAATAAAAAATATAATAATATACCAGGACGATATATGTGTAGAGACAAGAACTAAAGAAGAATTAAAATATAAAACAGAGAAAATTTTAATGAGATTAAAAAAGGCAGGCATGACTGTAAACAAAGACAAATGTAATTTTGACTGTAAGAAGATATCATATTTAGGATATCAAATATCAAAAGAAGGCATATCACCTGACGATTGAGTAACAAAGAAAATAATAGAAATATCTGCTCCAACAAATCAAAAAGAATTAGAATCCTTTTGGGGGCTTATAAATTTTTTTATAGTAAATACATATCAAAATACAGCAACATAATAAAGCCATTTTCAAAATGCCGCAAAAGCCTGTCGGAGAACGAATATTTTTTATGAAAATTTCTCGGACATTCAGGCCAGTAAATGATGTTTAATACTGTTTATTATAAACAGAGCATTTACTTAAATATTTGTATCTATAAAAAGAACGTATAAACATAAAAATGTTTTAAATTAATTGTCGTACTTTGTCCATTTCATAATATCTATCTATCTATCTATCTATCTATCTATCTCTCTCTCTCTCTCTCTCTCTCTATATATATATATATATATATATATATATATATATACGCAACAGCACACACACATAAAAGTATACGTACATATACACGCATGTTGAAATTGCATGCATTGTTTGATTAAAATTGACGTGTACACTTAAAGCCATAAATTATAATTTATAATTTAAAAAAAGTAATACAAAAAAGACAGAACCCGAGTCTTAATATGTTTCAATTAAAGGCAATCCTCCAAAAATAGTTTTGCTTTATTGCCCTTATAGAAAGTAAATTGCTTATGGATTTGTAATCTGATTCCAATCACGCTAGCCAGCAATATATATCTCCCAAAACTAATTAAGAAAAAGATAATTATATAAAATCATTAATAAGTTATTCATAGGCTACATAAAACGCGTTTCACGACAAGGTGTTTACTTCGCCAATGTCCCTAAAAGAAATAATTGAATAAAACATAAGCGCGTTCAGTGTTCAAGCCTAGCTGAAAAATAGATCTATAACGCTGATTTTTAAGGTTACTCGGTTTCTTTCCATTCTCGACAAACTTTCTATCCAACAAGTAATTTATAAATATCACCCTGAAAGCATTTTTCTTTTCTTATTAAAGTAAATGATTTCTAAATTCCTTTATTGAAATGTTGTACACAACTTTAACTGGAAAGAACAGGACCCAAAACATCATGAAATGTTGAAGTCTTTGTCGGTTGGGCCAAACATTACAATTTGTTTCTATTTCCGTTTATATTAAAAACTAGCACCATGGCCCGGCGTTGCCCGTGCTTGATTCAAAAATCGTACGACTCATACAGCAATCGCTATCACTTGACTTAAAATATTTTTGCCCTTCCTTGCCTTTAAATGAATGTCCTTTGCCGTGATGATGTTGCTACATGCCTTACTTCTTGCCTATCTCACACTGCGAATTTTTTCTAAGCTCTATATTAAACATTAAATCTGTTACGAAAAAAGAAATAAGCAAAATGAACACAAAACGATCAGCATTAAAAAAGGACTCGTAACTGGAAAAACCGAATGAAAAAAGAATGTTAACAACAAATACTTTTTCCCATCCAACCCAGTTCTGCGGAATCAGAATCAACGTTGAGTTTAAGCAAGCGAATGATCCAATTGGAGTAAAGTGCCATCCAGATTTAAATTTTTCCCACTTGTGACGAATATAGCTATCGAATTTTTTGCATGTTAACATGCTATTTGACATTCGTGTCAGTTAGCTGTTGGCTCTGACGCTGGCCAATAGAATCTTCCTGCCTATTCGTGGCAGCCAGCTATAGGCTTTCACTCTGGCCAGTAGAAAATGGCCGCAAACTACATGAAAACTGCTGTAGAAGCATGAAAAAATCGATTATTTCCACTATCGATGGGAGTTGGGAAGTGCAAAGCCGGTCTTGGCCTTCCCGCTAACTTGGAGCATGTGCATGTAAATTTTGGTGCAAATCCGTCGAAAATTGCGGCCGTGCATCCGTTACACACACACACACACACACACACACACACACACACACACACACACACACACACACACACACACATCCTACCTTTTATAGATAGAGCTTTAAAGAAAACTCTTAGAATATTCATTTAATTAACATTGATTAAGCATCGTTCAATTGATTTGTTCAGGAACTGTTGCTTATGTAACATAAATCTAATTCTGCTGACATTGAATTATTATACAAGGTACTTACAAATGAAGGTTTCATTGACTCTTCATATTCTTAATAAAATGGTTCTATTGGCGTTATATTTTCCTCTCAGTCCTTTTCGGTTCCATTTTTCATGCTCATATATTCTGTCCATAGTATTCCCATCATCCTTCTGTTGAGCCATATCTCCTATTGATCTATTGGGAGATTTCAAGCATTCACTGCCACATAGGGTGGGTAGTTAGCAGTGTTTATTTCGTCTACATGTCTGCGCCTCCTTAATAAAGAAAATGTGACAGAATTTCAATAGAATTGAGCGTTCTATTCCACTAAAATAAGGTTTGAAGTAATAATTTATATAAGTTTTATTTTTTTTTAAAATTCTTCGATTCTTTAGAAATTGAATGGTTTGCTTTTTTGGGTGCCAAATTGAGAAAATAAGGTTACGGAGAAAAATCTGTAATAGGAGATGTTGCTTTAAGTCAAATAGAACCGTGCTTGCCAACGATATTCTCCATAGCCGAGACGTGTAGATCACGTCGCGATATTCGGCGATTCCTCTTCTACGAAAAGGTAAGCAGATTCAAAACACACTGGAGGGTACATTTTCTTTATTAATTTTTAACAATATATATATATATATATATATATATACGTATATTTTTATTAACTGTAATATGGATTAGATGTTCATCTTTCGACAAGGATCACCTCCATTTTCGTCTTGGAATTTTACCCGAAATTACCTGAAACTGAGAAAAAAAAAATTATGCCAGAGCATGTTAAATGTTATACCGAAAGTACTTTGCAATATGGGCCGAACATCTAATCCATGTTACAATTAATAAAAACAAAGAATCTTGACATTCAGTGAGTGGTCAGTGAGTTAATGCTTTATTTTATCTGTTAGCGAAGTGAATTCGCCATTAATTGCATTAACTCTATTGATTTATTCTTTGAATGACTATTTTACAATATTAATTAATCTGCTTTATTTAATAATTTAAAATAAGATGTACACGCACACACACACGCATATATATATATATATATATATATATATATATATATATATATATATATATATATATATATGAATAAAGGCAAAACAAAAAAACCTTTTCCTTAGGCGATGCGTTTCGTCTTAGGGAGTTTATCAAGGCAAATGTAAGGATTTTATTTTGTGACAAGTATTTATACACACGGGAACAAATGTTATTGGTTTATCAATTTTTGGTGGGGGTGTATAGGAGTGCTCAGAAATATTGATCGGGTTAACGGAAAAGTCAAGCAAGTTTTTGGCACTTTAAAAAAAATTGCAAAACAACATTTTTGCTCATGTATATAAATACTTGTCACAAAATAAAGCCTTTACATTTGCTTTTATAAAGTCGCTTATTTATTGAATGTATACGGAACTTAAGAATAATGTATTTAATTTTATATCATTTTAATTCGACACTTCATGTGTTACATTTAATTTAAACCGTAAAACCTGTCTTTTGGTGTTTGTTGTTTTCTGTCATAAGGATTCTGTACCAAGTTTGAATTTTAATATTTCTTCCTTAAAGCTATTTTGGAATCTTCGCTTTATAGTATTGTTGAATAATGAATTCTTGACTTCTGACCCCATATGATAGAATTATCCCAAATGACATGAAATTATAAATAACAATGTGTAAACTTTTCTCATTGAACACGATGAAGATAATAAATGCTAAGAATAACATTTTGAAAACAAAGCTTTGCGACCGATGATGAGTGAAACCGTGTTAGGATTTGTCTGATAGTTGTGTTATATGGATGGGACTTTGATATTATATAAAGCTTCGGAAATGGTTGGAATTGAATTCTCTTTTGATGTTGAGGTCTTTCAATTGGTTGTGTGTAAATTACAAAGGGGGGGTTAGCAATAAAAACAAGAGAAACTTGATTTATTAAAAAAACAAAAAGAGTGAAAATACCCGGAACAGAGAGAGAGAGAGAGAGAGAGAGAGAGAGAGAGAGAGAGAGAGAGAGAGAGAGGGGGGTAGATAACGAAAAAAAAAGACAAAGAATGAGGAGGGGGAAACTGAAAGACTCAAATCACAGGAATAAATTGAAAAAGAAATTAAAAATCGAAAAGATAGTAAAAAATATATAATGAACGAATAAATAAAAGAAAGACTGAAGGATGGAAGACCCAGCATGAATGAAGAAAGAGAGAATACGCGAATAAAAGCATGACAGAATGAAGTAAAGAGCGTACGAAAGAAAATCCCCCAAAAAAGAAAGAGAAAACGCGAATAAAAGAATGACAGAATGAAATCAAAAGAATACGAAGGACAAGAAGAAAAGAGAGAAAGCGCGAATAAAAGAATGATAGAATGAAGTCAAGGGCATACGAAAGACAAAATAAAAGAAAGGAATGAAAGCGCGAATAAAAGAATAAAAAAAATTAATGACAGAATGAAATCTAGAGCAAACGAAAGACAATCAAAAAGAAAAAGAGATGAAGCGCGAATAAGGGAATGGCTGAATGAATTAAAGACCATACGAAAGACAGTCAAAAAGAAAAGGGAGAAAGTGCGAATAAAAGAATGACAGAATGAAATCAGGTGCATTCGAAAGACAAAAAAAAAAAATAAACATGTGAAAAAGAAAAAAGCCGAATTCATGAGTACCTGAAAACGCAAAAAGCGGGAATTAAAACTTGCTGAAAAATAGGAAATACAAATATAATAAAACAATTAGAAATGGCAAGAAAGTATATTTTGGTAATTTACAAGTAAAATATCGACATTCTTAGTAAATAATATGAAATATTTGCACGGAAAAGTATTTTGACAAGACAAAAATGTCATTATTTTCTTTTTCGATGTCTCAGGTGTCGTCACTTGAGGCATTTAAGATACACTTAAGAATCGTATTTTGTAGTTGTCTCCCCTGGATTGTCGTCGGGATTCATTTTTATCTCTATCTATTATCGATCATCAAATATTTTTGATTTTCGATTCGGGAAAACAAATATCAAATCAGCTAAAGTCTATACAGCTTCCATTGCCAATTAAGTTTTCATTATAACGGTCAACAAGAAAGAAAATAAATAATAGGCAAAATGGACGCTACGTCAACAGTATTTCATGTTATGCCAGCCATTCTGATATTTTCTTAAGCAAATTCAAAAATAAGATAATCAAATTCAGAAATATTATTATTATTATTATTATTATTATTATTTCTATTAATATTATTATTATTATTTCTATTATTATTATTTCTATTATTATTATTATTTAATGATCATTATTATTATTATTATTATTATTATTATTATTATTATTATTATTATTTCTGCTATGGACACACCTCACTAATGCGGAAAGACCTAAGGCAGGTCGTGGTGTGTTGTTATGGGCCACATTTCATGTTAATTTTTTTTTTTTTTTATCTCCGATGAAGTTTAGCGTTACATAGACAAAGTTCTCCTTAGTGTGTGTGCTGTACTTTTATTATTATTATTATTATCATTATTATTATTATTATTTCTATTATTATTATTATTTCTATTATAATTATTTCTATTATTATTATTTCTATTATTATTATTATTTTTATTATTATTATTATTATTTCTATTATTATTATTTCTATTATCATTATTATTATTATTAATTTTATTTCTATTATTATTATTTCTATTATTAGTATTTCTATTCTTGTTGTTGTTGTTGTTGTTGTTGTCGCTTTCATTCAGGTTTTTAAGCTTCCAAGGTTTTCAACAACATTTTATTCTTTGTTATTATGAACAATGTTTTTTTTTTTTTTTAGATATTCTTCTACACCAGGTTCTTCCATTCATTTACATAAACTCGTTACGTTGGTTACTCACTGTTTCAATCTGTTCTTATCTTCAATATCTCTATTGAGTATCAATAGACATATTTCTTTCCTCATCATGTACCAAAATAATTACAATTTCCTCCTTCTGATTCTGTCCCTTTTGTTTTTATTTTCTTTAAATATTCCTAGTTAGTCACATATTCAGTCCATGGTATTCCCAGCATCCTTCTGTAGAAATAAATTCTTTATCAGCAAAGAAATTATCCACTATTCACTGCCTTGGTTTGGTTTGTTTTATGGCATATCAACCTCAATGGGTTATTTAATGCCAACAAGATTTTTGTTGTTGGTAATATTTTTTTTTCAAAGATGTATTGCTGGTAATATTTTTTTTTTCCAAAAATGTATTGCTGGTAATATTTTTTTTTCCAAAAATGTATTGCTGGTAATATTTTTTTTTCCAAAAATGTATTGCTGGTAATATTTTTTTCCCAAAAATGTATTGCTGGTAATATTTTAACCGAAGACATCGACTGCTGGTATTGGTGGTTATAATTTTTCCTTAAAAAAAATGTATTGCTGGTATTTTTTTCCAAAATCTATTGCTGGTAATATTTTTGACAAAAATGTATTGCTGGTATTAAAACCTATTTTTACACTTTCATAGTGTTTTGACTCCAGTTTAGGGGTTAACTGTTTGCCCATTACTGGAAACCTAACAGGTGCTACCATCAGGGGACAAGTTGGACCTGGGGACACCAACAATTAAGAGGTGGTTCTCCGCTCCTCAAAACCTCCTGATCAGAGGCCTTGCAGTTGGATGTAGTTTATCGTCTTTCCCAGAACGCGGATACAGTTTATCGTTATACCGAGAACGGTTCACTGTCTTATAACGGGGAAGATGTTACAGCACACTTCATTGTTCCTTAATAATTTGCATCTTTCTGTCATATTTTTCGTCGTCTGTTAAAACACTTCCCAGAGAGTTAAAATTCTGTCCTTGCTTGATATTGGCATCTTTGTCTGTTAGTTCGAATATTGGCCACTCTTCCTGTTGCAGACGACCATACATTCCAATTTTCTTACAAACGTTCTTGTCATTGTTGGCATTTTATTTTTCATTTATTTTATTTTCTGTTTTCATTTTATGCTTTCGAATTCTTTGTTTCTTTTATTTTGAACCTGATTTTCTTTTCGTTTATTTGGATTATTTAACACGCACATATAGATACACACACACACACACACACACACACACACATATATATATATATATATATATATATATATATATATGGTCCCCAGTTAGTAGTGAGTACCGGTGATAATAAAACATTGTTCAATGTATAATAACATAGATAAGATTTATACGAATAATAAATATTTATATTACAAGGTGTTCTAGTGATAACATTGTAAATTTTATATTTATTAACAATATCTAATCATATTTCTGTATGTGACAATATATTATTAGGAATTTTATTGGTCGAATTATGGAAGATGATATCATGTCAATTTTGTCTTGTTGCTATTTCACAAGTCTATGTTTTCTGCCAATTATCACGTGACATTTAGAACAAACTTCAGGTTATTTATTAGAATTGTATATATATATATATATATATATATATATATATATATATATATATATATGCCTCTTCGTCAGATTGATGGAATATTTGAGGGCGTGTCATTGTGTTTTTCCGTGCATTCGTTTTTCAAACAAGAACTTTTAAATACTTTTAACTGTATTAAGATATTGCAGTGTCCAGTCAGCATTCATTTATCTGTAAAAAGGTGCATAGATAGATAGATAGATAGATAGATATGAACAGACTGGAAGAGATAGATAGATAGATAGATAGATAGATAGATAGATAGATAGATACCGAGAACAAAATATAACAGACGTTTTTCCTTTTCGAAACAATTTCCTTATTTTTGTCATGTAGGTATAATTATGTCTCATATGAAAACAGAAAGTAAATTCTTACTAAAAGGTTAAAAAACTAGGAACGCCATAATTAATTGCACATAACAGTAGCTGATCGTAGCCAAAAAAAAGTGTATATGAAAGGATTTATATATAAAGCCATCTCGAGAGATATTTTTTTCTAACGTTTTTCAAACCAATTTCCTGATGTTTTTGACAAAGTGGAAATCAGTCTTTCAAATAATAAGCACATAAATTAACATAAAAATACCTTAACATTTTGGGCGGAAAAGGAAAGAACCCCAATTTGGATAATCGCTGTATTGCTTCACTATTTTTTTTAAGTAGATTCTTCTTCTGCTGAACAATTACACATCAGTAGCGTATATGTGTATAGAATATTTCTACATACACATATACACCCTTGTGCAAAATAATTGAAATTCAAGTAATTAGTTTCCTTTCTTTCACCATACTGTCAGTTTTAGGGCGACTGGAGTGACGGTGTAATCGATTTCTATTTTTTCTTCAGATGAATCTATTTTTGGGATGTATCATGAAATTTGCTTGGCCTTGAAATATATTGCGTCATCCGTGATTGCATTAGATTTTCATCGCGCCCAGAAACTATTGTTTCAGCTGCCGATTAGTTGTCCTAGGGCCATTATCTGCGATAGACGTTACTCCAAAGAAGCGTTAGAAAATTGTAACGCTGCATGAACACACTGGCAGGCGGTTACAGTGAGAAAATCAAATTACTATAGACTGGCCCGGAAACTTCTGATTTAAATCCATACGAGAATCTGTGGTCAATCTGCAAGGAACGACTTTGTGGAACGGATAAACGAAGTACTGACATACGCACTGGGTCATGTTTCATTGGAAAAATACGAAAAAATTAAAAAAATAACCGAATTATTCATTTTGTTTCATTTAGTGAGAGAGTTAACGGTTACATATTAATTTACCAAATAACTGTATATGCTTAAATTATTTTCTAATTTCTTAAAGAAGCTATTTATTTATCAAATGCAAAAAAAAAAAAAAAGAATTATGTAGGAAATTCGCCTAGCATATAGCATTTTGTTAAATTACCTGTCACCTACATTTTTATTTCTTCGAAAACTGCATTGTCCGTTTGATATAATTTATGTAACAATATGTATCCGCTTAAGTTTATATCTGGCTAACGTTAGCTGCCAATCTAATCTACCCATTTCTAAAAAATAATTTTTAATTTTTGCTTCTTCGCTAAGTTTAAATTTAACGTAGGTCATATTTGATTGACTGATAAGAATAAAGCCCAATAAGCTTATAATCCCACTTTTTTTTCGTAAAAAAGGTATTTTGCTTTTAAATCTAAATAAATCGCTCACTGACCAGTAATTTACAAATCAACTGATGAGAAGCATTTATATGCATCGAAACACGACTGTAATTGTGTAGCGATTTTGACATGGTTTCGATGTAATATCCTAAAATAAAGAATATTGCTCTACTTTGTATTGAGCCGTCTTTTAAATTAAATGTGAAGAACGTTGTAATTGTACTCTATTCGTTCTCATCGTACATGAATATATATATATATATATATATATATATATATATATATATATATATATATATGTATATATATTGTGTGTATTTAGGCGGCATCTTTTCATTCATACACGTTTCATTAAATAATATAGACAAGTGTTGTCTATTTATTTTATGTAAATTCTTTTCATAACGTCTCATAATGTTATTTTATGTAAATTCTTTTCATAACGTCTGATAAATTTAATAACATTATCATTGAACGAAGAAAGAAATTCACAATATTAATCCATATTTTTTAATACAATCTAAGCTTTCGGCTTACATAAGCCATTATAAAAGATGTTAATTACAATCATTTACTAGGAAGATTGCGATGTTGTAGACACAACTGTGATGTTGTAGAACCCAGAATCTATCTTACACATTTATAAATATATGAATATATTAATATATGAATATTGCTGTTATATCTGGCTTACTGCCTCGGCTGTATAGAGAGAGATTCTTGAAAAAATACAGAGAAGAATCAGCTATGTTATAGGTTCTAACATGGCATCTCGATTTCAGTCATTTTCTCCCCACCGAAATGTAGCTTCTTAGTGCCTTTTCTATAAGTATCTACATGATGAACTTTCCTTTTTGGTATCTCGACTTTACAAATTCAAACGCATTTCTAGATTGGTGGTTAGGTCTCAACATTTGTTAATTGAAATTAATAGATGTAAATATAAATTATTTGCTAAGAGTTTCTTCTCGTGTATTCTTCACTTGTGGAACTCTCTTGAGGCTTCCGGTCAAGTTGGATCTTCAAAATTTAAATGAAACATCAATCATTGTCATCTGTCTGCTTGTATTCTGTTATCTTTTTTTATCACAATCTTTCATTCTCAGTAACCACTTAAGTCATTGTGACTTTATCACGTTGCTTAGGGCAAAAAAAAGTTTAAGCTCATTTTCTGTTGTGTAAATACTGTTTTCTACATAAAATTTATACATTTGCTTTGATACATTTGGAATCAAGGAATGAAACGCGTTGACATCAAAATATTTGATAAAAGAGTAATTTTGTGTATATATATATATATATATATATATATATATATATATATATATATATGTGTGTGTGTGTGTGTGTGTGTGTGTGTGTGTGTGTGTAAAAATATATAGAAAATAGGAAAGAACTCGTTAGGTAAATAATCTAAAGTTCTTTAGTATTTTTGTTATTATTTTTAAAATATAGTGCTCGATCCAAATGTAGAGCATAAATATAATTTATTTAAAATATGATTCCAAATATGAGTTCTCATGTTTCAAAACAAGATCCGAAATCTTAAATATAATTATTTGAATTAAATTGAATTAATTCAATTTAATTCAAATAATTATATTGAAGTTTTCAGCTCTTGTTTTGAAACATGAGAACTCTTATATAGCATTGAATCATATTTTTAAATAAATAATTATATATATATATATATATATATATATATATATATATATATATATATTATTGTTGTTTATTAATATAGTATTCGACTTATATTAAATCCCTAATTAATTTGTGGGAAGTTGAATATTTAAATTGCTAACAAACATGAAATTTAATTTCTTTGTGGAGTTTTTAATCATTTAAATTACTATCAAACGTTAAAATCTGTTTTTATCTAAATTGCTAAAGCTATACCACCCCTCTTCTTCCTCAAAAAACCCTACGTACATCTCTTATCTCTTTACTGCCTCTTTTTTCTTTTTTCCTTTTTTCTCCTTTTCCTATATCATTTCCGTTGAGTTGACCGATTAAATAGGTCAATGTCTGAACTTTACCCCCTCCATCCTCAATATTAAGTATTATAATAAAAAGAAATATAAAAATAAATTTTAAAAATCTCCCATCGCTCTCTAAACTCGACCATGTCTCTCATACCATTCCTCACCACCCTCTATGTCAACTTATATAAGCTTAATACTGCCCGTCAAAAGTGTAAATTTTAAATTCATTTTTCGTTTCACCTTTTGAAAGTGAATTCTGAAGATCCAGAGAAAAATAAAATTCACTGGTGAAATAAATTATTACAAATGGAGCCTTGAAGTGGTCTGTTTTTTTTTTAAATTATATATATATATATATATATATATATATATATATATATATATATATATATTGTAGTTTCGATAATGGGTATGTCCCTATTGACATAAATACAGTAGTAAATACTGTACGTTGTTCTGCATTCGGAGTTTCATCTCCAGCTGTGCTGATCAAACTCTCTGTGTCTGGGCAGAGAGGATTCCCAGACGAGGCTATGTTGAAGAGAAGAGTCTCGTCTCAAGAAACAGTTACCCGACCCCAATTTATACGGGGTCTACAGGGAATTTTTGGCCCAACTTACGTCCTCGGTTACCCCACATTCAATTCAGCCTTGTGTAAATTTGATCGCGTGGAGCCGTTGTTAGATATCCTGCAGTTGGAGATTCATTCTTATGTGTTGTTCTTGTCCAAAGTATTATCATTCATTGCCATCCTTCATGTCACTATTCTATTCAGTAACCTTCCATAAGTTGCAATATATATATATATATATATATATATATATATATATATATATATATATATATATATAAATTCATGAATCATTCATACAAAAAAAAATGTATGAATGATTCATACTATAAACTATAATTGCACTTTTAATTGAAATTAAAATAACTGATCCAACGTGCAACTTTCGGATAATAAGTGTGACATTACTGTAATTATTGAACAATATACGCACAACCTTAAAATTTAAATTCAAACTCCAAAACAGTAACATATTTCTCATAGCATTTTTTCGGATTACATCTCTATTTTCGTTGTCCTCTTATTACCGAGAAGTAAAAACAAGAACAAAATCTATTTCCATACCCGAAGATGTCTGTAGGAACAGACGAAAGCTTGTAAAAAATTAAAAAGACCTTATACAACTGGAATTTATAAACAGGGATCACATCATTCATATACAGGTTCGGGGTTGGTGTATCTTATTTATATTGTTTGCGAAGATGTATTCTCGCCATTTAAATCATTAACCTCTATATTTGTTTTTTTTGTATGAATGATTCATGAATTTATAAATTATAATTGCACTTTTAATTCAAATTATATATATATATATATATATATATATATATATAGATATATATATATAATTCACTCTCCCGTCGGTTTCAACGTATGAGAATCTGACAGCTTAGTTGATTCAGTTATGAAATTTTGTGCGATAATCTTAAGTGGAATTTAAGACCCGCTAGTGATTTACAAAGGATGCCACATATGGAGCAAGAGTGAGGATTGTGATATAAGATCACGGCTAGATTGGCTGACCTTTTAGATCTTGCTCTCGTTTCTTGCAGATGATTCAGTCAAGCAGATTGAAAATTGATGAATCCAGTAAAACACGTTGATCTCCATTCTATCCGCTCAGAGGCTAAGTGCTCAAGGGTGTTATGTGGTATATTGACAGCTGACAAGTTAATGTATATATATGTACTTTTACAAAATATGGAGGCGGGCTCATCACACGTAAACAAAGACATATATCCACAAATCCTTCGCTTCTGCGTTAAGTTTAAGGAAAGTTTACGGTAGATGGTGCTGTGTTGCCATGTAGACTTTGTTAAATTTGTCATTCGTGACTAGGCTGTCTTCAAAGTTTAACGTGTGTAGTAGTGAGGTTACTGAGTAGTGTCCCGTTTAACAATGGCAGTATATTCATATATGATATGATTTTTAAATACAGCTGCGCGAATTGTAATAGACGCGAGGCTGCAAGGTCGTATGAGATTGCATTTCCAGTCCGAAGGTAACCGAGTCATCCAACTTTTGCTGCTGTTTCTCGTCGCTTTGCTGAAACAGGATCCCACAAATTATGGATCGATGAAGACCGAAATCCGCTCTTACGCCTTACCATGAAGAACACATTCTACAGGCCGTCGGAGTCAATCTATGTATCATCACACGTCAAGTGGCCCTAGCATGTCGTACATCTCATAGTACCGCATGGAGGGTACTTAAAGAGTAGCTCCTGTATTCGTATCATTTGCAACGTGTGCATGGTCTTTCACCCTCTGATCACGCACCACGAGAGAACTTTTGTAGATGGTCTATTGCTCAAACTGCCGATCCGTTGTTTGTCTCTTCTGTCTTGTTTATGGACAAAGGCAACATTTCTAAGAAATTGAATAACAAATTTGCACAAGCAACATTTGTAGGCGGATCGGAATCCCCAGGGTACAATACAGGTTAGACACCAGCATCATATATACATGACTTCGTTTCAATTTTCAGTGAAAATAAGTTTTTGGGTGTCTTTTACTGTGTGAAAGTATCAATAATGAATGACAACGCCAACCTACTTGGTTCACTTCACATAGCAACCTCTTATGTTATGTCAATATGTTATTGTCACAAGTCGAATGTATAAAAGACACAGCGCCCTCTTGGGAAAAGGTCATAACTTACGTCACGAACAACCACAAATAATAAAACTACTTATTTGAAGAGAAGTAATTAAATTTTGTCTGGCTAAAATTACTCTTTGTTCCTTTAAACGTTTCTTTGATATTTTAATCACGAGTCTTTTAATATTTCATACCCCAAAAGATCAATTTTGATTTGAACAGTGAAGTTGGGAGTAAGTCATATACAATATGTGATGGGTAAATTGTGGCCTTTTTATATTTTTAATTTAGCGCATGCTTTTTATTTTGTCGCCCACACAGTACAGTAGGGCCAGTTGGGCACCGTCTGTGAGAAAAAGAGCACCATGAGGCCATTCACTTCGTCAGATATTTTGAAACTGTATATTGTGCTGCTTGGCATTCGCAGCGGAAGGTCCAATGTGAACATTTCCGAGTGTTTGGGTGTCAATCTGAAAACAGTGCAGAGGATTCGGAAAGAGTTGAATGAGGCTAATTACATACACAGTATGACTACATACAGTCCCAATTGTTTATTCAGGTACTTCGTGTCCCGGCATCTTTAATGGTCTTGGGTTTCTTTTCGTCAGCCGACATTAATTTGTTGATAGACTATTAGGGCAGCACCACATAATTTTTACGACTCTCTGCTGATAACAGTGGCGTGTTTTGGTGATACAGTCTTGCTCATTTCTTATAGATGTACCGGGCGCGATTAATAAATTGTCGCCTGAATTACGCAAAAATGAAAATAACACTGACATCCCATTTTAACAGATATATTAACCAAAATTACACAAAATTATCTTGAAATACTAAAGAGTAAATTTGTTCAATAAAATCGCCATTGGCTTAGACTACGGTATTCAGATGAGTTCGGAATCTCTTGCAACTCTTCTTGACGGCATCTTCGTTTTAGTTGATGGATGCTGCCATAATCCTTGCCTTCAGTTCATCTTTGATGTTCCAAGGAGTTTTGTTCGTCTGTCGCTCAACTGTGCCCCACACATAATAATCAAGGCGGTTGCAGTCTAAGGAGTTAGGTAGCCAGATGTAAATAGCGACGTAGTTGCAGAAATTGGCTGAAAGCCTTGACTGGGTTCTTCTGTTTGTTCGCCATGATGTAGTATCTTGTTGCCAGACGTGAGGTCTTCCAGCAGCCACTCAGGGAAGCGCTACCTTCTCAAACCACTTGGTGTAGGCGTCCTGGTTAAGTCTGAGGCCCTGTGGGATGATGAATAGAAGCATAACGTTTCCATTATTAGTGATCACTCCAAACACCTTTTTAATCACCATTAGGCTCATCCAAACCTTTTCGAATGCTCTGCACTGTTCTCAGATTGACACACAAACAAACTGAAATGTTCGTATAGGAACTTCTGACGTGAATGCCAAGCAGTACAACATGGCGTTTCCAAACTTTTGATGTAGTGAATTACGTCATGGTTCTCTTTGTCTCATAGACGGTGGCCAACTGACCCTATTATACTGTGCAATCGACGAAATCAAAAACAAACAACGCAATTGTGCAAAATTAAAAATATAAAATGGCGACAATTTATGCATCACCTTGTATATTTACTCATTCAGGGTAGTAAGTATATATTACTTATTTGGGTTTAGGCATTTTTAGCCTTTGTATAACACGAAAAAACATGAAAATGAAAAAGACTTTGTTTACATTGGGGTTTTCTTTTAGGATTAATTTCTTTCATCCGGTTATTATGTTGTTGTGTAATCGTCTTGACTAAGGGTATCAGCTGTTTCGGGTAGATGGAGCTCGAGAGCCCAGGTAGCTAGGGGAAGGAAAACTCTGATTTTAATTCTCCGCTGACTTATGGCCATATCCAAACACGGAAACAGCTATAGAAGTAAATCTAGACAGTCACGAAGGTGGTTGGCTGTTAACACTGACAACTTTTCGGTAACTCCTTCAGCCAAGCCGTCCGCAAATGTAATTGCTTTGGATCTTATCGGTATAGCCGGACTTGTCCATGTAGTCTGGACAGCGCATGGCCTCCACGTACCATAGCCAAGCCTGCGCCGTAAAAAGGTCACTCCTGTTTCAGGAACAAAGGACTGAATTTTGACCAAACAAGGTACTGCCTTTAACTCGAGAGATAAACAGCTAGAACACACACACACACACACACACACACACACACACACACATATATATATATACACGCACACACACACGCACACACTCACACACACATATATACATATATATATATATATATATATATATATTGGCAGAATTTATCACGTGTTTTTTGTTAGATGGAATTCATTCTCTTTGCTAACACATTTTTCACTGTAGCTTTTTTCTTCCACTCCATTTTTTCGGCCGTTTTAATATTAACTGCCTCTTCTGTCTCTTTCTCCCATCCGTCTTACTCTATCTCTTTTACTCTATCTCTCTCACTATCTATCTATCTATCTATCTATCTATCTTTTCGTCGGCTTTTTTCATTCTTCTTTTATTATATGTTTTGCCTTCTGTCTCTTCCCTCTTCTTCCGTGTCTTCTCTTTTTATTTCATTCCTTCTCTCTTTTCGTTTCTTTTCGCTCTCTTTCCCTTAATCTAATCTCGTGATGTTCTCGGATAAAACACATTCTGCACTCTAAAGTCTCTTTCTCAAAGATGCAATGTAGCAAGACAATCGCAATGACCATGGCAAATGCTCAAATGAATTACATTATTTTACATCTACCAGTTCAAACCTTTACATCCACGATACGCCATGCTACTACCAAGGAGTCGAATCACCCTCATTTTCTTTGTATTCCAAATCTAAAAAGAACGTTCCAATCAGCTTTTTCCAAATTTGTCGAGCATACTCCGGCATGGGTGCTTTCCCGAACGCTACAATCATAGTCATAAAGGGGGGCAGATAGTCAATGCCTAGATAGACTGCGGAATTTAAACGACTTTATATTAATACACTGTATTATAATAATTAATTCATGACTACGATTCAGCCATCCTCTAGTGGCCATTTTCAGCAGGATAACACATCTTGTCACAAATCAAAAATGGTGACAGGATGGTTCATGGAACATGGCAATGAGTTTTCTGTTTGGAAGCGATCCCTGGATCTAATTCCCATAAAGCAACTTTAGGGCGCCCGGTGGTAAAAGAGATATGGATCCTGGTTATATTATAATCAATCTAGAAGAATTAGGGATTCCATAATAACAACATGGACCCAAATTCCCAAAGAGCGCTCCTGGAAACTATGCCAAGAAGGACTGAGGTCGTTCTAAAGGTAAAAGACGGTCAAATCCGGCACTAGAGGGGTATGATTAATAAAACACTTGGTCAGTCTAAAAGTGTATGGTGATTATTAGGATATACTTATTTGCCGTGAAAATAAGTATTGAAACCCGGGGATTTTATCTGTACTCGAACGTTGATCTTTGAAACTCGAAAATAACTCAGCTCTGTCCACCCCCTGTATGGCAGCGAGTTCTGGACAATCCCCTCGAAGAGACTTGAGGCAACAGAAATGTGGTTCTAGAAAAGGACGCTGAGGATGCAGGTGAACAACATTGAAGATGTAGAGAAAATGGAAACAAAAAGAAAACTTTTACTTTGTATAGGTAAGAGACAGGTGAGTTTACTTGAGCATATAATGAGGAAGGAGGGTTTAGAGAATCTGCTACTCATGGGACTGAGAATGGGCGAGAGGGAAGAGGAAAACAATGCATAACATATTTAGTGAGTTGAGTAAATGGATAATGGAAGGATTTAGGAGAAATCTTTTAGTTTTATCTTGTGTAAATCAAATGGATGAAAATAAAGAATACCTTGAAAAGATCGTGTCTCGTCAATTGGGCGGGGATTTTCCTTTCCTGTCTGTTTAGACGTATAAATGAACCTGCATTATTTACATTACTTGGACTGTTATCCTCATTGCCATATTTACAAAGTTTCGGCTCTTGTACTCTAATTGGAATTTCGAACCGAACCCACTATTTCGTCCACTGGATTGTTCTAGTTCTAGTTCCACGTGACATGCCTCTTCTGGATAACTCAGTTATTTCTCTTTAACTCAACTCTTTTGGTTCACCACTACTGTGACCTGGTACTGAACTTACAACTCTTTGGGTCTAGTCACTGGATCTAACCAACGTCTTTATCAACTGGGTCCTGCGTCCTTGATGGCATCTGGGTATGAATTGATGGGACTTATAAATCTTATGTCTCATATTGCATTTTCTCTTATTATTCTTGTAGTTTAAATGCAATAATAATAACAGTGAAATGTACAGTGAACATAAACATTCAAAATACAAGCTTTTATCTCGTCTCGAAGACTGTCACAGTTAAAAAAAACCCTCAAGTATCTCACTTATCAAGCAGATGCTGGTCGATAATAAGATTGATTAAATACAGAAATGGAAAAATAATTAATTAATTGTCAGTTGGATGGCGTAAAGAGAGAGATTAACAGAATCATTTTGAAGTGCCAGTCAAAGACTTTGACGAGATATCGAACCAAGAGAACAAACGCAATCGTGAAATACAGAATCACCTGAAACAGAAAATAAACAAGAAATTTAGAAAGTAGTAAGATTGTGGTTGAAGTAATTTTCAAAGTAAGATGCGCGTGTTTGCGTTTGTAAAAAAAAGTTTTCGATGCCATCAAACATCAAACGGTGACTCTGCTGCGAAACACGGAAATATTCGATCCAGGAAACAACTCCTAATAGTTATATAAGTAGAAAAAACCAAAGTGAGGAAATTAGGACGTAAAAAGATTGCACAGGTTGCGGCAGAAATATCTCTCACATATACATCCCAGAAATACCTTACATATAATGGTAAGACATTAGCCTCGATGGAGACACCATTGTCTAATAATATTATACGTGAGGTATTTCTCGGCACGTGGCCGAGTGGTTAGAACGTTCGTATTTTGGCTATGTGACCCGGGTTCAAATCTTACTCTGGTCGATCTGCTAGGAAAGAGACTTCCTGATATTATCCTTGTGAGTGAAATTGGGTAGACGGTACGAAGTCACAAGTCATCGTGGCCGAGGGTTTGAGCGCGCTGGCCTATGTTGTTCATCACGCAAGATAGAACGCTCTTTCCCAGAAACAGTAACTAAGGTCTGCTCAGCATAGTTTCAGTATATACCATAGGTGGGCTCTGTGGATGTTGAACAATCACAAAATACACCTGAGCAAGTGTCTGCAATAAGGATTGGCTAGCTGCCCTAATAGATGATTATCCTCGAATAAGAGTGGCCAGCAATACATTTCTGGGATGCATATGTAGAAGGGATTTCTGCTGCCAGATTTTCAGAATTAGATATTCTTGAAATATTTCCCTTATTTTGAGCTGGACCACTGACGCCGGTAGTTAATAGACGACGTTGTCGGCCCTTAAGCATGTCTAGGAAGTAAACAAATTATTCCCTGGAAACTATTCAGATGTGTAAGTATGAAAACGTAATTATGTTATTTCCTCCCAATTCAGCACAAATTGAGTTTCGTATTTTATTAAGGTGGCCAAAATCGCTTCTTTTTATTTTTTTGCTTAATAGGAAACCAAAATATTTAAGCATGAAAATCTTGTTTACACCCAGTACTATTTTTGGTAAAGCAGCCCAGAAGCTTTACTTTTAACAGGTTTCGTTTATTCTGTGCAATTTGTGAGTAAATCATAACATTTACCTTTTTTGGGCACTTTGACGTGGTGTAATGGTTAACAAGGTTATCTCACTAGATCAATTACGACTAAACGAATCTCATTGGATGCCTTGTACTACGCCTAGAAAAACAACATAAGATTCTCCTACCCTCCCCCCCATATATATATATATATATATATATATATATATATATATATATATATATATATATATATATATATATATATATATTAGGGGGCACGGTGGAGTATTGGATAGCGGCTTGATTGAGGAACCGGGGAACCGACTTCGAATTCAGTCGAATCCATTTGGAAAATGTGTGAATCCTCCTCTTCTCCCTCCAGCTATGGGTAAATAGCTAGACAGACTGGGTTCTATAGCCTTGGATGGCAACTGGTCTAGGAGAAGGACAACTCTGAATTCAAAACCTGCGGAGGGTCGTTTGGGGACCTTGTGGCACTTAGTGCGCCAGGTCTCTGTATTCGGCCCTTTAAAAAGTGTAGATGGTCCTGCACGAAAGCTTCACCACTATAATCAAATCTCATGTGCCGTTGTCGGGCTGTTGGTTTCCTGGGAACTCATCTGCTTGACACTCATACGTCGAATTCGACGGGGGAGTCGAGTATATATATATATATATATATATATATATATATATATATATATATATATATATATCCGAGTGGTTAGAACGTTCGTTTTCTGATCATGAAATCCAGTTCGAATCTCACCACGGTTAATTTGTCAATAGAGACTTCCTGAAGCTATCGGTTTGGAGGGGGAACGATCCCAGCGTGTGACACCCTTGGAAAGTACCTGAAAACCATACCACGGGTTGACACAAGCCTTGTGAGTAAAATTAGGTAGACTGAACACTTGGAGGCTGTAGATAGCTGTGCTAGCACGAAGTCACAAGTCATCGTGAACGAGGGTTTGAGTGTGCTGGCGTTGTTTAGATTATTGATCATACTAGATAACACGTTCTCTCCCAGAAACTGTAAAGAAGGTCTGCTCAGCATAGTTAAGTATAAACCACAAGTTGGCTCTGTGGGTGTTGAACAAACACAAACGTGCTTGAGCGAGAGTCTGCAATAGGGATTTTCTAGCCGCCCTTGTAGACGGGTATCCTTGAATATGAGTGGCCAGCTATTATTATTACTCTGTACTTTGTATTTAGGCAAGAGTATTTCATTGATGCGGGTTTGAGTAAAGAATAGTTTTAAAAATATTAAGTAATTATGGATGAATGTTCGGGTGGTGTAATGTATAGCGGCTCAAAATGAGAGGTCGGAGAGCGGAGTTCGAATTCCCGTTGAGTTTGTTACGTTCACCTTCACTCAACTAACCGCGGGAAAGATATGAATCCTTATTTTCTCCATCTCCCCAATTATGGAATAAATAGCAGGACAGACTGAACTCTCTAGCCGTGTTTGGCAGTCAGTCTAGTAGAAGGACGACTATTAATTTAAAAACTGTGACTCTGACACTGCGATAGGGATACTTTAAGCAAGATCGACCAAAGGGCTTCTTCAGGAACAACTCATTAAGCAAGCACTGTAAAAGAATCCATGTAATGGATTATGTAAATATTCCATTTTTTTAAAAAATGTTGCCAAGACAACGCCCTTCTGAATAATCTTGGTAGTGTGTTTCTGTCTTGTTTTTCTAACGGCATTTCAACTCTTGTGGGTCATTTAATGCCGAAAGTTAATTTTCCTGGGAGCTTAGAACTAATAAAAATATTATATGTTATTCTGCTTTCACAGTTGAATACATGGTAGATGATACTCAGCTTTTGTGCATATACATGTTTATGTGGACATATTTACCAGAGGAGGTGATATGTGTGTTTTATGTCGTAGTTTTATTGAAGCTAAATTTTGGAATACAGTTTGATTTCTTTAAGAAGTTTTATGATATTATATGGATTAATGTCATGAAAGAGTTCTTTCAGTTGGTTGCATGGTTGATTTATTTTGTTCGGCAGTATATCAACACCTCTATGGTTATTTAATTATCGGACCATAAATTTCGTATCTTTTAGATCCCAGAACACTGACTGTTGAACGTCAAATGTTAAACGATTGGAACTATTTTACAGCATTCGACACATTGTCTTGATTTGGCTCGTAATTACCTTTCGTTTGGGCCCCTCAAACGAAAATTTTCCGGGAAACGGTTCCGCACATATGACGTTGTTGTTGCAAAGGTGGGCTCTTGTTGGTTGACGGCATGTTCTTCTAGGAGTGTATACACGCGCATTTGCATCGATGGGATATGTGCATCTATCTCGATAATGATACGAACAAAAGTATCATGTTACTATTGCTAACACCTGCTCAACTTTATATTTGTATTGTAAAGATATGGCTGAGCAAATGTTAGAAATTGGTTCTCTCCAAACTCTGTAACAAATGTCTTGCTGCTTCTTGCTTTCTAATCCTCTTCTGTAGCTCTTGTTTTTAAGAACTCTGGTGAACATTCTGGTTTCTCGAATTAGCATCATATTAATCTTTCCCCTCTTTTTTTTTGGGGGGGGCAAAGTACTAGAAACTCTAATCAACTCTGAATTACTTGAGCACGTCTCAATATGGCTTTCATTTCTATAGGTCAACCATTAATGTGTTAAAGATAATTACTGACACTATTTACATTATTCGGACTATTTTCCTCATCTTTGTCGCCATATTTATTACAACGTTTCGGCCCTTCAGTATCTGTCTATATTTCTGAGATGAAGTATTTTTTACACTATTTACATTATTCGGACTATTATCCTCATCTTTGTCGCCATATTTATTGCAACGTTTCGGCCCTTCAGTATCTGTCTATATTTCTGTGATGTAGTATTATGTACATTATTTACATTATTCGGACTATTGTCCTCATCTTTGTCGCCATATTTATTACAACGGATTACAATGGAATGTCGAGCTGAACCCTTTATTTCGCTCACTAGGGTAGACTGTGCTAGTTCTACGTGCCATGTTTTTTAATGGATGTCAGTTATCTGTTATCTCCTGTTAATTCCCCTCTCCAAGTTCACACTCTTTGGGTCATGTCACTGAATCTAACTAACGCCTTTATCCACTGCACCATGTGTCCTTGAGAAATATAGACAGCTTATTACTGAATTTGTCGATCGTGCATTAAATAAGAAAGGCTCGAGCTGCGGTTTTAAATATCACGAAGGTTTTTACAGGGTTTGACACAATGGCTCCCCTCACAAATTCAAGATGTATGGTGTCTCTGTCCGACTATTTGAACGAATCAAATCGTTCTTAACAAGTCGTGTAATAAAGATCATTTTGAAAGGCCAGGCTTCACATTAATGCCGGTATCTCCCTATTCTTGGACTTACGCCGTTTCTTATCTTCTTCAACGACCTTCCCGGTAACTTTAGTTCTCAAAGAGTTATTTATTCTGAGGACAAAACCATTTACTTCTCTCTTAATAGTAAGTTCGATAGGGCCTGCAATCAGGTATTAGTCTGGGGCAAGAAACATCGATCTCCAAAACGAAACTGATATCTTCGAATCAACATAAAGAAGCATTTTACTTCCGTCAGCAGGGCTGACAATAATCTCTGGGAGAGCAACTCACTGTGGCTTCTTTGGCTCACGTTTTCCACTGACATGAAGTGGACGGGGGGCAACTATATTGAATCAGTTGCTACGTCTACTGCTAGGAAGTTGCTTCTCTGTGTCGCGTCAGGTTTTTCTCGTCGGAATCCATCTTGTACATTTATAAATCTACCATTCGTCGGTATATTGAATGTTTTTGGTACATTTGGTCTAAAACTATGTAATATAGCTGGAGTTTTTGACAAAGTCCAAAGAAAGGTCTATGATGCTATCTTAGGTATAGTCACTTTCCAACCGCCGTGAAGTGGCTTTCCTACAAATATTTTCATGGCAATTGTTCTGATAAGCTTTCGTTCTTGGTAACAGGACCGCATGAACAATAGATAGGCAAGTATGTCTCATCGTTTTGCTGTTGAACTAGCTAGATGATAGCAAGTTTTAATCTAATAGTTTCTTTTCTTCAGGATTATTTCTAACCTGCCAGTTACTATTTTCAAAAAAGCAAATGCATCATCAATCGCCATCTACTCCCTTCCTAAAAGCCATTCCTTTATTGCCGTTTCACTTCACTAAAATCTCATTATTTCCTTTCACTCCGAGTAATACTTTATGTCTTAGCAGCATTATTGCCATCTTATATCCTACCAAACCCTGTTCTTTTATTGTCCTTCCTTCTCATTAAACTCTTCTCATTCTCTTTTACTCCCAGTAACCCCTTGCGTCTTAGTGGCATTACCACCATTTTCTATCTTCCCAAACCCTGTTCTTTTATTGGCCTTCCTTCTCACTAAACTCTTCTCATTCTCTTTTACTCCCAGTAACCCCTTGCGTCTTAGTGGCATTATCACCATCTACTGTCTTCCTGAAATCTGTTCTTTTATTGTCCTTTCTCCTCACTCCTCACTAAAGCCTTCTTATTCTCTTTCACTCTCAGTAACCCCTAAAAAATTCTTAGTGACATGATCACCTTGATTGGGTTGAAATAATTAAAACAAGATAAATAGACAGATAAATATGAATATACTTACATATTTTAGTCTATTTTTCATTCAATACTAGTTGAAAGAGTCACTCAAGGTAGATGATGTCTGAATGAGGTTATTTTAAGATGGAAGAGGAGGAAGTAAGAAGTGCATATTAATGAAGATATGTCGGATAAATAATGGCTGACACTAGACTTGAAGAGTTTACGATCACGAATGAGCTGGGAAGCTTCTTCTCAGGAGACAATTCCACAAAGTAAAAGTTCTTGGGAAGAAGTGTACGTAATAGATACATAGATATGAACAGACAGTGTTTAATTGATAGATAGATAGATAGATTGATAGCTAGATAGATATGAACAGATTGACATAGAAAGATAGGTAGATGTTCCTAAATCAATATGTGAAAAAAAAAAAAAATAAATAAACATAAGGTCTACTAGATACACAAAAAATCACTTAAAAATGCAGATTATCTTCTGAATCCCACATAGACAAACTAGAATAATTAACACATAAATAAAGCAATATTTACAGCTTTTCAGTTATTCATGGAAGCCGTTCACGACTTGGGACTTCGAAGGGACGTGTTGCATCTCCTTCAATTCGGAAGGCCATAAATTGTAGTAATTTTTATTTAATAAGCCGAATGCACATGAAATATGATTAATCAATGAAAATCAAACAAAATAAAAATAAAAATTCCAGAAATTCATTCTCTTTTTCCTCCATATTTCATTTTCCGATGAAGTTTTAATAAAAGCGAAACATGTTAGATTGATGAACGTTACATATCTGTTCTTTATCTTATCATTCTGTCGGATTCTGATCTATATTTTATCTATACTTCATCCCAATTCATAGATTGATAGATAGATATAGATAGATAGATAGATAGATGGAAGCGTCTATAAAAGCATATAAATCTGAGTTATTCTTCGCAACTTTTAATGTTTCAGTCGTCATGTTTGCTTCATGCTCATTTTAGCTTTTTTTATTGACTTGAGAGCGCAAGACTGACGGTCAGACTTTGACAGAAAGTTAATTACAGCGACATAATTGCGATGATTTAAAGTAGCCACCACATTTCGATCTTTCTAATTAGCTTCTGTTTGTTTCCCTCAAATGACCTTCCTTCTGAAAATGGTTCTAACGTAAATGACGCAATTATTGCAGAAATAGAAAGTTGGCATGAATCACTTGACGCCACATTTTCCGGAGAAGATACTTCTTCGTTCGGGCACCTGATGTCACTAATGCATCAACCTGAATGCAAAAATCACACCCGTAACCTATGCACAATGGTTATTTGTATAGTAAAAACATTCGGATGAGTAAACATTTTGGCCTTATTTTTCGAATATGGATCGAATAAATAGATTTCTTTTTTTAAGCACTTCATCCCAAGGGAGGCTGGATGCCACTAGCATGCAAGGGGCTTCAGATAGATAGATATCTAGATATCTAGATAGATAGATAGATAAATAGTTGCATACATACATATTTAGGAAGAGACAAGATAGATAGATAGATAGATAGATAGATAGATTTAGATTTCATAAATCTACTAGATATTTTCTGTAATTTCATTTCGGTATAATATTTGTGTTTTCAACCAGAGTTTTTTTCAAGAGTTCTTGCAGATTGTGGATAGAGTTTTTTTTTTTTTTTTTTACTTATCTTTGCTCTGATAAATGATAGGTGAGGTGTCTACTCAAGAATGCGGCATCATGTTCGATATAGGTAATTGATTTATAACAAGAAACACAGTTTTATATCAATCTCACTATGAGAGACGCCCTATGTATTAAACATCCCTCGCCCACTATCAACCTCACCTTGTTTATCAATGGCAGTAGCATGCTTAATGATTTTTTTTAAATAGAAAGAGACTCACTCAAATTCCAGCCGCGCTCAAAATTCGATGTGACTATTGAGTGGAACGATCCAGTCGAATTAGTGTGAATTACTGTGCGTCGATAATTTGGGTTTTGATTTAGGATTTATTGGATGTTAAACTGAGCTGCAGTACTAACAAGGTATTCACGAAAATGTTTAATTATCTTTGGTTGACTTTTACTTCTTTGTTCTTGTTAAGTATTTATTTGCGGTTTTAATTAAATAATGTTTTATTTAACATTGAAGTCAATGAGATATACTTAATTTATAACGGCCACCGCACGTCACAAAAGTCATATTTAACGAAAGATAACATTCGCTTCACTTTCTGCTGGGCGTCGATGGCCTAGGGGTTAGTATATCCTACTGATACAAAATCTGTTGGGTTTCGGTCCCGGCCTGAAGCGATTGCATGTCTAGACACACTGATGAGCTGTGATAAAGTGAAACAGTCTGTAGATGACGATAGTAGCTCTCGATAAAATAATTTAATCTGTCGAGCACTGTTGAGAGTACCGACTTTATAAACAGTGACTATTACTGCTTATAATGCAAAACTCTCCTAGCGACTGAGTTATCTGAGTGGCTGGTGTGTTTATGAAAAATAAATACTCAAAAATTCGCATTTCTCTCTGGGCGTCGATGGTCTGAGGTTTAGGAATCTCCAACTGATACCAAATCAGTCGGGTTTCGGTCCCGACCTGAAGCGATCGGATGTCTAACAACACTGATGAGCTGTGATCATCTGTGGAAGACTATATATATATATATATATATATATATGTTATGTTATGGGAACTTACCTCTAACGATAATGGACTCTTCCTGACACTATAAATACTGCGCCTCTCAAGAGGTATAATGAATGAATGGTGTAACGAGCACCAGGTCATGACTGTTGAACTCTCTGCTTTGGCAGAGAGGAACCCGGACGAAGCTTTGCCGAAGGGCAAGGTTTCGTCCGGGGAGGTAGACAGGCCCTGAACCCGTTTAGGCGGGTTCAAAGGGTATATTTTTGTCCGAGCCTACGAGCTCGGGAAACCCACGTTAAACTCGGCCTTGTGCCACATGCAACCCTCGTGGGAGGTGGCTAAATACCGAATGAATGGTGTAACGAGTCGAGACAATATTATTTCACTCTAAACCAGACGGACAGTCATTACTAACAACTTCAACTTCTTGTACTATATTTCTGTTGTAATATATCTTTGTTATTCTACTCTTGTGTTCGTGTTGTTCTTCCTTGGTTCTAACCTTGGACCATAACAGTGGCGACGAGGAACTGAAGAAACGAATTCTACGCGGAGGACAAACTTTTTTTGCTATCCGTCGCCATAACAGAGGCGACGAGGAACTGAAGAAACGAATTCTACGCGGAGAATCTCCAAAAAAACTTTTTGCTATCGGTCGTCCATAACAGAGGCGACGTAGGTAGTGATAGAAAGAAAAATAAAACAAGTTCTAAGCGAACATAGGAAAGAAAAAAGAGAAAATTTTCTTTTTGGACGCCAACTTTACATACACAAATTCTACACAGGAATTTTTCTTCCGTACTAAGGTTTCAGAATAATAGACAACAAAGACCTGAAGTCTAAACTAAAAGAAAAATACTTACACGTAATTACGGTAAATGTGGAAGATTTTAAGTCAACCATATTGGAACTTATGAAAATACAATTTGAGCAGCAACAGAAAAATGAACAGAAGCATCTGGAACTACAAGAATTATTGCTACGGATAATAACAAATAAAAGCCAAAATTCCGAAAATGAAACAGTTCTCTTGCAAAATACTATATGGAACTCTATCGAAGATTTCACGTATAAACCAGATGAAGACAAAACCTTTGCAGCTTACTTCAGAAGGTACGAAGATTTATATGAGTTTGATTGCGGGAGTTTGTCAGACTCGAGAAAAGTACGTCTACTACTAAGAAAATTAGGGTCTAGCGAACACACTAAATTCGTAGACTACATCCTACCAAGGAAAACAAATGAGTTAACTTACAAGGAAGCCATAAAACTGCTAACAGAACTATTTAACCCAAATACCTCACTATTCCACAAAAGATGGAAATGTCTGAATCTAACAAAAAATGACAGCGAAGACTATATAACATTCGCTTCCATTGTAAATAAACACTGTGATGAATTTAAGTTATCTGAACTCAGCCCGGACAATTTTAAATGTTTAATATTCGTTCAAGGCTTGGTTACGACAAAACTGGAGAGTGAACCAGATTTGACACTACAAAAATTGGCTGAAGACTGTCAGAGATGTATAAGCGTAAAGAAGGACTCGAAAGATATTGAAGAATCTGGCATCGCGCACATACGTAAAGTACAACGACAAACACGTTTTCGCACATCCTCAAAAACAAACCAAACCAATTTTCCCTCCTCAAAAACAGATCAAACAAACTTTCCTACTTCAAAAAGTCAATATCAGAAAAAAAACTACCACCCAGTCCATGCTATCGCTGTGGGATTTTGCATTGGTATAAAGACTGCCTATACCGCTTTAAGACTTGTCTGTCGTGCAAAAAGTGGGTCATAAAAGTTTTCATTGTTGGACTAGGAAAGAAAGCAAAAGCAGAGTAAGAGTCACGAGGACTGACCAAGCGGACGAGACAAACATACGAAAATATGTGCAAGTAGAAATGTTAAACAGAAAAGTCAAACTAACTACAATTGGATTCCGGATGGGATTTAACTATTATTAACGTACAAACATGGAGAAAATTGAACAAACCGACCATGTTGAGAACCGATAAAATTGCTAGGTCGGTAACTGAGAGAAAAATAAAATTTGAAGGAGAAGTTATTACAAATGTGATATTCAATGCATTGACCAAAAAATTAAAAATGTATGTGCT
Source organism: Acanthosepion pharaonis (assembly GCA_903632075.3). Classification (NCBI taxonomy): domain Eukaryota; kingdom Metazoa; phylum Mollusca; class Cephalopoda; order Sepiida; family Sepiidae; genus Acanthosepion; species Acanthosepion pharaonis. The sequence goes on from CAHIKZ030000020.1 coordinate 1,796,592, forward strand.
AAGAAATACAGAAAATTTATTTGGAAAGGACTGGATGTAGAAATGCGACCTCTGGGATTTACCAATAAGTACGTACTGCCAAAAATGAAAAGTTTATCGACCGAGGCAGATAAATTAAAGGAGAAACTAAAAGAGAGTTTCCCCGAAGTATTTTCAGCCGGCCTCGGGAGGTGTAAAAAATGGCAGCAAATATAGAAATAAAAGAAAGTGTACAATCTATCTTCAAGAAGAAAAGGAACGTACCTTTTGCTTCAATAGAAAAAATAAATCAAGAGTTGGATAGAATCGAAAAAATCGGTATATTGACAAAAGTGGAATACAGTCAATGGGTTGCACCTACGGTTTACGTAAAGAAGAAATCAGGGGAGATACGAGTATGCGCTGATTTCTCAACGGGATTAAACGCAGCGATTAGGGATTACCACTATCCTCTACCCAGTCCAGAAGAAGTTTTCACAAAAGTAAACGGAGGAAAATTTTTTCTCAAAAATAGACTTGAGCGAAGCGTACCTACAAATACCAGTAGATGAGGAAAGCTCGAGATTATTGTGCATAAACACACACAAAGGATTATACAAGTTCCAAAGATTATCCTTCGGGATTAAGGTCGCGCCGGCAATATTTCAACAGATAATGGATACTATGCTAGGCGGACTTGATTTCACGATTGGTGACATACTGGATGACATACTGGTAAATAGCAAAAACATTGAGCAACACTGGGAACACGTTCAAGAGGTTTTTAGGAGAATACAAAACTATGGTTTCAAGGTAAAAGAAAACAAGTGCGATTTCTTTATGAAGGAAATAAAATATCATTGCTTGATAATCGACCGTTTTATAATTTCCGTGGAGTGATGTCCAAGAAAACGTACGCGTTTGGGCAGAACAAGGTTTAGGAAGAATCATAATATAAAGAATGGCCACGTGTCAAGCAGATCTTGATTTATATTAAATGTTAATGTCATGGCTGTATAATACCGTCGACTAAGTAAACTGACTAGAGATTTTCTCGTAACGCATCGGTTCATTCTATCACTGCAGGAATTACCTGAATCCTTCTCCAATACATTAACATTGCAAGAGTCAGAACAAAAAGGCAGTATTGCTGCCAGATATGGAGCTGTTCAATTTTCCCTTTCCCAACTTCATAGAGTTCCAAATAGTTTACGCGTTCTTGTAGGGGGGTGTTTTCTCCATCTGAAACCTCATTCCTACAGATAAGAACGTTGAGCTCCTTTCGCTACTTTACCGCTATTTTCATAGAAAATATTCACATGAACTCTATTCCTTCTTCTTTTGGAAAGTAAAATCACCTTCCTTTCCTTTGTATTCTAAATTTAAGGAGACATTTACAATTTTTAATTTTAATTTCTTTGTGGAACAGGCACCAGCCAAAGAGTGTGCTTGGACACCAAATCTTAGCCTTAAGTCAAGGATCAGTTGTTGTTTATTCCCCTTATCCTCATATTCTTCATTTTCTATCATTACACTTATATCCCAATTTATTAATTATAACTATTTCAAAAGTAACCTCTACCTTGAGTGGTTCTCGAGCATTGTATTAAAAATCGCTATTTGTGTGGCAAATGTTCAAATGAACAGTATTTTGTTATTTTCAATAGTTCAGTCTTTTACAACTATGCCATGGCATTCTTCTTCCACGGAAACGAATCAGCTTAATAACTATCGTATACCAAAGCCTCAATCATTGTCTATTCTCCTTATCCTCATAGGATTCACTTTATACCACCTCCTCTTTTACTCATGTCATCATAACCATTATAATAATACTCTCTCTTGAGTGGCTCTCAAGTCTTGTACAGGGTAAATTAGAGTAGTAAAATGCGCAGTAGAGTTCCTTCTCTGATAAGTTGTCAAGTTGCATCAAGGCCACGTAACCGGTTGTAGATATATTCGAAATGGCTGTGAAAGAAACTTGCCTTGAAAGTCGATTGAGACTCATATTCACACCAGACCTCAAGTGGAACCCGTATATTCTCGCATATACCCGTATATATAATCGCTAGAGATGCTGGAAAATTAGTTGGCTGCCAGTACCGCTTCACGAAGTACCTGGCCCCTGTACCTGCATCCCCTATACCTGCTATGCACTATCTCTACAGCTGCCATATCTGGGCCGTATCTACTCAATCCTCACTTTCCAAGATTGACCGACTTCGAATGCATTTGTGCGGCCGTTTGTCTGGTGAATTGTTTTCCACCCTAAAACTGCTTTTGCCCACAGACAGAACGTTGCTAGTCTCATGCTAATCTGCAGCGATTTTCATGGCAGATGTTCGGGCGAACTACATTCCTTTGTTCCACCGGTTCATGCCATTTCAGCTAGGACCCGCCATTGTACATACACATAGTCCACTCATAGTCATTTTCTTCATATTTCATTCGTAAGGAGTAAGTTCCGCCACAGACAGCTTTTTCTCCAAAAGTGTTGCAATGGCGAACGCAATCTCGATGGGATGTAGCTCTGATCACTACAATCGTAACGTTTACGAGTCAAGGACCAAACGTTTATCGATCTTACATATCCTCATAATATACAACCTTTGCACTCTCCCTATACACATTTAAAATTTGAGTGGCACTTAGGCCTGGTATGGCAATAATAAAAAATAGTTGACAATAGGTTAAAATTAAGATAACGATTTTTTTTCTGAGTCAACCTTCTTAGCTCATTTTTTTTGAGACAGTGACTTTAAAGATAACACCAGATTATATGCCAAACGTGTCCTGGCTGAGAAGTTAATTAATACAATTAGTTTAACTTTGATATCAAAAGATCCAATGCATCCCAGTGTTACTTTCACTTTCCTTCTTAAAAAAAAAACTGAATTCCGAAATAAAGTTGTCTCAGTAGATGCTGTGAAAAATATCTGTTAGAATGTGATTCATTTTTTTCTTATAAAACATAAAACGAATACGTTATTAATTCATCAATATTCACAACATCTACAGGGGCGTGAGGCTTAGGGGTTAAAAATGAACAGTTGATTTACCCACACCAACAAGATTAACGAAGGATAGTAAGGATGAGGAAACACATGGAGAAATTTTAACAAATCAAAATATGGAATTTATCTACGAAGTTACACGCTGTGTGTCAGTCGCTTGTTTCAGGAAAATAAATAAGAATTTTTAAAGTCCGTAGTTTTAATGAATTTTCATGAAGAGGAAATGTTCATACAACAGATTAAATGATCTTACACAAAAATAATATTATATATATATATATTATACGCGTCAATATATATATTTTGTGTGTATGTGCATATATATATATATATATATATATATATATATATATATATATATATATATATGTTATATATATTGTTGACTATATATATATATATATATATATATATATATATATATATATATATATATATCGTCAACAATTGAAGGGACAATGACGAGTAACGGTCCCGTTTTAAGTATTTAAGATATGCAGAGAAGAACGAAAGACTTACAGCACCGGTAGTAAGCCGCCTACTCGTTATCATCAAAACTCAAATATATATATATATATATATATATATATATATATATATATATATATATATCCGAATGTAATGAGAATGAGAATAATATATAAATTCTAAAAATTATAAAAATATATATATATATATATATATATAGCGTCAACAGTCGAAGGGGCAACGACGAGTGACGCTCCCATTTTCAAAACATTCTGATATTTGTTGTATTGAAGTTTCGACGATGTTTTCTGTTTCTTTAATTTTCTCTTATTTTATCAGGAATGAGATTTTATTCCACAGTCGTTGCGTGTCTATGTTTTACAGTGAAGATCTTTATTTCTAAAACTTTTACTGATTGTTAAATAGTCTATGCGGTTCTTTATGTCTCGTCCTGATTTCTTACTTGTCCGCAGGTTTTTTTCTTCAAAATCAGCTGTTGCTATTACTTAGTCATTCACTGTGTATCAACAGTGTCATTTTTCTCCGTGTACACTGCGTGATTCAAGTCCATTATTGCCGTCTCTATCATTCTCTTTTCGTTCTTTTGTATTTAGAGCAGCTAGGATGAGAATATTTTCTTTTTAATATTATCTCCAGTATTATAAACATTTATTTCTTATTCCGTATATCGTGACTGCTGTAATTTCATATTGTGCAATTAAATTATTTGAGTAGAATATGTAGACACATTCTTGAATATCTCTGCTATCAGACTATCTACATATGTACATTTTAATAAGTAGTAAGTTTTCAACTCAACAAAACCCAACAACACCACGGCTTATCAACACCAGCAATAGAATGATTCGTTTTCTATGGCTTATCAAGCTTTTACAGGTTATTTAAAGCCAGAAAATACTTTAAAATTTTAAGATAATAATGGTTTAGTAATAAAAGTGTTACTAGTTAAAATAAAAAAAATATGTAGAAAGAGAAGACGTGGATTCATGCCTTTCCCAAGTGTATTTGCGGGTAAGTGAATATAACGACACAAAGAGAATTAAAACTCGGCTCTTTAATTAATAATTCCAAACCATTACAAACAAAGCGGTCAGCTATTTCAAAACAATAAGCATTGTTCTCACATTCCTTGACAATCGGCCGTTTTATCAAAGACATCAATTTTTTCAACAAACTTTTGTGTTTAAAAATACATTTCAAATCGTCAAATAATTCTCTTTTGTTTGTCGAATTCAAATTATAACTCAAATAATTTCCTACTCATGTTTACAAATCACAGCTTTGTGAATTCTTTCAGCTTTTCCCAAATCGCAACCCAGCCGTCAATGACCTTCAAATACCAACACAGTCAACTATTCAAAAACAATGACCTTTCCCGATAAACTTATTTCAAACGGCAGGATATTTTTAAACTGTTTTACATAATGGCTTTCGTATTCATAACAATTCTTGTTTGCTTTCTTCATTTTGTACTTTCAACATTCTAATTCAACGTGGACTAAACAGTCCATTCAGCGTTTCTCTTTATGAGAAAAAAATCTCTTTTTTTCCTTTGCTTAATATTTCAACTCATGTTTTCACCTTAACGTTTTCTTTTTAACGTTGTCAGCCCTTCCAATTCCTATACGGAGTTTTCACATAAACTCTTTTAACCCTAATTTCATATTACCAATATCACAATAATGTCATACCGAAAGAGAGTTTTACAGTCTATTTTGAAAAATGTACGCTGGTATAAATCAGTGTGTTCTCGAAGGTAGTACTTGGAAGTGGAATAAGACGCCATTGCACTAGGCAGGCTATTTTTCGTTAATATTAAGTAGTTAAATATTTTTCTGTAAATATTTTTAAGTTGCTAACAAACCAATTAAATTATTTTCAGACCTAGAAAATATATGTACATGACGTCCTTACCTAAATGAGAATCTGTCAGAATTTTATTGACCGTGAAATATTTTCGTAAATTGCATTAAAACAATTGTAATTATATTTTCTGAATTTTTGAAGGCATGAACTTGTTACTACCTGATTGAAAGGATTCTTGAGATTACTAAATAAATTTAATATTCTACATAGCGCGAGATCTTTCCTTCCAACCAGATTCTATATATTGATTCCTTCAGTATAGTTTCTTTCTCCTTTTGATCGTGTTACAATGATCTGATCAAAGTACTGACTATATTTTTTTTCTTTGATATCAGACGTTCATATTATTGTACATTTGTCTAAGTTTTCTCATCTTCAATCTTATTTCAATCGACATTCTGTCTGAATTTTTGGAATAAATTCTTGTGATGATTAAACATTGATTCTTTCAGTTGCCTTGGCCCTGTCGCCTTTGTCATAACGTTTTAAAGTGGACAATAAGAAATTGCTCCGGACGAATCAATGTATAATAATAAGCCTGTTGTCTTGTTAAAAAAACGTGTACGATTTTTAAAATGAAAATAAAAACACCTCGAAAATCTGACAAACTTTACAATCAAAATGACACCATTTTCAAAAATTTAACTCTACCCTTTTAAATCATATATTTCAAATAAATCTGTGGTGGCTTCGGCTTTCAACATTTTAGTAAATAAGAATGAATACTTTTTCGAAAAAAAATAATAAAGATTTATATAATATGATGATCGATCAAGATCAATAAACAGCCATTCTTCGTGATCTGCATTGATTGCCATCATAGAATTTTAATAAACGAGGTGGGCATTTCAAATAAATACGTGGGAGTGTATTAATTTTAAAAATTTTCATAAGCCTATCTCCATCGGTTTATCCAAGAGAGAAAAGTACACCTTTAATAGACTATGCTCTAAATTTGAGAAGAGGTAAAAACTGTCTCCGATTTAGTTTTGTATGTTAGCGTTAACTTTTTCTTTCGTAATTTTATCGAGGATTCTTTTGAAGAAATTATAGCCAACCATTCATAATTATAGAATTTGATCATTTAATTTTAATCACTAATTGCAAGTGAGCATATTTATCATCATTAAGATTAAAGTAATTAGTTTGTTTAAAATAGTTTGCTAAAATCGTTGTTAATAGAATTCTATGGCGAATCAATATCCAATCAAGTAATATGAAAAATAAATGTTATTATCCAAATTTAATTACAACGCGCACTTACATAGATAGAGGGAAATGAACAGACTGACATAGATAGATAAATAGATAGATAGATAGATAGATAGATACGAGCAGACTGAGATAGATAGATAGGTAGATATAAGCAGACTGAGATAGATAGATAGATAGATAGATAGATATGAACAGAATCAGATAGAAATAGAAAGAAAGAAACACATACAATGATACCTGACATCACTCAGAAATAGATAGATAGATACGAGCAGACTGAGATAGATAAATTAGAACGTTGGCGGGGACATATGCAATAGTACAAGACTTCCTTATCCAAGTATTTTTGGAGTTTAAAGGAGAAGAATAAGACACCTACTGTTAAATGGAAATTAATCAAGAGAGCTCGAACATGTAATTCCATATATGACCCTTGTTTCTATGAATTAAAAAGAAAAAATTGAAATAATTAGATTTAAAAACAAGACCCATCTCTTAAATCAAAGAAATGAACTCACCGTTAACTGTAAACACACCTATAAATTTAAATTACTATAGGGGTAGTAATACTTTCGAAGATAAGGATATGTCACTGTAAGTTTAGTGGGTTATTACTTTTATTACCTGATAGTCCTCCTGCCGATGTGAGAGTGCTGTTTTTGCTTACACATGTGTGTTTGTTTTTACTGATGGTTGTGTGTGCACACACACACACACACACACACACACACACACACACACACACACACACACACACACATATAAATATATATATATATATGAATTAAAATATATATATATATATGTATATGTGGGTGAGTGTGTCTATGTATATATTTGTATTTGCGTGTACTTCTGTATGTATGTATATGTTTATGTGTATGTATGTGGGGACATATATATGTGTAGTTGAATGTGTGAGTGTTTGTGTGTATATATGAATATATCTGTACTTATAGTTATGTGTGTGTGTATATATATATGTGTGTGTGTTTGTGTTGATAGCTGTTATATGTGTACTTGTTTGTGTGCTTGTGTATGTGTGGATATGTTAACTTAGGTACGTGTCTGTATGTGCGTGTTTATGTATATATATATATATATATATATATATATATGTGTGTGTGTGTGTGTGTGTGTGTGCGTGTTTATATATATATATATGGATATATATATATATATATGGGCATTTATGCATATATATATATATATATATATATATATATATATATATATATATATATATATGGGAATTGTATGTGTGTATGTATATATATATATATATATATATATATATATATATATATGTATGTATATCTTAGTGTCTTGGAATGTATCATCAATGCTAACTAAAATCTACTTTTGTTTGATAATGGTTTTATAATTGCTTGTAGACGTAATAATCAACAGTTGTGTCTCGTTACATTTTAATCTTTAATGGACTTTACAGTCCTTTATCGTCACTAAGCTAATATATATATATATATATATATATATATATATGTATGTTTGTGTGTATATATTTATGTTTGTGTGTTTCTGTATGTGTGTTTGTGTGTGTATATATATATATATATTTGTTTTGTTTACTTTTTTATGCTGCTGTGTGGTTGATATAGTTATGTTTGTTTCTGTGTATGTATATATGGATATGCGTGTATGTATGTGTATATATAGGTATATATATATATATATATATATATATATATATATATGTATATAGGTATATTTATGTGTATATGTTTGTGCGTAGGTATGTATTTGTGTGTTTCTCTCTGTAGTGAAGAATGTGTGTACACATATGTCTGTATGTATTTTTGATTTTCTTTCACATATTGTTATATATTTGTACTCGTGTATCTATACAAGTGCTTATATTGGTGTATATGAGATATTTATATATATTTGTGTACTTGGAAGTTTTCTATTTTATATATTAGATGGTGTTATTTTTATGCGGATATATCTATTTTTCTGTCCATGTGTGTATGCTGTAGTGTCCTTTTTTCCTTATGTTGTTAATTGATGAATGTCTGTTTTTCTATTCTGCCCATGTTGAACTTTATCTATTCAGCCATTTTACCTATACATCTCTGCGAATATAAGTCATATTTTAATAGGATGTTAGAATTCGTTTAATAACACTTTCAAACTTGAATATTTCTTGCTGGGTGTATGGGTGTGTCTTTGTCTGTTTGTGTGTGTATGGTCGCTTGTGTGTGCATTTCATTGTGTGTATATGTTGTCATGTTTTTTTAAGGGTCGTGAACATATTTCTTGTCTCGTTGCTTTTTTGCGTGTTTATATATTTAAATATATCTGCGTGTTTGTGCATTATAATCTGACTGTGTATGCATTATCTTTTGCAAGACATCCTTGCCCATGTCTTCACTTCAAATGTATCTTAGCGTTTATTCCAACTTAATTTCAATAAAAACAAAATAATTAGTAAAACATATGTATTTTCCTCAGTTTCTTCTTTAAATAATTTTATAATTTTAAACTTAATATAGATAAATTTAAAATATAAAATCGTTAATTTATAATTTTATATTATAATTTAATATCTATTAGTTAGAGTGAATTCTATTTTAGTCTAACCCCAACATTAAAGAATTAAATAGTTATTATAACCTTAGTCCGTTGTTAATTTTTTTTGAATCTCATATACTTGTATTTTGATTGGTCATTCCAGCTTATGAACAGCGTTTCCCCTAGTGAGGGATGTTTGATTGATTTGAACCTTTTAAAACTCTTTATTATACATTCAACAACTTCACTTGATAAGACACCAGAAGTGTTGAAACAAAATGACTATTTTTGTAGTGATATTATGACATATTTATGTTATCATTTTCGAACAAATAATTATATTCGCTTTACTCTGTATTGAGCACTCTTTTAAGAATAGTGTTTGTTGGTTATTGGGATTTATTCCGTATACACCAATCCTACACTTGGGTATATATATATATATATATATATATATATATCTTAGGATTTATATATATATATATCATAAGGATTTATATATATATATATATCAGGATTTAGGATATTTATATATATATATATATATATATATATATATATATATATATATATATATATATATAGATAGATTCAAACGCTGAAGAATACACTGCAGCGGTTTTAACTGGCCTCATCAGCTGGTTAACTCAGCTAAGTAATTAGAGACAATACATGATGTGGCACCGAGAGTAATATGGGGGAGGAGGGGGAAAATTAATGTGAGGAGTGAAATAAAACGTTTATTTCTGAAACATCATTCGAGTTCGTACAATCCCGAAGCCAGTCTCCTCATGTACCTAGATTTGTTCATAATTTCGTACCTCCCATCCAAGTCCATCCAGTCTTGTATGTTGCAATAGCCGACTTCTCCTGGCACAGCTTACAAAAGCTGCCCTTTACTTTACCAGATTTTATCTTTCGTAACATGCTCCCCTTTATGATCTGGCTTCTTTCAGTTTTTTCTTTGGCAGCTTCGTATTCAACTTACGTCCGGGTATTCTAAATGACGACGTATGATTATACCGCCTGTTTTTAATTTAGCTTTCAGTGCAGCCATGGTATTTTTTGCACTGCTATTGTCATTTTCTACCTCGGCACAATACACTACACCTTCTGTGCAACATAGCTCATTTAAGGGACAGTTATTTCTTCTTCAATTATGAAGGACTTTACGTCCACCTCTCACATCCTCTTCAAGATTTAAATTTCTTTTGTTCAATCTTTTAATAATATTGCCTGTGTTGCTTTTGCAACTTTAGTACAACTTGACTCTATTAAACAATTTGTACAGTCCGGACGTTTTTGGGGAGTGCTTATTTAGAAGTCTAAAAACATTTTCCCTATATTTATTCTTACTTGAATTGAACCAGATGTCATTTATTTTTATTTTTCTATTGTCATCTGTTTTTAGGTCTGCTATGTCCTTTAATCCCAGTTTGATGTTATGCCACTCCTTTCTTAAACCAGATTCATATTTTTTTCTTTTTTCATTTAATATTTCTTCATCAGAAGATTTTTGTCTGCATAGGACACATAACTTCCTTTTTGTCGGGTTTATTAAACAGAATGATAGACTGTTGAGGAAGTCTTCCTTATGGTCTTTTCTCAAGAAGGCTTGCTTTTTGGCCAATATCCTGACTTTATTGGTAATGCCAAACGTTGTAAGGATTTCGTTAGCTTCTGTGTTAATATCATCCACGTAAGAAGCAGGAGCTTTTTTGTAGAATTTACTTACTTCCATTGAAACTCTCTTTCTGCACGCTCTAGGGCTCATGGCATATGATCTTTCCGTTTTAACGCCCAGAACAAAAATTGTCTTCAATTTTTTTAGCTCTTCAATATCCGTTGATAATTTCTTAAATATATTTTATTGTTCTAAAACTTTTTTTTATTTTTTATTTAAAATGCCTATAAGGTGTTTGTCAAATTCCGACAGTACGTTCACAGCAGAGGGTATTTATCAGTTTTGATCAAAGGTATATCAGTGTCACTATCACTTTGCCAATATTGTTTAAAGCAAAAGTATCTTCCACCACATTCTACGTAAAAATGACTATTTTGTTTAGCATGTTAACCATGTATTCATGCTTGCCACGAATCGGGATAATTTTTAAAGAGTTGTTGGTCTTGACTTCATTAAGATCCATATTTTGGGATTTTTGAGCCTGAGGGTTTCCAAAGTGACAAAAGTAGCGTTATAGATGCACACTACAATTATAGGGCACAACTGCCAAATATACGTCGAAAAACAAACTAAAATATTTAAAATCCTACACGCTACAAAAGTGCACAATTTCAAGGAAAAACAAATCTGTATGCGATTTAATATCTTAATAAGATTAAAACATCTGTGTATATTTCTGAGATGAGGTATTATGTACATTATTTACATTATACGAACTATTGTCCTCAATATTATGAGGTATTATGTACATTATTTACATTATTCGGACTATTGTCCTGATCTTTGTCGCCATATTTATTACAACGTTTCAGCCCTTCAGTATCTGTCTATATTTCTGAGATGAGGTATTATGTACATTATTTACATTATACGAACTATTGTCCTCAATATTATGAGGTATTATGTACATTATTTACATTATTCGGACTATTGTCCTGATCTTTGTCGCCATATTTATTACAACGTTTCAGCCCTTCAGTATCTGTCTATCTTTATGTACATTATTTACATTATACGAACTATTGTCCTCAATATTATGAGGTATTATGTACACTATTTACATTATTCGGATTATTGTCCTCATCTTTGTCGCCATATTTATTACAACGTTTCGGCCTTTCATTATCTGTCTATATTTCTGAGATGAGGTATTATGTATATTATTTACATTATTTGGACTATTGTAATAAAGATACTTGAAGCTATTCTGGGTGACTACGCAAGTCAATCAGTGGAAGGGCACTTTCGACTGCATTTCCTGGTTTAATAACATTCCGAACAAGAGTAATCATGTATTTATCAAATATGACATCAAGGATTTTTATTCATCAATAGCAGAAAAGAGTTTATTGTAGGTTGTGATGTTTACCAAGGACTTCGTATTTTTAAAGACCAAACGGATTAAAGTCATTCTAAATTGCTGTAAAACAATAATATTTCATGGATTAATATGGAGTAAGAAATCCAAAGCTGGTAACTCTTATGTTCCCCAAATCTAATTCTTATAAAATCTAATTCAAGTCTTTGTCATTCGACATTTTAAACTGGGTGCTAAATTTCTTTACAGAATGAATAATCCTTCCCCTTTTGCCTTTCTCGACAGATTTAAACCAGTCTTCATCGGTCTCTCTAAAAAGAAAAAGAGCAGATCTTCATAAATCCATTTAAGTGAAAACTCTATCGCTTAAATACACAATGTAATGTTTTAAAAATAAATACTTATTCCAGGAGACTTCTTTAATATTTTCAGATTTTATGACTTAATTTGTCTTGTTAAACTTTAAAGTTCGCTCCAGAGATTTAGTTATTCTACAAGTCCGCCCTGAATTCAAAATGGTTGAGAAACACTGCTTTAAACTGATATTACTAAACAACGTTTCACTGTTTTATAACGAGGATGTCGATACTTGTCCATCAAATAATAATATATAAGATTTACTACATTTTCAAAATATGGTATTAAAAATATCAACATTGTTTGCTTACCTTTACTCCCAAGCCTTAAGATCTAAATGCGACGGTCGTTTCCACTTTCACCGAAAAAAATTGTTAAGATCGCAATAAGACAACAGTTTTTTAAGAATTATTTTTAAAGTTGAATATATAAGTTAGCTGTCCCCATTAAATAACAACCTCTAAGTTGGCCAAGTTATAAAACACATACTACTTGATACAAAAGATTAAACCGCATTTATTTGAGGTCAAGATATTTTCTCAATCAAACTAAAAACTGTATAATAGATTTAATTTATTTTCAGAATTTTTTTTGATCTGTGAAATATATTTGCTACCATATATAGAGATAGGTCACATACTATAAGGAGGTATATCATTGGTTAATAAAACCACGTGGGTGTTTGCGAAATATTGACCACGAGCAAGAAAAAAAAGGAGATATTCGGACCTGCTCTGAAGCGACACGCAAGAAATTCTCTCCACTGACAAGGGTACTAGCTACCAGGGTTTACAGATACAAATTATCTGGCCTAAATCCACTCTATCAGATGGGTAAGTCTGCTTGGCATATTCTCTGTATATAGGAAACGACATTGTGTTTATATTAATCCTGGTACTTATGTGTTAAATATAAATAAATAACTTTATTCAATCTTAATAAAGCTTTCATTCTTATTCGTGTTAGCCCCAAAGAAAAGTGGGACTACCAAAATAGTTTCGTGCAGACATACGTAAACATTTTCAACTTTATATATAATATTATTTTGCTGTGAAATTTATAAAACAGTTCCTTTATGATCTAAAAATAATATTGATGAATAAAGTATCCCCGATACCGAATTAAACCCAAAAATTCAATCTAGGAAGACCTGATATTTTTACTAAAGTCAACTTGTGACAATGTCTTCGAAATGACAATGGCGGCCAACATAACATAAAAAATTGATAGCCATATATATGTAGATGGAGACGGGGGATAGAGAGGAGCAGACAGAGATGGAAAAAGTGGAAAAATAAATTGAGAGATGGAAAAAGAGTGGAAAAATCGATACAATATAAACCAACAAAAATCAGATAAAGACATGTGGGGTAAGAAACAGATATACATCCACGCAAATATAAACACAGAAATATATTGATAGATATATTCTCGTTTCTCGTGTAAATAATATAATCTCCTAAAACGTCCGAAGTCTACTGGATTCGTATGATAGAAATCTGAACTCATTATTTTCACTTCATAACATTTACTTTTCAAGGTACTAAAAACATGAACTACTACGAAGTAATTTTGGTCAATAGTAATAATCGGGGTTAAAAACTTTAAAAATTTCTCGTTTTTTAAGCACAACAATTATGGAAATTATACTGAATCAAAGCTTAAATTAGTTTTATTACTATACAATATTGAAATACAGCCGTAAATATAAATACGATGTTCTTTCTTTCTTACAAAACAGTAAATATTTTGTTTAATGCATTTATATATAACATATGTGTACGATATTTTTCTTACGCCAAAAATCGGAATATATATATATATATATATATTGGAACTGTTATATGCTCATACCTCATCTAATTAAACAGATCTACATGTGCATGTATTCTCCGTTTGTAAATCCTTGAATTTATAGATTATAACTCAACTTTATTTACATGTAATTTTATTAGATCTATATTACAATTTACGAATTAAAACTTAATATAGAGAAAAAAAATCATCAAACTCTAAAATGTGTTTCACTCAAAATTTACTTTCGATTATTCCATTTACACAGAGACAGATAGATACACAGAGAGAGAGATATGGGCATATTTATATATCGAGAGAGAGAAGGAGAGGGAGAGAGAGACTGAGAAAGAGAGAGGGTGAAGAGAGAGAGAGTTAGAGAGTGAGAAAGAGAGGATCAGAAATAAGTAGATATGAGAAGTGGATGTTCGTTGTGGTGTAGTAGATATCGGCTCGGAGTGAGAACTCGGAGAGTTGAGTTCGAATTCCCGTTCGTTAGATTCACTTAAGCGCAAATACCCTTGGGAAGGGTTTCCATCCACCTCTTCTGCCCCCAGCTGTGGATTAAATAGCAGGAGAGACTGGGTTCTTTAGCCTTCTTTAGCAGAAAGAAATGAGAATAATCTGCCTCGTCAGTCATGTATCGAAAAGATACATAATCGGCCAAGCGTGTATCACGTGTGACACTTAACTGACAGATATTAAGAGAAGAAAAACATTACAAACAAGCTGTTGTAATTTTGGCTAATCCTCGTTGCCAAAATGATGTAACCTAGGGAAGGTTACTGATTAGAATAATCACACGAAAGTTGGTAATGAACGATAATACTTAGGACAAGAACAACACATATAAGATTCGCTAGCGGCGCGTAGAAGTAGTCAACTGCTAGAAGTGAGTCAAGTGAATTCCACAATAAATCTCCAGCTGCAGGATATCTACCAACCGCCCTACGTGGTCAGAGGTGGCACAAGGCCGAATTTAATGTAGGGTATCCGAGCCCGTAGACTGGGCCAAAATTTCCCCGTAGGCTCCGTATAAAACGGGGTCGGGTAGCTGTTTCCCGAGACGTAACTCTGCCCTTTCGACATAGCCTCGTCTGGGGATTATCTTTGCTCGGGAGCAGAGAGTTTGGCCAGCACAGCTGGGGACGAATCTCCAACTGCAGACTGTATTTATAACTCTATTTATGTGAATGGGGACATACTCATTATCGTCCGTAGTTATGCTACAACATCGATAGATAGATAAAAAGAAATATAGATAGATATGAACATATGTAGATAAATAGACAAATAGATAATGAACAGAATGAGAGATAGATAGATAGATATATATATATATATATATATATATATATATATATATATATATATATATATATATATATAACAGAGATAAGTAGATAAGAACATGGAGGCAGACAGCCAGAAAGAAACAGACCATATAGATAGATATGACAGATAGATAGATAGATATAAACATAGATAGATACCAAAAGACTTATATATAGATTGATAGATAGATATTAACATATATAGATAGATATCAAAAGACTTAGATAGATAGATAGATAGATAGATAGATAGATAGATAGATAGATAGATAGATAGATCGTTATGAACAGACATAGATAGATACCAAAAACGTATAGGTAGGTAGATCGAGCGAGAAAGACAGTGAAATGGATAGATAGCCTTAATATTAACAAAATATGACTTCACCAGAGCAAGATGGTCCATGCAATTAGTAATCACCTTCTGCGTCAATTCGTTTCAATTAGTTCTCCTTAATTAAATCTGCAATGCAGATAGAATTCCACTGGCCGCGTTAATTTATTGTTTGTAAAACGGCCATAATTACAAGCAAATTTGCATCGGCTGTGTAGGAACAGCCAAGTTTAACTAGTAAATGAAATCTTGTCGCCTGCGATAACTCCTTTCAATAAATGGACTTGATGAACTTGTTTGAAGATCGTAGTTTGTAAACTCTCAGTCTAAATCTTTTCAGTCCTTACCTGTAAGCTAATGAGTACAATCAAAGGTGACCTTTTACAACAGTTTACGCTGGCAGTCCCATCTGACTCCAGAATCGAATTAGAATACAAGGCACAAAAGTCATTCAAGGTAGAGAGTTAATGAATGAGTGTGGTATGGCTATAAATGAAGGAACTAGGAGATAAATATTAAAAGTATATGGCGCATAGATAACTATTGAGTCTCTATACTTGAATAGGTTAAGATTACTATTTTCTTATTATGTCACGACTAGTTCGACACCCGTCACTTCGTTGACGGCAAGATGATAAAAATTTAAATGTTTATTCATTTAAAATACTTAATTTATTAGGCGATATACTCAGTTTAAATACATAAACATTCATACAAATAAATTCAAAGGTGGGGGGCACACTTCAGTTTATATTATTTTCCTGTTGCCCAGAGGTTGTTGGAAGACAGAAAAGAGAATCACCTTCGCGTCGTTTCAGTTTCATTTAAATTATGTATATATACTTTTGTGTGTCCGCATGTATATGCAAATTTAGTGACAGCTCGAAAACTGTTTCTACAAAATTGCAAAAGAATCTTTACAAATAATTCTATCATTTTCGAAAGTCCAATAACATAGTATAATTCTCTGAATTTTTAGAGTTTCAAAAATTCAACTTTTTTATTTTCCTTTTCTTTTTCGTCTGAAAATCTACGGCTTTATGGCTCCACGCAGAGTAAGGATTGTTCAGATTGAATTAGAAAGGGATGCATTATTTCAATATCATATTTCTAACTTAGTCAAATGTTATGCGTATATGTGTGTGCATGTGCTTGTGTATACATTTAAATGACATAAGAACAGGCAAGTCACTGACGCACAACACAGTCATATGTATATACATTACATATGCATATAAAAAATCACGCCATCATTGTGCGATGTACAGAGACCCAACTATGCCCTTATAACATTTTGCGCCGCCGCTGTGGTCACCACTCCCCACCATCTCACAATTGTGGTTCATTGTGACATTCAAGATAGAATAGCACAATGGCTTTCATTTTGCCCCCGGGATTTTGAGGTTACCCTCCGATCCTCAAAAGTAAACGAGGGAAGACTTGCAAGGCAGCAGGTGGTTTTTCAAGACTGATTGCAACTCATGTCTATAGGACCAAATAATAAAAGCTTCAAATGTCTTCAGTTTATGTATCAGTTAGAAACGAAATTAGTATAAGAGATAAGAGAATTAAAGAAAGGCTATGCTATAAGTAGTTTCACACAACACTTCAAATTGCTACTAAACCAAAACATTAATCTTAAACCTAGAGACAGGCTCTTGAATAGCCAGAAAGAGACTTTGATATGGATGTCATCAATGGCGCTAAATCTATTCGAAAAGACGTCAACTATATAAAACCGCTGTCTCAGATCAATGATTAACAGTTGTGAATGAATCCTGTACGTCTTAGAGAGGACCATCCTTCTTCGAACTTTCAAAAGCCGCAAAACTAAAGCCGGTCAAAGAGAAAATAATGGCATAATCAAGAGGTTGCTTTTCAACACTACTTCGAACAAATGCTTAGGTATCAATACTGGAAAGAGAAATAACAATTCAGTTAGCGAAATGTTTGGGCCGTCGTTGTGGTCACCACTTCCCTCCATCTCACCATTGTGGTTCATGTTGACATTCAAGAGAGAATAGTGCAACGGTATGCCGGTTCTTTTTGCAATGGGGATGTTTATGTTATGCCACCCTTCCTCTTAGAGTTTTTTTTTTAAGTTACCTTCTTCTAACCTTTGCCAAAAGGTGAAGGACCTACAAGATAGCAGGTCGTTTGTATTCAGAGTTTCTTCTAGACTGGTTTCCATCCAAGGCTATAGAACCCAGCCTGTTCTACTATTTTACCCATGAGGAGAGGAGGGATATATTCCTAACTTTCCCAAAGGTATTAGTACGTAAGTGAATGTAATGAACTTGACAGGAATTCGAACTCGATTCCTCCACCATGCCCACCCCCATTTTTATAATATAGATAACAGAAAATCTTGTATGTGTGACTGTATTTTTGACTTGCGATGTTCAGAACTAATCTTGTTTTAAAATTGGCTAAATGAGGAATCCTTTGAATAGATTTCATCACCTGCATGTACCTGACTGTTCGCCGTAGCTAATACCCTCTACATTTTCTACAGAATGGTTAAGAATTTTAAAAAGGTATTTACTTCTGTCTTTGCTGCCATAATAATGGATTTTTTGTATAGAGGTTAATGTGTTTTATACTCCGACTATACATGGTCAGAATTTTGATTTCATAGTTTCTTGATGGACTGATATATATATATATATATATATATATATATATATATATATATATATATATATATATTTTAATTTTTTTAGCAAAATCTTTACTCTGACTGATGCACTTCTTTTGTGACACAGTAGGCCCCTGCTCGATTGCTTAGGGCATCTAGGCAGTCAAGAGAATTTTAACTGATTTCTACTGGTCTTGATGACAACCAACTGCATCGTCAGTAGAATCGAGATGTCAGTTTCAAAATAACCATCACCAACCATAGGTAGAGGAAAAAAATAGTGTACAAAATGTGTAAAACTTTCTAAAAGAAAGCAATGAAATCCAGTCATTGGCTTATTTAGTCAGGCTACATTATAGATAATTGGAAGTCATGGTCATTGACGCAATTAGAGTAAGGTGACACATATAGTGTCAGACGGAAACCAGGATTTCTACTGACCGAAGAGAAGATCTGGTCCGTTAGTCGGTCGCGAGAAAACAGAAGTAGCAGCGAAGTAGCAGCAAATGTCACTTACCTACTCTCAGACAGTGTCTGCAAAACTGGTTCCTGAATAAATAACCCTGTTTATAAGAATCAATAAAGTTATTATCTTTCTAAGCAAGGTGATATGGCTGTATTCTATACTTCTTGTGCCACGTGATATCCTTCCTTTACGAGTTTTGTTCACACTGACAGTCGGTGAAAAGCTGATGAACGCGGTCGTATGCTCACAGTTTTACTGATTGATGAAAATTCCGGGAACCGCTTTTTATCAGTGGGCTATGTCAAAGAATTGAATGTCGAAGTCTTTAGCTTAAGGCTTGTTATTTAATGATTAGCGGTTCCAGTATGGTGTATAGACTAGTCCTATTAATTGACTTTCAGGACACAGTATGAATGCTTTTTTTTTGTTTTGTCTTTTTAATCTTCGTAGACGTTTGTGAAAAGCATTCGTTTAGAAGTAAAATAACCCTGCTGTGGGTCAGGGAGCTTGCATGACTGATTCTAGGGACACAAAATAGAACGCAGTTTACAAGATTTTCCTTGCTTTCAATCGATCTACATTGATTTGGTATTCTGTCAGGTTCGACAGCGCCATATTTTCTGATTTACAAGGTGCACTGCCCTAAGCTATATTTATAACAGTTGCATGCATTTTAGGTTACTATCCGCAAATCTACCAATACTCACTGGGAAGAAAAAAAAGTAGACAGTCTGTTTAATGAACGCAGAAAGAAAGTTAAAATTCCGACCATAAATCCCGTAGTTATAAAAATAATACCCAGCTATGTGTTTGTTTGTTTGGGTTATTGTTTTTTGTTTTGATTTTTGGGACGGTCGACGTTTTTTTCAATTTCTTTTTTTTTTAAAACGTTAAGTCGAATATAATAGGTTGCTTTGAAACAAAAAGAAATCTTTATGGCAGTATAAAAGTAATTACTGTTCAAAAAAGAAGCTGTCGACTTGCTTTCAAGCGACTGGCAGAACGTAACTTATTTTCAGCTTACGAACTGAGGCTACTTCTAAGGAGGACAGAAAATGAAAAGTATGAATACAACTATTAAAGATCAAAGAGGCAGTAAATTGATTTGGAAAAAAAACATAAATGGAGGAAGAAATGAACGATAGTGACTTCATAATTACCAACAAAGCTGGGACTGTCAAATATGTAACCATCATTTCTATAGATAGCGTTGCTAGCTTCCATAGTCCAATTTGATTTTCAATTTCACAGAAACAAATGGTTAGAGATTAAAAAAAAAAAGTCACCGGATTTCGTGTCGAAATCAAAAACATTCCAGGTTTCGTGAAATAACGAAACTGAGAGAGAAGATATGAACAGTAAAGTGACGATTGTAATTAAGAAAGCAGCAGAAATAACAGGAAAACTTATGGTAACTGCAAGTAACAAAGGGAGACAACTCAAAAACAATACTAGAACGGATGGAAAAAAAGATCATTAGGTTTTGATATACACGAAGGAATAAAAATAGTCAATCAGAATTAAACAAATTATTAAAAGAGCCTCAAAATAAAATAAAAACATGAAGCAAGTCCAGAAGAAAGCTATAAGCAAATGAAATACTTTGAAACATGTCCATAACGCTAGAAATGTTTATTGGCTTTTATTTCTGTTCATTTTAAAACTAAGCCGAGATTTTCTCAGATATCGCATTGGAATAGCGAATTCAAAAGGATTAAGAAATATAAAGATTTTGTCAGAAACAAAGAAATGAGTCGTGAACTGTTAAGAAATATCAACCATACTATATTCCAATGAATCCTGGACATAGATGAAGAAGAGAATTGAAGCGGCAGAAATATGATTCTACAGGAGGATGCTGAGAATATTATGGCAGCACATGCGGTCAACGAGAAACTTTTAAGGAAAAT
>CAHIKZ030000020.1:1822500-1827500 GCA_903632075.3 Acanthosepion pharaonis
TAGTGGCTGATTCCTCGTTGTCTCGTGGTGGTTGGAATGCCGAACTGATCCCTTTGTTTCGCTCACTGGGGTAGACTGTTCTAGTTCCACGTGCCATGGAGAACTTGGAGAGGGGAATTAACTGGAGATAACTGATAACTGACATCTATTAGACATGGCACGTGGACCTAGAACAAACAGTCTACCCCAGTGAGCGAAATAAAGGGTTCAATTCGACATTCCAACCATCTGAAGAAGGCTGGAGCGTAGAACGGCCGAAACGTTGTAATAAATATGGGGACAAAGATGAGGACAATAGTCCGAATAATGTAAATAGTGAGAATCCCGAACGTATAGAATTCATACGCAAACGCTCAATTCATGTACAGGACGATCCAACTCTATAAGCCAGTTAAAAACCAACCAATTATAAATAATCCCAAAAGGCGAAAGAAATAAAAACGACCAGGTTACAAAGAATCAAACATTTCTCTGTGAGTATTCTGCAGTATTCTTGTGCGGTTTGATGCGTTTGATATTGTGCCAGTTGCAAGACAAAGAGTGGTAATGATTTTTCTCGATTCAAGGAAATCTTTGCCGATATATTTTCCAAAGTCGAAGTGAAAGTGTTTTTGACAGCCGAACATTCAGCGATAACGCCTCGTGGAAGAACGCCATTGATACATAAAACTTGTGTTGAGAAAGGTCGGCTTTGAATTAGAAGGGGATAGAGCAAAGGAAACAAGCAAATTAATGCGAGGACGAGATAATCGAGTATCTTTAGAAAAGAAATGAAAGCCAAATACGGGATTTAATAATTACATGTTTCATTCAAACTGAACAAATAAATACATATATTACCCTAATTTGTAATAAAACACTAAGACAAGAATAAAATGCACTTGCTGCTCCGTCAATGAATACCAAATATTTCCATATAAGGAAAACGTTAATATTACCATTATCGTTACAGAGGAGAAGAACAGATATAACACTTTGATCCCAGCTGATAGCCAGGGAGAGAACAAATGCGCAGCAATGTCTGCTCGGTCATTAAATGTTCACATATAAGGAAAACGTTAATATTATCATTGCTGCTGGAGAAATAGTCTTAGATTGAGTGTCAACAGGTTTAAATGATTTTATTTCTCCGTTCTAATATAAGTTATGTCACTCGTGATACATAGATTACGAGATGCCTATATCACATATATTTATTAAACTGTTAACACGACTGTAAAATATGTAAGCTATCAAATATATTTAAGATATAAAGTATTATCTACGCAATGACAAAGATAATTAATGATGAATGAATTTATAATAATGCATCATTTAGACCAGCATAAATAAATTAAGAAATATGGACTTTTCAAAGCAAAGACAAAATGAAACAGTCGACATTGGACGAAACGCGTCGGCTAATAATTTCCTATTGTCTTTTACCTTTGTAAATATTGTCTTTTCTACAGGTTAATTCTAAGATTTTTTTCATATATATATATATATATATATATATATATATATATATATATATATATATATATATATATATATGTTAATCAATATAATCCCAAATCACTTCATATGTGGATTAAGCTTATTTCGACCGACGGTATAGACAAAATTCGATCGAAATAAGCTTATTCCTCATCTGAAGGGATTTGGGATTTTATTGTGTATTAATTTTTGTTCTGTAATAATAAATACATTGATATTTTGTTTGTGGATCAGTTTTAATATTTTAGTTTTCTAGGATCCACTTGGATTATATACCAATGGATTTATTACTTTTACTATATATAGGCAAATTTTATGACAAATTAGAACTTTTTCCACTTTGTCATACAATTTCTCCAATTTTGTTCTTGATATATATATATATATATATATATATATGTGTGTGTGTGTGTGTGTGTGTGTGTGTGTGTGTGTGTGTGTGTGTGCATGCTGATTCTTTTGTATAAGACAGTGTGTATATATGGGAAGGGAATATATATATATACATGTGTAAGCTAACGGGTCTCGCAAGCACAGACGATGCACAAAAAATGGAAATCGATTTTACATTCTCAAGGGTAGGGTAGGGATAAGAAAACATGTCTCATCAACACATCTCTCATCACCACTACACCTAATCATTTTATTACCACTTAGGCAGAACAGTCCACATATAAGATCAAGGCTAACTATACATACAGAAAACGAACAATGAAACAGTAAAAGAACAAACGGAAAATTTATTCCTATAAAAATTTATTCCTTTTTGTCCTGAAGAAGGTCACGAGGCTGGAAACGCGTGTAGCATAAATACAGAAAATAAAATATAATATATAAACAAAAACAAATCCACATTATAACCAAAAACATTTTCGGTTTCTCACTCTCTCTCTCTTCTTTTTAATATACCTTTTTCTCTCGTTGGAACAACTATAATCTTTTTCCTTATATATATATATATATATATATATATTCCAGTAGAGATCATTACATTCACTAACGTGCTAATACCCTTGGAAAATGTATGAATCCATCTTTTGTCGCTCCAGCTATGAGTTGGATAGCTGGAGAGACTGGGTTCTATAGCCTTGGGTGGCGAACTGTCTAAGAGAAGTAAGATACTGTGCCTTATGCCATTATGTTGTTTTAAATGTAGAAATATCTGTGTTAATTATTTTTGATTATTTATTTTATTTTGATTTTTATATTTTTTACAACATTTTTGTTGATATTGTAAAGGATATTTTCAGCTTCTCTTCTTTCTGCAGTGTATATTGTTCTCTCTATGGCTATTACCTATGAAACTGTTTAGTTAGGCCCCTTACCTCAACAAATTATATTTAAAGAAAGTTGTTCTGGCGTGGTAAACTGGCTCGTGAGTAAATATGTACGCTTCTCAAGGAGGGGATCTTGGGACTTATACAAGTTAAAACTTTAGAGCTATCACGCCTATTCCTAAGATTGCCTCTGCCCCCTAGACTAGCTTGTACTAATGGACTCACAGAAACATTTCCCGCCTCCTGTTTGCGACAGGAGTAATTACATTTTAGTTCTAAATGTTTTTTCTCTTCTTTCACTCTCTCTCAATGCTGCACCCAAAAATGCTGCTCTAATCCCCGAATTGCACCCATAATAGAACAATCAAAGCTAATCGCCCTGACATCGAAGATCAGAGACCACAAAAATAGAATATGCCTTCTCATTTACATGGCCATCCCCACAGACTGTAATGTATCTCTGAAGATCTTCAAAATCAATCCAAATACAAGGACTTTGAAATCGAAATCTGAAAAATGTGGCACATGAGAACATCAACAATTCCAGTTGTAGTTGGTTATTAATCCGAGGGCTCCAACTACAACTGGAATTGTAAAAGATTCCGATAGACTTATTCTGATCCCTGTAAAAGATTCCGATAGACTTATTCTGATCCCTGTAAAAGATTCCGATAGACTTATTCTGATCCCTGTAAAAGATTCCGATAGACTTATTCTGATCCCTGTAAAAGATTCCGATAGACTTATTCTGATCCCTGGTATGTAAAAGGCTTAAAGAAATATGAAAAATACTCACAAGTACAGTTCACACCTTAAGAAACACTTTATCTTTGTAAAATATTTCTAATCTTTTTTTTTAATGCTCAGTGGAAAATGTAATGATATCATTTCTGAATTTAGGTTTCTGGTTGGGACCCGGAAGGAAATGAGTATACAAAAGAAATCAAAGGAAATAAAATAATAATAATAATTATCATTATTATTATGATTTCACGTAACAAGAACATTAGACGTAAATGTTTTTTTTTTTTTTTTTTTTACCGTGGGAAAACTCGCCTCAGAAAACTTCGTCGTATAGGATTTGGGCCGTAACACAATTTCACTGCATTTTTTTTCGATAATCTTATCTTGGACGTCCCTTTTGGAATATTGTTCAATTTAATATGCGAAGTACATTTTACCAAGTATATTTAATTATACAACAAGGTAGAATTTTAAATTGTTTAAATGTTTTTGTGTTTGATAACTCGAATGTCAGTTATACTTTGAATCAAAAGGTGGCATGTTGTTATGTTATCTTCAAATATAAGAAAATATATTTCAATATTTAGGTGTTTATAGGGAATTTAAAACAGTTTATGTTTGTAAATAATTTGTGTAAAGTTCAAAAGACTTACTGTGAGTTTGAAAGAGTTATCTTTCTTTGATCAGATATTTTATATTAAAGTTGGTTGCGTATTCAAGTTGTAAGTTTGTTAGAAAGAATATATATTGCTTAAGTGAGAATAATTGACAGATTGATATTAACAGAAAGTTTAATGTATTGTCTAAAATATAAAATTGCATGACGCAGGTTTTGGTGTGAAGTTGAAATTTTTTCGATCCTCCCTGACGAGAATGAATGATGTGGGATTTTGATCCTATAACTTCGCTTATTAAAATGTTTAAATCGAAGTAACAATAGTGTGACCCAGATATACTTGATAACAAGGTACTTCGCATATTAAGAAAAGAAACAAATTCGGCCAAATTGTTTTACGGCAAATATTCTATACGGTAAAGTTTTCTACGATGAAAATTCCTGATGCGAGTTTTCCTACGGCGAAAATGTTTATGCCAAATGTTCCTAGAACCGTGATTTCAATAGTTGTTGAGCCTACTTATCCCGTTCCATAAAGAGAATTTTTAATAAAATGCGTATTTTCAAATTATAACAAAACTAAAGCGCGCAAGTTCTAAATAAAATAACAAAGAGACCGATGACTTGGCTTCCTTCAAAATACATCAACAAAATCGAATGAAATTGGCAACAGATTACATGAAATGCAGTTCTTCAAGCATTATTTTCACTCATAAAAATTATGCTATTACCGATGGATCAGATAGATGAAGCATCATTTGGATGAATATTAACTGTTTTCACGCTCAAAGTTGAAATATATCAACAAGGTGTATGGGGTTGGAAGTTTTGGAGTGGGATGAAGTGGTAGGCCTATGACATGCCCCAAATGCTGTCAAGATTGC
>CAHIKZ030000020.1:1832500-1915000 GCA_903632075.3 Acanthosepion pharaonis
TTTCGGCCCCAGCCTGATTCATCTCTGAGTGTTGCCGCCCTACTTGACCCGGGTGACGACCGATCCAAGTATGATTGTTTAATCTTGTAAGCACTGAGATTCTGGCTTTCTTTTTCTTTTTATTTTTTGAATTTTATCCTTGATCGCCAAGGCGTAATTTTGCTTTAGGTCGACTGTCAACTAAAACTAAAGAGCACGTCCTGCACATAAAACGAGGGAATTATATTCAGATATCTAGAGATCGACATTTAGTGCCTGCATTCAGGGAGGTAATTTAAAGATATGGAAATAGTATTGACTATATTATGTTTTATTATTGTTATTAAATAATATATGATCAGTAATCCGGAAAACTGTAACCATGGTAATAACTCCTTTCAAAATTACCTAAGATATTTTAAACAAGTAGAATCCAGATAACTATTGAAATTGCGAGGGTCGGCTGTAAAGTTCGTAGGCTAACGAAGATAATCTCTTGGTATGTGAAGAAATGACAAAGATGAGGACAATAGTAGGAATAATGTAAATAGTGTAGATTTTTTCTCGCCATAACGTACCGTCCCTTTGATTTTTCTATAAGTAGTTTCATGTCATTTGTTCTAATGAGCTTTCCTCTTTGGTGACTCAACTTCATGAATTTAAGCGCTGTACTGGATTGGCAGTTAGGTCTCATTATTTTACTGTTGAAATAACTTCAATAAGTTCTATGCTAATAGTTCCGTCTTTCGTACTTCTCGCCTGTTGAGCTTTCTTCTGATTGCTTTTTGGTTAACCACGATCTTCAAAAATGTAAATAGAACGTCAAATGCCATCCATTTCTTTTAAAAAACCGGTTCTTTTTATTTTCCTTTCTCTTCAGTAATGTTTTCTCAGTTCCCTTCTGTATTGTCTTTCATTCTGAATGACCTCTTACGCCTTAGTGACTTTATCACCTTGCGATAATTAAAATTATTAGTAACATTCTGTGACCTTCAAAAAGGGAGATACAACTGATTATTTGAGTTTCCAGTAGATATGTTCACTGCTAATATCCAGGTAATGGAGGTACAGAATCTCCTATCATATTCCAGGAGATGGAAGCTCTGTGTGGTCTGCAAGTTTCCATGAAAACAAGGAATTAGGTTACGTGAATGTTTAAGATATGGAAACAAAGACGATAAAATTAGTCTGAAGGAATTTATTATATGCATCGTCACGGACATTCTGACATAGAGAATGAAGGGGAACAGAGGGACAAAAACGTTGTGATATATACAAGAAAATGTATATCAAAACTAATAGAAATCTAGATATTATCCTGGTATATCAAAAGTGACATAGATAGATAGATAGATAGATAGATAGATAGATAGATAGATAGATAGATAGTGGGATGAACAGAATAATAAAGGTAGACATGAACTGAGATAGATAGATAGGTAAATATTAAGAGAAACAAACTAGATAGATACATAGATAGATATGAATGGACTGAGATAGATAGAAAGATAGATAGATAGATAAATAGATAATGTGCAGACTGAAATAGACCAAGCCCTTCAAAATAACGGTGAGGATCGTGCCGTGGCCCTAGACATCTCCAAAGCATTTGATAGGGTTTGGCATGCCGGCCTTCTTTGCAAGCTCCAGGGTTATGGTATTACGGGTCGATTGTTTGACCTAATACAATCATTCCTGTCAAACCGTGAATTGAAGGTCGTTCTCAACGGATTCTCCTCCAGTTCCTATCCCACGAACGCAGGTGTTCCCCAAGACTCCATCCTTGGCCCCACTCTATTCCTTATTTTCATCAACGACCTTTCTGATACCATAGATTCCCAAGTTGGCATCTACGCGGACGGCACTATAATTTACTCCTGCCTCAAAAACAAATCTAGTGTCGCTGACAAAACTAACCTGGCCGTGCGTCTTGAAATGGACCTCCAATCGGTTGTTAATTGGGGCAAGAATTGGCTGGTCAACTTTAACGCCTCAAAAACTAAACTGCTCTCTATTAATGACCATAGAGATCCTTCCCTGCCCCCCCCCCATTAGAATGTCTGATAGTCAACTTCTTGAGAGCAACTCTCTGCGTCTGCTCGATCTCACGTTGACTGCTGACCTGAGATGGAACAAATACATTGAGTCAATTGCATCGTCCACCGCGAGGAAAGTTGGCTCTCTGTGCCGCGTCAGGAAATTTTTCTCCCCGGAATCGATACTTCAAATATACAAATCAGCCATTCGCCCTTGCATAGAGTATTGCTGCCATATATGGTCTGGGGCACCTTCTGTTTACCTCGGAGTTCTTGACAAGATCCAGAGACGGATATGTAATATAATTGGCCCTGATCTGGCATCTCGTCTACAGTCACTCTCTCAGAGACGCGCCGCCACCTGTCTCTGTCTTTTCTACAAATACTTTCATGGTAATTGCTCCGATGAGCTGCTTTCACTGGTCCCCAGACTCCATGAATTCAAGCGCCCTACGAGGCTGGCATCCCGCTCTCACCCTTTCACTGTAGAAACTTTCAAATGTAGCCGTCTCTTCTACTCCAATAGCTTCATGTCTCGCACCTCTCGACTGTGGAACACCCTTCCCAATTACTGTTTCCCTGAGAGCTATAATCTCCAACTATTCAAATGTAATGTCAATCGACATCTCCAGTTACCTTGATCTATCCACTATCCTTCTCCTCATCCTTTCTTCTATCACTCCTATCTGCTCTCACTCCAAATCTTCTGCAACCCCCTGCATCCTAGTGGCTTCATGCCTTGCTCCGGGCGTAATGCTTAAAAAAAAAGAAAAAATAGAAAAGATAGATAGATAGATAGATAGTGGGGGTGAATAGAATAATAAAGGTAGATATAAACTAAGAGAGATATATAAGGAGGACAGAAACAAACTAAAGTAAATAGTAAGAGAAACCAACTAGATAGATAGGTAGATATGAATGGACTCAGATATATATATAAATATATATATATATATATATATATATATATATATATATATATATATATATATAGAGAGAGAGAGAGAGAGATAATGTGCAGACTGAAATAGATAGATAGATAGATAGTGGTATGAAGAGAATAATAAAGGTAGATATCAACGAAGAGAGATAGGTAAATAGTAAGAGTAACAAACTAGATAGATAGATATGAATCGATTGAGATAGATAGATAGATAGATATGAAATGAAAGGCCAAGAGTAGGTGTATGTAAACCGAAGGGAGAGAAATGAATTCGGGTTGATTTTTTTCTGTGATTTTGTCTTCATTTCACAATACATTTTCCGATTGCAGTTGGGATTTGAAATCCACAATGAAAGCAAAAATCACTCTTTCGAAGAATTCACAATGGGGAAAAACTGAAAACGGATGACATCAGCAGCAGCAGAAGAAGAAGAAGCAACATTATTATTATTATTATTATTATTATTATTATTAATTGATATTTGAGTATATGTGTGAATGTGCAGTAATATGTACAGGTTTATTGAAGTAAATAGATACATACGTAAATAGAAGGACATATCCAGGAGAAAGTCATATTAATTTCATAAAGAAGAGAAGATTTAGATAGATAGATAGATAGATAGTTTTCTGTTGGTGCCTATTAGCGATCTGGTACTCAGGCAATATCTATCTATCTATCTATCTATCTATCTATCTATCTATCTATCTATCTATCTGTGTGTGTGTTGGTGGGTGTGTATGTGCGTGTGTGTGTTTGCCTATGTGGGTGTGTGTAGAGAGGGAGAGAAATCGAGATGATAATGGAAAATCTAACTGCATTACCCCGATATTTTTGGTTCAATTTACTTATATATCTTATATATATATATGAATAATTTGAATTTAAAAACAAACTGCAATAGTCAGGTAGGTATGGAGATAACTAGATAGAGATATGAACAGGCATAGATAGATAGATAGATAGATAGATAGATAGATAGATAGATAGATAGATAGATAGATAGATAGATAGATAGATATGGATAAAGTAAGAGATGTAAAGAGAGATATATGCATATACCATATGCACATAATTGAGGTTGACAGAGAGATATGTGCATACTGAGATAGATAGATATGAAAAGGACTGAGATAGATAGATAGATAGATAGATAGATAGATAGATAGATAGATAGATAGATAGATAGATAGATATATTAAAGACATTTTTATGTTTAACGTTGTTCTTTTTTTTTATAAATAAATAAATTGTCGGACTTTGTCCAGTTCTTAATATATAGATAGATATATAGATAGATAAATAAATATGAAAAGGACCGAGATAGATAGATAGGTAGATAGATAGATAGATAGATAGATGGATAGATAGATATGAAAAGGACTGAGATAGATAGATAGATAGATAGATAGATAGATAGATAGATAGATAGATAGATAGATATGAAAAGGATTGAGATAGATATGAAAAGGACTGAGATTGATAGATAGATATAAAAAGGACTGAGATAGATAGATAGATAGATAGATAGATAGATAGATAGATAGATAGATAGATAGATAGATAGATATGAAAAGGAATGAGATAGATAGTTTTCTGTTGGTGCCTATTAGCGATCTGGCACTCAGGCAATATGTATCTATCTATCTATCTATCTATCTATCTATCTATCTATCTATCTATCTATCTATCTATCTGTGAGTGTGTTGGTGGGTGTGTATAGATAGATAGATCCTGACTGAGTAACTGATAACAAATTGTATGCACTGATGGAAAAATCAAATTGCAACATCCTTAATATGTGTTTCTATTTATTCGAAAAGTACTGTACTTGTAATTGACCTGGATTACCTGATCACGTAAACAGATCAATATACGTAAAAGTTCTAGAATTAGGGGTCTAACAAGAGTACAACAAGAATAAGACGGGACATTAGACAACTCGTTAGAAATAACAACAAAAATAATTCATAAATCCAGTAGCAAAAAGACTACTGATTATTGAAACCATTTAAATCCAACAAAAAATATATTAATAAAAAATAATTATAGTCTCCAAACTCAAATTCTTCAACCTCACATTCTGCAATGAATAAGAAAAAAAAATTACACATGACTGATGAACGTTACTGTAGCAAGTAGCCTAAAAGACTTCCTGTGTTTATATTTATTCGATTCAATTTTAAAATATGACGAGGGTTTAAAATGTTCCACTTGCAATGCTTTTGATTTTCTTCACCCTAATTTATTTATAGACACCCCTGATGATGACTCGTCTGAATCGAAAACTCTGAGATGGCCTCAATGTGGGATATTATGTACATAGGCAACAGACAGATTTTCGGAAGATTATTCACAATTTAGAAAAGAAGAACTCTTAGGATATGCGGTTTAGGCAATAGATTTCAGCCCGGAATGAAAAAAACGAAGATCCGAGTTCAAATCCCAGTATTGTTAGTTACATTTAGCTATTTAGCTAGTATGCAAGAGGTTACTGGTATTGAAAGAAACAGACTGGACAATAAAAGAATAGAATTCAAAGAGACAGAAGCACAAATTCCTTTTGGAAAGGCACGAATCAATCTCCCCTCATCTATCAGTTAGTAGGAATTGTATCTGGAAATATCATTGTTATTATTAAAAATATTTTAACGTAATAGACGCTTTAAAATATTCTTACAATTCAAAAATATGTTTCGGCTTTAACATAACCGAGAAAGGGTCGACAAACCGTAAAAAACAAATCAATAAATAATAAATTAATCATTAGAATATGGGTTTCTGCTGACCAGTCCTCACTGTCCAGACTTGAAAAGGTTCAAAAGCGATTACACGCCCTTATACGCGATAAATTATTTTTGTACACTTAAAATCTCTTCCCATAAACGAACTGTTTCTAGCCGATCGCTATTCTGTCGCTATTTCCATGGCAAATGTTCTGAGGATGAACACTCAATATTTCCCCTAGTCCAGACCTTCACAGTTAGGACCGCCATGTTACATATCCGACCTTAAGCCATACGCATTCCTTTCATATTCCATTGCTAAAGAGAAAGTTACACTCAGGCAGTTTCCTCCCCCCGCAAAAAAAATTGTTACCTTCCAGAACAAACCTCCTAAGAGATGCTTTCTCGGCCGCTACAATCTGAATCTTCTCAAGTCTAGAGTAAACCGTTATCAACATAGATACCCTCATAATATGCACACCCTCCTCCCTTCACAACGACTTTATTTAGTAACCCTCTATCTTGAGTGGCTCTTGGTTCTTATATTGGGTGAACTGAGTGAGTGTTTTTGATACTGTCACACTATTTTTAAACAACTGTCTATATTTCTGAGATTGCGGCATTGTAAGTATTTACACTATTTACATTGTTGGGACTGTTGTCCTCATCTATATTGTCACATTCACAACGTTTCGACTGTTGTACGCTCTGTACTTCTTCAGGTAATATTTGTTTGAATTTCGAACCGAACGCAGAATAGTCAATCTGTATGTTAGAGTTTCTGAAGATTGGTTGGATGACGTTTTTTTTTCCCATGTTTATTTCCTGAAATGGGCTGACCTATAGCATTCATATTCATATTCCCGAGTTTCTCAGTAAAGTAACGATATGTGCAAGCGGTGTCGAGAAAAAATAGTACAGATTCTCAGTTATTTTACTGAGCGACACAGGAACGTAAATTTTATATATTAGGCCATTTTAATAATAATAAGTTTTTTTTTGGAAAATAATGACCGATTTTAGGATAAACGTTTTAATTGGATTCTAACACATTATTACAATATTAGAATGTTTGGAAAATAATGTTCGATTTTAGAATAAACGATTTAATTACATTCTAACACATTATTACGCCGCGACCAATACCAAGTCACATTGGTCGTCACAGGATAGCAAGGGGGCAGAGAGGCCAGGGGTGACGTCACAACAATATCAGATTTTTTGTTAAATCGATTTAATTAGATTCTAACACATTGTTATAATATTGAATTGTTTTGAAAATAATGTCCGATTTTAGAATAAACGTTTTAATTGGATACTAACATATTATTACAATATTAGATTGTTTGGAAAATAACACATTATTACAATATTAGATTGTTTGGAAAATAATGTCCGATTTTAGAATAAACGATTTAATTAGATTCTAACACATTATTATAATATTGAATTGTTTTGAAAATAATGTCCGATTTTAGAATAAACAATTAGATTCTAACACATTATTATAATATTGAATTGTTTTGAAAATAATGTCCGATTTTAGAATAAACGTTTTAATTGGATACTAACATATTACAATATTAGATTGTTTGGAAAATAATGTCCGATTTTAGAATCAACGATTTAATTAGGTTCTAACACATTATTATAATATATCTTTTGAAAATATTCTTCTCGTTTTGGGGAATTCAAATTCTTTATCGTTTCTTGCAATTCATTTCTCGTATTTCGAAGATATTCTTTTATTTTTATTTTTCATTCATATTCTGATTACTCTCTCGACCTTCGTTTTCCAGCCTTCAAAGATTTTGTTCGCTTACTGGCTGCTTTCATATTTTTTTTCATTGTTCTTCTGCATTTCTCCTTCTTCTCAATCTCTTTTATTTTTCATTAGTACTTCTTTGTATCTTTGTGTCTTTTCGTGGCGTTTCTGAGAATTCCCTGTCTGTGTTCATCACAAACGTTTTCACGATAATTCTGATAAGACTTCTTTTCCATTTGACTTAGAATTTTTCCGGACTTTTTGCATCCTCCATTGTCGTTTCGAAATTATTGTCGCTTTTCATCGCTTAAGCTTGGGCATAGCCATCTTTGTCGTTCTCTCGCTGATTGATGTCGTCTGATTTCTTCTATGTTCGTCTTCCAATTTGATAAATAGCAAACAGTGAGTTTATTTGGGCATTGATGGTATGTCTTATATCCTTTCATAAAACGAATAAACATATTGATATTTAAACTCTGAATAAAGTTATGAGATAAGATCGTGTCGATTTCTAATTCTGTTTGAAAAATTAATGAATTTATAAGAGCGGCCGGCCCGAGAATGAAATATAATGGTAGAATAACGCATAAAAGTAATTTAAATTTCATCTTCATAGCTAGCCTATTTCTCTCATTTTCTTCACAAAGATATTCAATTTCATAAAAGTAGCTGGCACTCGATTCTTCATTTCTTTTTTTTCGACCTTTCTTTCATTTTTCTATCGTCGCTTATTTCTGAAATCCATTTAGATTGGTACGACTATATCGCTTTGTAGAAGAAGAAAGACAAATTTCATGTTTAAAAACGACATTTCTCCTCTTAATATCTTGAAGTTTGTTTTTTTTAGATCTGTACGCAGATTCTTATCCAAACTTAGCCAAAGAGAATTTATTAGAATGTTTCTTTTATTAATCCGACACATTTTATCTCTTTAAACTTTTATTATTATGAATACACATATTTGAGAAAGCGATGCGTATTAAACAGTATATTTATTTATAAGATATGAAAAACTTTAAGAGATCATTGACAAGAGAAATTTTGCGAAACCGTCCGGCATTTATTCGTAGCCAAAAAGGGAGAGGCAAACCTGGCAAACCGGAGTCTTTCTCTACCCTATGGGATGCGAGTTCGATTCTTGCCAAAGAGCACAATTTTTTTTCTTGAAAATTCGGGCCGTTTGATGAAAATAACTTAATAGACTGTTTAATATACAAGCGGAGCGTCTACTCAAATACGATTATCCTCTAATAATAACGTTTAAATCCATTCTATTCTAATATATATATAATCCATTCTAATATATATATATATATATATATATATATATGTGTGTGTGTGTGTGTGTGTGTATGTGAAATTTCTCGGCCAGAATTGCATTCAGAAATCTTTCTAATATATCTATTCTAATATATATATATATATATATATATTTTAAGACATTTTTATGTTTATACATTCTTTTTATAGATACAAATATTTAAGTAAATACTCTGTATTTAATACGGTAAACAGTATTAAACAACATTTACCGGCCTGAATGACCGAGAAATTTTCATAGAAAATATTCGTCCTCCGACAGGAATCGAACCTGTATCCTATACGGAACCGTCATTTAGCCTGACGTGCCTTAACCGATCGAGCCACAGAAGTTTAAAAGTAGTAAAATCAACCTTGTCAATCGAACTATTCTCCGTGGCTCGATCTGTTAAGGCATGTCAGGCTGAATGACGGTTCCGTGTAGGATACAGGTTCGATTCCTGTCGGTTAACGAATATTCTCTATGAAAATTTCCCGGATATTCAGGCCGGTAAATGTTATTAATACTGTTTATTATAAAACAGAGCATTTACTTAAATATTTGTATCTATAAAAAGAATATATAAACATAAAAATGTCTTAAAATAATTGTCGGACTTTATCCATTGCATAATATGTGTGTGAGTGAATATATATATATTTGAGGTATATTAATATGTATGTATGTTGTTGGTAAATGAGAGTTCCAACAACGTAAAGAAAAAACCTCGTAAACAATAGACTACGATAACTATCACAAGTCGGAAACATAAATTCCGAAAGCAAGGAATTTTTGAGATGTTGGAACTACCGTTTGAAGTGGACGATACATTTAGCTAATGAGAAATCTCCTTCGTCAAACTTGTGCTCCCGACGTCACCATAAATTATAGCAAACAACACTTAGTTTTAAATGTATTTGAATCTGGGAAATATTAATTGTTTAAATAATCCTGATTCTGACACGAACGACCAATAAATATAGAATTTATATTACAAATAAATACTATTGCATGGGAAGAAAAAAATCAATTAATTCGTTAGAAATTATTTTCTTTAGATTTTGGGTAGGAAATAAATGTCGATTTCTGTTTCGAAAGATCGATGTTTTGGCTTTGAGATGTCTCCTGGCTGCGCAGTAGCTAAATGTGATTTTTTTTCCAATGTAAGAGGAATGCAGGTTCGATCCCCTGACGAGAGTCAAATATTCTTTAAGATTGTGCTGATTACAGAGAGACGCCAATTAGAATGTTTAAAAACAGGGATCACTGCACAATCATATGCATTCGCTAAAGGTAACGTTTTATAATAATAATAATAACAATAACAATAATAATAATAATAATAATATATATATATATATATATATATATATATATATATATATATGAAGAAATATAGTTTTAATGTGTGCTATATTATGGGAGAAAGTGCTCAATATCAGAGATAGAGCGTATGTAAATATAAATATAAAAGTGAACATTGACGTCAACACTCAGAGGCGACAGGCTGTTTCATGCTGGACGCAATCGTTAAACAGCCTGTCACTTCTGAGTATTGATTTCAGTGTTCACTTTATATATATATATATATATATATATATATATATATATATATATATATACATGATAGAATAAAGAACAAATAGAAAACGTATAGCAATCTAACAGGTTTTACTTTTATTAAAGCTTCGTCAGTGATTGAGAGAACAGAAATAACAAGTTCAGTTTTCATTGGTCAATCACGTATGACGTGCGTTGAAACCGTAGAAAATTCTATATATATATATATATATATATATATATATATATATATATATATATAAGTTTGTGAGGGTTCTTGTATATCGAAACAGACATCGGATGGTAATGTGTATTTGTGATTGTGTATGTGCGTCTGTCTAGTGGGAGTTCGAATGTCTTCACCTTTGTACGGTCAGCACTTCATTCTAATCTACGGCTGATCTTTTTAAGCATGTATTTTTTGTATTAGATAGATATGTTAGATTCTTTAAGAATGTCGATATAATGTTTTAGGCGTGTGTTTATAGTTGGTAATAATGTTATTATTAGGTTTTCAATATGTTTTCTCTTAAAGAATTATATTTTTTTTTAATTAGTGTGGGATTAGTGAAATCAAAATTGTTTCCCGCATCGTTTTGATGCAAAACAAGAGAGTTAGATCCTTTTACCAGGCACAACTCTTTCTTGCATCTATATGCGGGCTTTTAGATCACATGATGTCTCCCCAACATAAACATTTTTGCATTGTTGAAAAAATTATTTCATAAATCCTAGCATTTGAATTGGTGTTTGTTTTATTCTTCTTACTAAATATATTAATGTAATTGGTGGTGTCTGGGGTTTTTTTTTGGCATTGGGTATTTTGTAAGTGCGCTCTTTTTTGCGTTAAGATTAAAATCATGTTGGTAGTGGAGAAGTTTGAAAGTTTTCTAAATATATTTCTTTTCTTCGTTTACGTATTCCGGGCTACATATCCTTAGGTCCCTGAGGTAGAATCCTATGATTATTCCACATTTTATTCCTTGGTTGGGGTGAGGACATACATACACACATACACACAGGTATATATATATATATATATATATATATATATATATATATATATATATATATATTGTGTGTGTATTTCGACAGCATCTTTTCATTGATGCATGTTTCATTAAATAATATTGGGATTTTCTTTCTTCGTTTAATGATAATGTTATTAAACTTATCAGACGATATGAAAAGAATTTACATAAAATAAATAGAGAACACTTATTTATTTAATATTATTTAATGAAACATGCATCAATATATATATATATATATATATATATATATATATATATATATATATATATATATATATATATGTGTGTGTGTGTATATGTTTGAATATTTATCGCTCTTTATGTGTATATAGGAAAAGAACAACAGAGAGTTTGTGTTGATAAATTGCACTCTCAATTCCCAAGAAACATAAATTTAGTTGTTCGGCCCAAGGAATATTCTCTAATATTATCTTTCCATATGATTTGTCAAGCCATGAAAAAAAATAAAAATAAATAAATACTGCGTTGTTTTGTTTGTTATTAATTTTGAAAAGTTTTCATCGTATTTATTTGCTTATTTTTTCTGCAATATATTTTTACATAAAAATATTTCGCGGGACTTTTACTTCTCATGCGAACAAAAATCAGGTTATCACTGGGATTCTGGTGTGATCAGGTGTTTATAATCATCGAACCGCATTTTTTTCCCTGAGACGTTTTACTATTATAAAAAAAGGCAGCCATCTTATTCGATTAAATTGCCTCATAGTTATTGCTATTTGGATGAATCCTGGTCACCTACACTTGTGTCGATAAAACCCATACGCGGTGGACAATGTCCAATGAATAAATTTGATGATTTAGCAAAATATTTCGCCTTTTTATTAAATTAACTATTTTACCACCTTTTAAAGAATCCATATGCAAGGTATTTCTTTCTTGAGAGCCTTGTTTTTTTCAGCCATGGCTCCTTAATACTTCCTGCCCCTAAGAAACTCTTGACTCTTCCCACCCCTATTTGTCCCTGCTCTGACAACCATTCACACAAACTCTTAAGGTAGATACATTATGTACTGTGAGTGTTAAATTCTACAGGCCCTCTTTCCTCATTATGTATTTCAGTAAATTTAAACGTTCTCTATCTGAATGTAAGTATAGGCTCCCATCCCCGTTCCTGTTTGACAAATCTTCCATATTGGTCACATGCTCAGTCCATGTTATTCCGAATAACCGCCTGTAAAAAATATCATTTCAACATTTTTCTTCATCTGTGAGAATATTAGCCAGCTAGTACTGAGTGTCAAATAGAAGATTAAAATTTACATAGTTCAAGTCTAAATTTTTTTTTCAATATCTCTGTCTGTCTGTCTGTCTGTTCTCTCTCTCTCTCTCTCTCTATATATATATATATATATATATATGTATATAAAGAAATATAGTCTTATATATAATATATATATATTATATATATAATATATATGTATATTATATATATAATATATATATTATATGTAAATATCGTGTGCTATATTATGGAATAAAGTGCTCAATATCAGAGATAGAGCGTGTGTAAATATAAAGGTGAACATAGACGTTAACACTTAGAGGCGACAGTCTGTTTAATGCTAGATGCAATCGTCAAGCCACCGTCGATTTCATAGAATGATGGGTGGTCAGACGATTGAGTCTAGCATCAGACTAACACCTCTCAGTGTTGACTTCTATGTTGACATATATATATATATATATATATATATATA
The DNA here is from genome assembly GCA_903632075.3 of Acanthosepion pharaonis. Lineage (NCBI taxonomy): Eukaryota > Metazoa > Mollusca > Cephalopoda > Sepiida > Sepiidae > Acanthosepion > Acanthosepion pharaonis. Next base: position 1,845,566 of record CAHIKZ030000020.1, read on the forward strand.
TATATATATATATATATACAGTAGCGGCCATAATATAAGGAACGGAAACAACAAAGACATAAATATGTGTATTACTTAAAAAGTAATGCATGATTAGCAATGAAATTTTTATCGAATAAAGATTAGGGTGTAATGCATAAATATTATACAAAGTTACAAAAATTTACATAATAGTTTTTTTTTTAAATAAAGATGGTACAAAGGAAATAAGCTACTGGACAAAAGTTAAGGAACGATCTTGTTAATACTTGATTGTGAACAAAATATCAACAAAATTTAATATTTGGCAAACATCCCCTTATTTTCAATGACTTCTCCGCATCGTCGACCACATGATTTAATTAATTTCTTGCAAAAATCAGCAGTAATTCCCTCCCATTCGTCTTTCAATAACTCCCATAGGTGATCCTGGTTTTTCGGGTTTCTTTTCTGAGACCTTTCTCCAATTATCTTCCAAACATTTTCTTTGGATTCAGGTCGGGGCTCTGGGCTGTCCATTTCATTAGGGCGATTCCTTCTTCTTCAAATAAAGCCATAAGCTTCTGAGCCTTGTCGCAAGGTGCATTGTCCTGCATGAAAATAGGAGATTCATAAAGATTATGGTGTAATCTTAGTACCACATGCTGCTGAAGAAGCCTTTTGTAAATCTCAGCATTGATATTGTCATGTACGCGGATGATAGGGCCAAATCCTGCAGATGAAATCATTCCCCACACCATCACACTGCCGCCACCAAACTTAACGGTTTTCTTGACAATCAGGTTAGCAGTGGATATCGCAGCAAAGTAGCAGAGCGTAGTACTTCCTTCTGTCATCTTCGCCTGACAAGTTGGCACTTGTCATTCGGGTAGGGTAAACAAAAATTGCCGCATTTATACAAGACGGATACAATGGTCTGCGGCTTCTGATTGGTAAATCTTCTATTAGTGGACTATAAAGGGAGTTAAGTCATTTTGACTCGCTCACTAGTTATATATATATATATACACAAAAAACTGTAACACCAAGGGGATATTATGGACGAGCCTACGGGTTCGGTTGACCAACGTTAAACTCGGCCTTGTGCCACATTTATCCCTGTGGTGGGGTGCTACTAAATATTAACAGCAGTATAGATTGAACGCTGGTCAACCGACACACACACCCAAATCGTGCAATACTCTTCTGTTCAATATACGATTTATCTGCAACATCTTGATCTGTTTTTTTTTTAACCATTTACTTAGTTACAAAAACACCGAAATCCACTTTATCATGGCGGGTTTCTTTTTAAATTAACGTGGAGCGTCTTCGAGAGTATTTCTAAAGTCTATCCTGTACGTCCTACATTTGATTGTATACATAAAGAAACAATATGCTGAGTAACCTTCAAATATGTCTCTATCAATTAATATGACACCATGGTAAAGATTTTAGAATGGTTTCCCATTATCTTCTCTGCATTTTAAAATTCAATGATATTCTTCTCCTATACTGGTAGCCATTCAAGGATGGAGGGCACAGTCTACTTACTTTTTAACCCATAGTTGAGAACAAAGATAAGAAGTGGATTTATGTTTTTCCCACGACATGACAGTAAAATAAATGCAACAGATTAAATTCGAATTTGACTCGTCGATTCTGTTTCTCCTATTAATAATCGTTACGCTACTTTTATCATGTAATTAAAGATATTAAAAAAATATAAAGCTGTGGAGAGCCATCACCGCCTGTGATATTATTTTTAATACTATATATCGAAGGGATAATGGTGTTTAACCCTTTGGGCCCTGGCCACCGCTTTACCAAATGACAAAAAATGACGTAATGCCTAGCCACTGGTTAAACAGAGGTAGAGAAAAATGACGTAATGCCCAGCCATTGGTGAAATAGTGGTAGAGAAAAATGACGTATTGTCCAGCCATCGGTTGAACAGTGGTAGAGAAAAATGACTTAATGCCCAGCCACCGGATGAACGAATGGTAGAGAAAAATGACGTATTGTCCAGCTACCGTTTGAACAGTGGTAGAAAAAATGACTTAATGGCCAGCCACTAGTTAAACAGTGGTAGAAAAATGACGTAATACTCAGCTACCGGTTGAACAGTGGTTGAGAAAAATAACCTTATGCCCAGCCACTGGTTTAATAGTTGTAGAGAAAAATGACAATGCTCTGCCACAGGTTGAACAGTGGTAGAGAAAAATGACGTAATTCCCAGCCCCCGGTTAAACAGTGGTAGAGAAAAATGACAATGCTCAGCTACAGGTTGAACGGTCGGTAAACACCTGTAAATATTTTTATATCTACCGTGAAACCTTACATACCAATTGTTTGCGAATTCTGACCCAGGAGTTCAGGCAGAAGGTTTTAAATTGTTCAGGAACACAGCGGCTGAAAGGGTTAAAAAAATGAAGCTCTTTCCGTTACACTAAGTGTGTTACTGCGAAATGTTGCGTGAATATAATATTTATTTTGCCGTTTTCATAACAAACTTTTCTCGATTTCTGATAAATCCTGGCTCATAAAGAAAGATATAAAAATTCGATATGATAAATAACTTGTTAAAGTGTGAGTTCGCAGGGACGCGACGATTTATAAAAAATCAATCAGAAAAGAAAATTATTACTGACGATAATAATTTCACGCTATGGAGGTTTTCATGGCTTGCTTAGAAAAAAAAAATATTTGATCAAGCGGTCATGGATATGAATCAGTGACAGTTATTTTCCGAGACTGGTCGTGTACCAATGTATGATTGTAAACATAAAGGTCCTCAGCCCAACCAAGAAGCCCTTTAAATATTCCAATGTTTACTCATTTGGTCAGATATTGGAAAGAAGGGGATATGCATCCCTCTCGTACTACTAGTGGTAAAAATTATAGAATCACACATTTGCTCATATCATGAATTCCCTAACCCGTTCTGGTTGTAGGGTCACCATATATACCTCATAATTAATAGTGGTCGTGTATTTAGCGTTCATCAATTTTCAGGCTGGATATGGTTGCAATTTCAATGTTCTGATGAAGTAAGTAAGTTGTTTAGGTAAAATGTTTAGAAAAGAACCATACTTGAGAAATTCCAAAAAAATACATGCCGTTACTCCATTTGAATTTGGCTATATTAAAAAAAATATACTTTCAAAAAATAAATAAATAAAATAAAAAATAAATAAATGCTTCACTGTAACGAAACTGACGACAATTTTGATATAAGGAATGTCACTTTGATTAAACGAGAAAATCATTCACTCAGACTAAAATGTCGGGAAATTGCCTTTCATCGTTAGTTCATCCACCCTAAATTTGTGTCGAGGCTCTTACAATATAACGCCATCCTTGGTAGATTATCTGTTGTTTTAATTAAGAACAAGCAGGGACAAAGGTGATGGAGAGAAAAAGAAAACGAATATAAATAGATTTGGCTAGATTGAAAAATATTTTTTCAAAAAAAAAAACTTTAAAAAATATGATTTCAAAAATGTTGAAACTACTAACGTCTCCTCTTTTGAGCGCATGTGTAGACGTGTGAAAATCAACAAAGACCCACACCTATGAAATTCTAACGACTGAAGGGCGACGTCATAAAAAAACTTTTTTCCAATTCATTATAAATACTATTTCTATAAATACTGTTTGTTGATTTATCAAATTATATCAATTTATATATATATATACTAGCAGCATGGCCCGGCGTTGCTCGTGCTTGATTCAAAAATCGTACGACTCATACAGCAATCGCTATCACTTGACTTAAAATATTTTTACCCTTCCTTGCCTTTAAAGGAGTGCCCTTTGCCGTGATGATGTTGCTACACGCCTTACTTCTTGCCTATCTAACATTGTGAATTTTTCTAAGCTCTATACTAAACATTAAACCTCTTACGAAAAAAGAAATAAACAAAACGTATTTATTTTTAGATAAAAACACAGTGACTAATAGGACTCGATTCGCTTTACCGAAGAGTCTTGCATTATCAGCCATAATAGTCACTGTTTACAAACTCACAGATTCTTCCACAGAGAGCTCAACCGAAATACATTTTTCAGGAGCATATATGTTGTTATCCACAGACAGACTGCTTCGCTGTATAACAGTTCATCAGTGTGACTAGACGTCCAGTTACCTCTAGCTAGGATCGAAACCCGGCTGAATTGGCGCCAGTCGGAGATTTTAACCCTACGCCATTGGCGCACAGCGGCAGTGATACAGAGAAGCAGGCCTGTATGTGGATGACCATATTATATATATATGTTTCTCTCTATCACGATCATCAGTGTGACTAGACATCCGGTTGCTTCAAGAGTGATCAAAACCCTACCGATTTGGCATCAGTCAGAGATCCTACCCCTACGCAATCGACACACAGCAGAGAGGAAGGGAAATTCTAACATATTGAAGAGCGGTGCGTTAATAGTGGTGACAGCCACTGTTTTAGAATTACCTTCCTCCCAACAGTGCTTGATCGAATAGCCGAGAGCTTTTAATATATATATATATATATATATATATATATATATATATATATATATATATATATAAAATATTACCAGGGATTTCTGAAGTTTCCGATTTGTTTAATTTTAATTAATTATATATATATATATATATATATATATATATATATATATATATATATATATATGTGTGTGTGTGTGTGTATTTTAATATATATATATATATATATATATATATATATATATATGTGTGTGTGTGTGTGTGTGCGTGGGTATGAGTATGCATATAATAATTTATAAGAAGCTGAAACTAGACGTGAAAAATTTCAAATGAAGTAATTAAAACATTCCTAATCTACAAATAATTGTTTGCATTAGAAGAAAGATATGGAAGTTAACAAATGTATGAATAAGATATTAAGGATTACCTAGAAATACGACGCGACTGTAGCCGTCAAATCTTATAAATTCCACCACTAATAATTCAGTGAGATAATAACATCGCATAAAAGTTAATTACAAATTGTGTGCTTCAAAATATAAAACACGGACAGTCAACAAGTGAAGATGGCATAGTGACAGACCTTCTGAAAAAATGTAGAAGGACAATTAAGGAAATTTATGTAAAAGTTATCGACACTTGGATGCAATGTAAGAACCCTATTCATTTTATGGATAATTACATCTGGTTCTTCGGGTCTCCTTCTAGCCTTCTCAGTATCTACAAGCGTCTTGGATGCATTTCGAATCACTTATTGGATTTTGTTTGGCCGTCTTCTGTGAACTATTCAAAACATTTTTTCCGTGATTGTTATTGGACCCTAGTTCGTATTTGCCAACAATCTCACAGTATTGTTCCTTTCTTACTTTATCATTTCGGTTTCAAATGATAATGTTAATTTCAGAGCATTGTCACTTTCCCATTTTATCATTTCGATTTCAGATGATAATATTAATTTCAGAATATTGTTCCTTTCCCAGTTTATCATTACATTTTCCCATGATAATATTAATTTATTGCGATTTTCAATTCAGCTTTGGCATTATCCAGTGTGTTAACACGTTTTTCTTCCGTGTTTTGTGCTGTCGGTGCGTATACTACTATAATGGATATATATTAGTTTCGTTTTAAGATTGACTAGACGAAGTTTGTTGATGGGTGATAATATCTCAAAACACATGCCTTGATCTCGTTTTTTCTGTCCACTTTGATATCTCATACTGTGTCCATCACTTACGAAATCCTCAATTATATAATATATTTTCCCAACTATTTAATTATACACTAAAATATAATATATTTGCCCAACTATTTAATTATACATTAAAATATAATTTATTTGCCCAAATATTTAATTATACACTAAAATATAATATATTTGCCCAACTATTTAATTATACATTAAAATATAATTTATTTGCCCAAATATTTAATTATACACTAAAATATAATATATTTGCCCAACTATTTAATTATACACTAAAATATAATATATTTAGCAATATAATATTGAGGACATTTGGAAACTTGAATAAAATTTAAATAAAACCTTACGAAATATAGATTTACTTCTTTTTAATCCTTTTTGCAAATTATAATTTGAAGAGAAGGAAGTTAACAGTGTTATTTTAGGGGTTCATAAAGATTATTCACTTTCAAAGTAAAGCAAAATAACAGCGTCTTTTTCTAGCTTTTTTTTACAAAGAAAATTAGTGACATCTCTTCTCTCTTAACTTCCTTCTCTCTTTTTCTCTCTATGAGATTTTTCTTCTCTACCCCTTCGATTTCAATATATAACTTCCGTTAAGTTAACCATTTAAATGTGTCAATATCTGCTAACTCACTCATGTCTTCTCTCTCTCCCACCTCATTTCCTCACTTCGTTAATTTACATATGTTTAATACGGCCCGTCAAAAATGTGTAAATTTTCTTTTCATTTTTTTGTTTGGAAGTAAAGTCGGATGATTCGCAGTCTTTTTAAAAGGGCTGTGGTGAAATAATTTATTACATGGAACCTTAAAGTGGTCTGTTTTTATTTTTATATATATATATATATATATATATATATATATATATATATATATATATATATATATATATATATATATATATATATATATATATAATCATTTACCCAAGCAATAAAGCAATTAAGACACAAGGGGTTACTGACTGTGAAAGAATGAGCAAAAAAACAAAAAACATCATTATGAAGCGAGGGGAATAAAAGAAGATGAATTAAGAAGACAGAAGATAATGATTCACATTGCATTTAAATTTTTGAATATCAAACTTGGCTACAAGAGAGTTTCACAAGAAAAAGTTGCGTGAAAAGAAACTGTTATCGAAGACTTCACGGTACATCTGTCCATTTTAGCTGTAAAATGATGAGATCTTGTTACCAATTTATCACTACGCTTAAATTCATAAAGTCTTAGTACCATCGAGGAGATTTCATCTCAACAATTACCGTGAAACTATTTGTAAAATATGCCTAGGAAAGGTACGTTATGGTGGAGAAACTGACTGAAACTGGGATACCAGGTTAGAACCAATAACATTACAGATTCCTCTTTGAAATTTATGAAGAATCTCTAAATATATATCAGGAGCACCGGATCATATGTGGCATCAATATTCAAAGTATGAACAAATGATACACTTATAAATATGTAAGATTGATTCAGGAGAGAAAAATTAGCACGACACAGTGAACCAACTTTCCTAGCCGTAGACCTAGCCATTGATTCAAAAAATTTTTTTCCACTTCATGTCAGCAGAAAATCTTAGCCCAAAATGGCCCAACGAGTTACTCCCCTGGAGGTTAGCATCAGCCATGTCCATGAAACGCAGAAAGTGATCTCTCAAATGATTAGTAGAGAGCAGATTTGTTTTGAAGGCGTTAAAATTAACAAGCCATTTCTTGCCCCAGAATACAACAGTGTTGGTCATTTTTAGGCCAGATGCAAATTTGACTTTATGGAACTGACAAGACTTACTATTTAAATGGGAGTAAATAATTGTATCATCAACATAGATACGGAGTTGAGAAGTGATGCCATCAGGAAGGTTATTGATGAAAATTAGGAACGGCATAGGCCCAAGGATATAGCGCTTAAGGACACCTGCATTAAATAAAAACCAGAAGCGTGGCCGTTCGGCACAACGTTCATTTCGCGATTTGATAAAAAAAGACAGAGCTTTATCAAGAATATACCTCTTTTTCTATGCGCCAGGACATAGACGATTATGACTCTCCACAACTTCCTACTCCTTGAGACGCTTAGCAGTTTTTCCTCACTTTGCTAAGGCTCTCGTTTCATCATCCATTCACCCAAGCTCGTGAGGTAAATAGATCGCTACCTTCGCATATCTCTGTTGAACCTTGAACAATAAAACAAGGAAGAATCTTTATCTTCCTCCTACACCAAATTTTTTTAATCTCCCAATGGTCTATACATTTTCTTTTGTGTGACATGTCCACTCAGGAGCATGACTCTCCACAATTTCCTATCCTGTGTTTTTCTTAGAAATGTTTGTCTTTTTACTTTCTCTCACTTTTTTTCTGTGATTCATTTATGCGAAACTTATTAGTTAGGTTTCCCAATGTTTCCTTCTGCCTCTTTAGCATTCTGTTTGTCCTGCGTGTATTAAATTCTTCGAGCCCTCTTTCCTCATTATATATCCTAGAAATTTCAACTACTTCTTTCTGATTCTATGTATAAGTCTTCATTTTGTTTCGATTTTCCTAAAACTTCGTTGTTGTTTACATGTTGCCGTGGAATCCCATTTCTGCTACTTCATCTCTGTGGTATATATCGGTACGTATCGGTGTGTATCCAGTTGCGTGGGTGTCAGTGTGTTTCATTCTGTGTGCACCTGTGTGTCTGTGCGTGTAAAGTCTAACTAGTAACTGTTACATAATTGTGTTATTTTCTATCGTGAAACTTTAGAAAATTTCTTAAAATATCACCAAGAAGCACATTTCAAAATCTTAATTCACTCACTGACTTCATCGCCCTTAAATTAAACTTTATATGCCACAATAAAAGACCCCACGTGACTGACAGTCTTGTAAAGGAAATAGTTTTTCCTTTTATGAGTCGTGTATCTTCAAGACATTGTTGTTTTTGGTTTTCCACGACTTCCCATCCTTTATGACACCTGTCCTAATTGTGCATTAGACTGTCACTTTTTTTATTTTACGTATAGTATATATTTTAAGTATAGTTTTTGTTTCCATTTTCATTGAAACGTTCTCATTACTCACATGTTTAGATCATGGTAATCTCAACATTATTCTATAAAACCAGATTTCTTTTGCCTCAGGTATTCTTTTTACCTGTAACTAAATTATCCAGCATTTAAAGACATGTATAAGAGCCAATATTGCATAAGAGTTGAGCACTTTTTTGTTCGTTACACGTCCTGGGTATGACGATAAACTGCACCCGTTTCCTGGGTAAGACGATAAACTACGCCCAACAACAAGACTTCTGATCAGGAGGTTTTGAGGAGCGTGGAACCACCTCTTAATTGCTGGTGTTCCCAGGTTCATCCTGACCCGGGGTGGTAGCACCTGTTAGGGTCCCAGCTATGGGCAAATAGCTGACCCCGCAACCTGACTCAAAACACTATGAATGTGTAAAAATAGATTTTAATACCAGGAATACTATTAAAAAAATTAGTATCAGCAATAAATATTTGAAAAAGAAAATAGCAGAAAAAAAAATCTTGTTAGCATTAAATAACCCATTGAGGTTAATAAGCCACAAATCAAAACAAACCAAACAAACAAACTTTTCTTCGTTACGGTGAACCTAGTGCTTTGCTTATCTTTTGAAAGGCAACTTTCGCTATTCCAAAGTGTCTTCGGATTTCGGTGTCACATTTTTCATTTTCTGTTAAAACACTTCCCAGATATTCGTATTTAATTGATTTTAGCTTCTCCAATTCATAGTCCACATCTTGGGTTGTTCCTCTTGCTGACAAACATACATTCCGTCTTTTTATAATTGGCTGGAAATCTTTTCCTTCCTGTCTTTCTTTACTACATTTCCGTTCTTTTTCTGATATCAATACTAGGCGATTTATATATCCTATGTTGTTAATATTATGATTGCCAAAAATAAATCCTGGTAGGCCTTCCAATTCTCCTAGGATCGCCTTAGTTTAAAAGTTAAATAAATCCGGTGAGACGATACATCCTTGCCTTACTATTTCTGCGTATTTATTGAATTCATTTTCTGTCCGAATGCAGGCGATTTGTTTCCCGTGCTCACAATTATTAAAATGAACTCAAGATGAAGGGTTGATATGACAAGATAGCTTACGTATTTAGATCACATCAAGTTTGACTCTCTTTTTGAAGAGGGAATTATATTAGTCGGACCATATACTGACGAAAGGATGTTGAAGTTCTAGGATGAAACTTCATCTAACTGGTCCTGTCTGGTCGCATCCAATAGTCGCCGGGGGTATTAGCGACTTTTACCACAAAGTAATTGAGGAGGAATTTGATAACAAATGTAAAAGGGGTTTATTGTAACATGATTACACATTCTATGTACAACATAAAAACGAGGTTTGCCGAACTGGAAATTAGCGATTAGGGGGGTAAAATTGAGAGATGATCATATTTACCACTAAGCAACCTAAAGATGTTGAGCAAGCACTGTTTAGGGAAAAGTAAATTGTCAAGAAACACGAGAGAGTAATGGATAGCGGTTTGGATTGAAGAATCGGAGATCCGAGTTCGAATTCCAGTCGGATCCATTACATTCACTTACGTGCTAATACCCTTGGGAAAGGTATGAATCCTCTTCTTCTCCCCAGCTGGATTCTATAGTATAGTAACTGGTCTAGGAGAAGGACAACTCTGAATTCAAACTCTGATCCTCCCAAAAACCTACTCACTTAAAAAATGGCTTGTTATAGAAACCGCATATCTTGTGGTCCTATGTTCCTTAAGGAATTTAAAGGCACAATATATATTATATATATAGTCAAAAAATAATGGTTTAAGAATTTGGGCTGATCCTAGTAGGGTGTAAGTTGAATTCGATATTCCAGCGGGCATATGCACTCACTCTGGTAGTGATTTCAGCTATTCCCTATCTCCTCACGGTCTTTACACAATATTGTTGTGGAAAGACCGTGAGGAGATGATCATCGTGGAGAGACTCGTATTCAGGCTTATTTGATTGGTCAGTAATTACATAATAGTTTCAACTGACCAATCAAATGGTACTCAGTGAATTACCAGCAGAAATTTAAGATTAATAAGAATAATTAAGAATCGACAGTGATAGCACGAGTGTCAGTAATCTTTAAGGCTACCAGTGTTAATTTTGTCCTATAAGATATTAAATAACCCAAAGCGAGTTTACATGCCACTAAATTAACAAGGATATCTAAAGAGTCAGATGTATACAAACGCTTCGGAAGATTGATGTTGAAAAAAGGCTTTGGGTGTGTTATGCCTGAGGGTCTTGGCAAAAATCATCCTCCTTTGTACAATTTAGACGGGCGCCACAGAAACCACAAATAACAAAACTGTATCAAATAACAGAAACCACCTCACTTGAGGACTACCAGCAGCAGCAGCAATTAAAATAGATGACGCATGTATCATTTGACACCATTTCAAATAGAAAGTCCGGTAGGAAACCCCCATCAATAATGGAAAGAGCGATAAAAAGCTACAGGCCTCGAGAAACCAGTTTTCCTAAAAAAAGCATTTTAAGAGAAAGAATTTATAAATTTCAACTTAAAACGGTACTGATTGCTCGGTTAATGAATGCCAAATGTTTCTGTGGCTAATTCAGTTCACCCTTCGTTTGCGATGACTGAAATGGACTAAAGTGCTTGCTTTCTTCTTCAATACCCCGCTCTACCAACTGAGCCGTCGCGAGTGACCTCTTTTTCTTATTCTCTCGTTCTCGTCACTAACGTACGTACGCCGTCACGCCAACAAAAGTTCTGCCGGCTTCCTCACAGACTCGCTATTTATACCTGCCTCGGGGGTAACTAAAATTTACATACGAGACTTACTTCTCGTTCGCCCGAGATTTACTTCTCGTTCGCCCGAGACTTCCCATTTTATAAATTCAAGCTGGTTTGAATATTTAGTCTTTTTTTTCTTTGTACGTCTGCCCGCGAGATAGCAATTTCAGAATAATCCAATTTACTTTTAATGCCGGTCTCCATCTTTCAACAGAGGACCTGACACGCCAAGCAAATTCGCTTTGCGGGACGTAAGTCTTCTCGTTCCTCACGGTTTCCTTATAGGGAAACGGCTATTATTACCAGTATCATTACCAACCCAACTTAAATACAACTGTTTTTTTCGCTTTCTTAGCTTGATACTAGGAACATTTACCAATACATTGTAGTAAGTGTTATCCCCTCCTTATTAGAAAAGGGACTCGTGTTTAACAGTTGAAATTAACTATTAAAATTTATAAATGTTACTTGCGCTTTTATATTCACATTCTACGTTTCAAATAGAAAAAAAAGTATGATATTTCTAATTAGATGAAATATTTAAAAACTTATGAAGTTGTAGTTGGTGTTGATTAATTAAGGCAGTGTTTATACATGAAGGAAAACGTAGGTATATATCATGTTTATACTTGATTGATAAGGCAGACTTCCCTGAATGTTGAAAGGATAACATTCAAACTAAATTTGCAAGACTTATATTCGACGTTAAATAACCCAAAATGGATTCGTCTGTCGTTAGATGAACCAACTAACAATATTTTATTAATATTTTAGCTATAACATTTTATTATTGCAGACATATACAAAAGGCGATTATCTCCCTTTGATCAGGACATTCACGTGGGTCGATTAGTGACGGCTCTTCATACGGGAAATAAAGTGGTGAGTTATTAATACAGGTTTACAGGTGCTAAATCTGCGTCCTCCAGCAGCTTACAACATCGTGGTGCCATTTTATTTTGGGAATATATCTTACTCTTACATAGAAAGAAACTCCTGCTCGAAGTCCTCAATTTGGGAAAAATCAAGATTCGCCGTTTCCTGTTCGTGGAATAATTCTTCGCATTATATATAGTATATGAATCCGTTCCGTTTAAATCTATCCTAAACCTGGCTCCCCCAGAAACGCAGAAGAATCTTCATATTATATGTAATACCCTATCTTTTTGTTCTCTTTTCACGCTGCATGCTTATATCTTTTTCTCTATGAATGACACGATTAAATATGTATAAATCATTTTATGTATGTTGTAGTGGCATAAAAGTCACTCAGGGAACAAAAAAGGTCTGTCATTCTTTTTCAGCCATTCCGTTCCGTCCGTGAAGTACGGTGTTATTATAATAATGCCCATAATGGGGGAAATACAAATGGGAGAATAAACACTTCTTCCAAGCTCTCTCGTTATAGAATCACCGACCTGATTTAAACTTAGTCTGTGGAACGAAGGTCTGTCAAGGCAGCTGAAGTCGAATATTGATGAATTTTTAAGGAAATGCCGGTTTGTACGGCTTTTCTTTCTCGATAAAATATCTCTGATTATGCTCGAGAAGAGAAGTAACCAGGAAGAATGCTAATCACTATATTCTACACGTTGGACGCTTGCATTGTTCAGCAGCGATATCTAACGACACAGGAAGTGAAAGTTTTCTCTTGGAAGATCATGTAGCTTTTTCAGAAAGCTTCTCTCTACTACTGACATGTGGGCAACACATTGAAAAATATAACTTTTGACATTCTACAATCCTCCATCCTTGATTTACTCGGTGGAGATATATCCTGAGAAGCGCAACTTCTATTTTGGAGATTCTAGCAATCTTTTAGACTTCGATGTTATTAATGAAGTCACTCCCATGTACTCTGAAGACGTTACCAATGCAGCGATAATGAAAGCATTCGAGTAGCCGCAGATGATAATAGTAGATGCCCCACAATTCAACATATATAGGAAAATAGTAAGCAATATAGCATTTTTAGATGTTTACGTTGTCTGTCTTTTTTTCACTGTCTTATTTCTCCAGATATTTTTATATATTGAGAAAGGAGATTGCCTGTCTTGATCTGTATGTTATTTGTTTCTGTCTATTTTGTTGAGAGAAGACTGTTTTGGTTCGGTTCGCTTTGTATCTCAGGAGATCAATCTTTTCCACATTATTTAAATTCTGCCGTTTTCATAAACAGATAAGTAGTCATAGGTCTGGTTTCCATGCGAGGAAAAATACGCGGGCGGGTAAGTTTTTCACGTGAATCAACAAGCGTAAAAATAATACGAGAGAATAAATATCGTAGTCGTATGTCCATTTCCCAGGTGTCTCAAAAAGGGTAGACATAGTTCCGCATTGTACGAGAGAAAAAAAAGTCCTGTTTGCACAAGAGTGACCCCCCCCCCAAAAAAAAAACAACTATAGCCATGAGACTGGTTTGTACGGGAGACAGAAAGTAGACATAAATCTGGTTTTCACGAGAAGGAACAAAAGGGACACATAGGTCTAATTAGGGGACAAGTCAACTAAGATAAGCGTAATTATGGCGAGTAGGTGGCTCCTTTTTTTAGGATTAGACACAGATATATGAACCAAAATTTCCTACTTAATCCAAATGTATTAAGCATATACACAGAAAACATTAAGGATTGGACTTACGAGGTTGACTATAAAGAAGCAATGCTAGAGCCATGAAACCTTGCATGCATTAATTTCAATTTTTCCAGGTGGACCCTAGTAATATAAAATTAAAACTGATCCACAGAGAGCTTAATGTATTTATTACAACAGAGCATATATATTTTCAAGGGCTGATGAGTATTTTTATCTATATTTATATGTGAGTTTGTGTGTGTGTGTGTGTGTGTGTGTAAAAACATATAATATTTAAAAAATAAATAATTTCCCCATTTAACCACTAGTTTATTAATAAAAAAAGCACAGCCATCATTATATATGTACTTGCGTACATAAATACGCATACACATGCCTATATACGTGATGAATAGATGTGTACGTGTGCATATAAACAAAGATATATGAACTTAAAATCTAACAATATTATTAAATTTAATTGTAAATATCGTCTCCTACAATTAATACTTATGATACCATGAAACTAAATTAAAATGCGGATTGATAGCCCAGTGAAAATATATAAATATACGTGTATGTATGCATATATGTAGCTGTATGGATGGGTGTACATATATATATATATATATATATATATATATATATATAAGATTAAGCCTTTTATTTAATTTTTCTTGTGTTCGAACAAATGTTTTCTTTTCTGGGCATAGAGTGTGTAGAAAATGTCCAAATATTTTGTAATTCTGAGCGCTTTCGGCTATACTTTTAGCCATTATCAAGGATGATTTTATTTCATTTTTTTCAATTTAATTGGGTGTGTTTTATTTTTCGAATACAATTATCACACTGTGGCCGTAATTTTAGTTAATATTATTTAGTGTTGGATCTTTCTTTTTTTATTATTAATGTTCCCATTATTTTTAATCTTTTTTTACATATTTTTGACGGTATGTTCACTATCATTGTTATTTAACTTGGGGAGAAATAATCTAATTTGGTGGTTCATGACGAGATTAGGGAAGCCATTGTTAATTAGTGTCTGCTTTAAATTATTGAATTCTTTAAAGAAAAGTAGTTAAATTGAAAAAAATAAAAATACAATCATCCTTGATAATGGCTAAAATTATAGCCGAAAGCGCTCGGAATTACAAAACATTTGGATAGTTTTCATACATTCTGTGCCCCAAAAAACAAAACATTTGTTCGAACGCAAGAAAATTTAAATAACAGATTAATCATAGTGTTACGGTTTTTTGGGTATATACTATATGACTAGTGAGCGAGTCAAAATGACTTATTTCCCTTTATAGTCGACCAATAGAAGGTTGACCAATCAGAAGCCGCTGAACATTGTATCCGTCGTGTATAAAGGCGGCCATCTTTGTTTTCTCACCGGAAAGACCAGAGGAAACTTGTCCGGCGAACATGACAGACGGAAGAACTACGCTCTGCTACTTTGCTGCGATATCCACTGCGAACCTGCACTACGCTTTCCTACTGTCTCCGAAATATTCACTGCCAACCTCTGCATTCTATGCCCGAGGACGACCGTCATGAAAATGTCTAACACATAGTACCTTATCTGTCATTTTTAATGAAACATGTATAAATAAAGGATTGCTGCCTAAATACACAATTATCAAATTACACGACTCGGCAGCCAACAATGAAAATAACACCACTACATTCAGAAAAACTTTGTCTTACGATAAATAAAATTAACTTAAAATGACATCTAACATTTAAATAATGAAATCCATAAACATACCAAGATACTAAAAACGCCTTGACCGAACTGGAATCTAAGGAAGCGTACTGTACCACCTCAACCTTGGCATTAATGAACGTCAACTTGCATATATACAAATAATCACAAAAAAAGCTATGTAAATTATGCCAAGGAAACATTTTACTACGCAACAACGGCGACAAATATATAAATCTATCTAGTCATAAGTTAACAGATGACCAAAAAGAATTCCTAAATCTCGGACCAAATTGCCATCTCCAGCCTAAAATTGACCTCCTCACAAAGAAAGCTGAAGTTGAAATTCTACACCAGTCACTATCCTAACTTAAGGCGCGTGGAGACATAGAAGTTCACACAGAACTGAGAGACCTCCTCAAGGCCGAGGGATTGAAGAACCGCTCCCCCTGGCAACAATCACAATAATATCTTAACAAAACTAAAAAAACGTTGCAAAAGAAGATACAACCCAAAAATTGTCATCAGACGAGAGCTGACAAAAATCTAATACATTTGTAAATTTGGATAAAGCTGATTATTACAAAAAAAAAATGACAATTTATTACCGATGACCGAACGAAATTCACCAAACTGACAAAAAATCCCATAGATACCCTAAAAAGATCTGTCAACAAATTAACAACATCTAATAACATTGATCTTGGTTCACTGAAAATCCCCCAAATCATTAGAGCCTAACAACCTGGATATTTATATGGAAATGTAAAAAAAAAAACAACATAAACCCGGATACCCGCTACGACCAATCATTTCCCAGATCCCAACACCTATTTACGAGCTATCGAAATTCCTGAACGACATCATCACTCCATAACTACCCCTAATTACAGAATCACATCCACCCACGAATTCCTCCAAATTTTAAAAACTACTAAACCAAACCAAGGTATCATAGCGTCACTTGACGTTGAAAACTTATTTACAAAAGTTCCCGTCAATCAAACCATTGACATTATCCTCAATTCTGTGTATACTAATAATTCTATCCCTCCGCCATCCATCGAACCATTTATACTCAAAAAATTACTACACGCATGCACAATCAAAGTCCCATTCTATTACCATAATGGCAACATTTACACCCAAGCTAATGTTGTTTGGAAATCCACTCGGAACATGCCTTTTCAATTATTATATGTCTCATGTAGAAAATATGATATTTAAACAGGTCTGTAAACCTAACATATATGTCTGCTACTTAGAAGATATTTTTATTTTAGCAAATAACATTAAAGAAATAAATATTCTTAAGGCCACATTTGAAAAAAAAAAAACCTCTGTCCATATCTTTACCTACGAACAAAACTGCCTTTCTTAGCTGTTCTCGTAGAATATAGTAACGATACTTTTATCATCTCATTATATATATATTAAAAAAAACCCATTAGCAGAAACTCTTCCCACTCAGATACAAAATAGCAGTGATAAAAAACTTCCTAAAAAGAGCACACCAGAATTCATCATCTCAACTACTCTTCCTTCAAGAACTCAACAATGTAAAACAGACACTAATTAACAATGACTGCCCTGACCACCTTATAGACCACCAAATTAGACTATTTCTTCCCAAAGTAAATAACAATGTTAGTGGACATACAATCAAAAATTACATAAATATTTTCTACAAAAACCAAATGCACATTAACTAGAAACAAGATGAATCTTCATTTAGAAATATTCTACACTACCCCAATTGACGCAAATAAAAAATTAAAACAGCTAAACTTATGCTTAAAAGTAACAACACACCAACAAAGTCAAAATTACAACAAACGAACATTATCTTTGAGTTCAAATTCTCCTTAAGGATTTGTGTTCCTGATCAAACTGAATCCATAAATAATTACATTGGTCACATGTCTACATCTATATCCAGACACCTTACGTTACACCTATATGACCACAGTTTCATTAGAATCTATTTAAACACCCACATAAACTTACCAAACTCCATCTGAAACATACTAGTAGGAAATACAAACATAATAACCTCTTCCACATGTAAAAAAAGATTAAACATAATGGAAGCCTTAACAATAAAAAAGAAAAACCCAACAATTTAATAGTATAAACTACGAACGTGGCCACAATATGCTGTTTAAATGGGTTCTGACAGAGCTGTGGTCAGATAGGTGTAACGTAGGTCGTCTGGATAGGCATGTAGTAGTGTGACCGATGTAATTATTTATCAGTTCGGTTTGATCAGAAACACAGTTCCTTCATTTGAACTCTTAAATAATGTTCGTTCTTTATAGTTTTGATTTTTAAGAAGTGTTTTTATTTGTGAGAATAAGTTTAGCTGTTTAAAAATTTTTGTAGTAGATAAATAATTTGATCTTTTGATTTGGGTCAATTGGGGTAGTAATCATTGATATTAATTATCTGTGAAAAAACGTAGTACAACTTCCTTAGCCAAAAAGAAAAGAGAATACCCATAAATAAAAATAGATAAAAATAAATATCGGTCATATCTCGAGAGACATAACTAACCGAGACAAGTTTAACAACAATCGTGAAAAGAAAAAAAAATGGAAAAACGATGAAGGCTAAAAAGAAAAAACAAAAAAGAAAAACAAAAGGAGAAAATGATCACAATTTCTTATATGCACGCAGATCCACACAAACAGGCGCACCCGAGCGAATGCACGTCCGCAGAGACGCACGCATGGACACACAAGCGCACACACGAACACAGAGAATGCAGAGAATACTAAAGAAAACTGTTGTAGCATACCTAGGGACGATAATGGGTATGTCTCTATTCACATAAATACAGCAGTAAATACTGTATATTGGTCTGCAGCTGGAGATTCGCACCAGTTGTGCGGGTGAAACTCTCTGTCTCCGAGCAGAGAGGATCTCTAGACAAGGCTAAGTTAAAGGACAGAGTCACGTCTCGGAAAACAGCTACACGACCCCGTTTATACGGAGTCTATGGGGAATTTTTGGCCTTGCCTACGGGCTCATATACCCCACATTAAATTCGGCCTCGTGCCACATCTGACCGCGTGGAACGGTTGGTAGATATTCTGCAGTTGGAGATTCAATGTGGAATTCACTTGACTTACTTCTAGCAGTTGACTACTTCTACGCACCGCTGGCGAATCTTATATGTGTTGTTCTTGTCCCAAGAATTATCGTTCATTACTAACCTTCATATAATTATTCTATTCAGATTACATCAAAAACTTACACCAGTGTGAAATATGCATAAAAGGAAAAAAATCGGAAAAATATAAGCAGTAAATTGCTGATACCCACTGAAAAATGATGTACATATCTGTCTACAAAACTCTGAAGTCGGGATGCTCAAGCTCACATCAATCAGCTAAGTGACAATCTTTACTCAAATTAATCATATATATATATATATATATATATATATATATATATATATATATATATAATGAGGTGTGTCCTTACCTTTCTTAGATGAATTTGAATCTCTAAGAAGACACAGAAAGATGTGTTCTATACTGCCATCCTGCGAATCCAGTATATTTTTTATGCAAGAATAGAATTTGCACTCAATTTTACACCAAACTGTGAAGATTTGATCTGCGATTAACTCATCCGGTGGTGAAGATCCATGATTTTGAGTGATGTCATGGTGGTCCGGGAAGGGGAACTACTTATGTGCCCAACTACGTCTGATATATGCGGGCGTGAGAAAAGCGCTTGGGCATGTGGGTATTTAAGCAACTACACAAGCGTGTGAATGGGCAATCTCTCAGATATTGTAGACGAGAATGCAAAGCCTTCATTAACCGGCACCCCCTTTTTTCATTACAGCAAGCAACATGGTTAACCCAACAACAATTGACTCGCAACTTGCTAGGATTTTAGCTTTATCGTTCTAATTTTGAAAACTCCTGCGTCTTATCAACACGATGTTTTCTTCTTCTATTCTCCTAATTTTGATTTATGCTGGTCCATGCTAAACCTAGTCAATATGAATCAGTGGTTTCTCTTTCTTTAAATTATTCTTCAATATTATTCATCGAACTCATGTGCCTTCATCTTAACCGGCGTCTTCTTGCTTCAAGCTTCTTATTTTGTCAAAGATTTACGCAAGCCATTAATCATAAACTTAACATAAATCAGCCGCTGATAGAGGATCAGGTTCCGTTTGAGTGGAGACGGGTGTAAACGCCGCTTACAATCAAAATGCGAAATAAGGTATGAGAATAAAATCCAGATAAGTCGATATTCCAGCCACAAATGGACAGCCTATATGTTGGCAGGATGGAGGAATTTATTAGTGAAGACTGGAAAGAAAAATTCGATATTAATTCTATAATTTAAAAAAACCCTGTAATCTACATATGATAGAAGAAAATATTCAGCTTGATAGATAGGTTGATAGATAGATATATAGATAGATAAAGACCAGAATAAGATAGATAGATACATAGATAATGAATAGAATATGATAGATCAATAGATAATGAACATAATAAGATAAATAGATAATGAAGAGAATAAGATAGAATAATGTAAATTCTAACCTTCACAGCATTAATTCAAAAAGGGCTCAATACCAATAGTAGAGCAATAATAATTTATTATATACTTTTACATGTAGACAAATACCCACTACAAAGATGCATTTTTGTTCGAGGTAGATAGATAGATAGATTTCAAGAGATTAAGATAGATAGATATTAAGAGATCGTGATAGATATTAAGAGATTGAGATAGATAGATATTAAGAAATTGAGATAGATAGATATTAAGAGACTGAGATAGATCGATATACATCAAGAGATTGAGATAGATAGTAAGAGATTGATAGATATATAGATACATAGATATTAAGAGAATAAGATAGATATCAAACTACTTAAAAACATATTTATTTGATATCAAGATGAATCTATATCGTACAGCTCCCTCGCCGATCAATATCACCTAAATGATTGACAGTAAAATCCAAACTTAAAACGTTCTTCAGATGGAAAATAGAACAAATCAGCATGCAGACAGGATCAGATGATTTCAGATGCAAGAAAGCCAATTTTGACGCAGCCTGCATGCCAGAGGTGCGTCGACTCGGTTTTGACTCCATTGCTCATAGGGGGCTACAATATATTTTAGATTGGCGGAAGGAGAAAAGTTCGAGTTGGAATTTCTCAGCTCTGAAAGTTTTTGGTTAACTACTACTGTGTCCTGGTATTTGGCTCTATCCCTCTATCTAACCAACATCTTTATCCACTGGGCCATGTGTCCTCAAGGATCCAGTGACTAGACCCAAAGAATTGTGAGTTCAATACCAGGCCTCAACATCTTGCGCCATTCACGTATATCTTCGTGCCGTTTGTTGGACTGTAGGTGCCACTCAGAAACATCCGATTTCTTTATAGCACGGTAGTGAAGTAATTTTAAGCAGGCTAACGTTTCCCTAGCATTTTTATCAATCTTCACAAAAAGCTTGACGCTAATCAGCCGCTCCAGATTCCTTTTGTTCGTTTTCCGACAACAGCATAGCATGAGCACGCACACCTTCCTCTACTTCTCGTCAACCAATTATTCGTCAGATCTGCATCTGACGAAAGTGGAAGTTGGAACATGTCCAGGTGTGCTCGGGTAAAAATATTTTCTTGACTTATTTCTCCAGCGACACAGTTCAGTCACTTAGAAAATAAAGTTATCGATCTTGGTATGTCATAAAACCTGCACATGATATCAGAGTTACATAAACCGCTAAAATATGAAATAATAAATAAACCGTGTAAAACTAAAATTGACGAAATTATTTGTTTGTTGGATAAATCCAAAATGTATTTTGCATTTAATGTTAGCTGTCATCGGGAGAGTTTAATTTCATTGGGCAGCTATCATGTTAGTGTGCATATTTTTAATTTGATAATTAATTAAAATTTTGAAAACAGCGTATTTTTTATTGATTTTAAGAATAGAGATGAAAAGAACCAGCAACATATTCGGTATGTAATTGTTTTTTTTATTTAAAGATTTGGGCAGTTTTTGGAGAATGTACTGTTATTGATCGAACATTTTAAAAATGGTTCATAAAATTTCGTGCTGACGATCTCTTCCTGAACTTTTCTCTTTCTTTGATAATGATAAGGCATTGCTTAAGAATAAGCACGCTATTTGACCCAAGACGTAAAAAGTACAGTCAAATATATCAAAATCAAAACAGGAAAGTTAATTTCATTAGCTTAGTTACGATAGTCGCTTTGATGTGTAGCTTCCACATAATTTATGCGAAATAACATATCTTTTTTCCAAATGTTGATGTTTCTACCTAAAATGAAAGCACGTAATTTGAAAATATATCTGAAAAGAACTCGTCATCATCAACATCATCATCAACAGCAATAACATCAATTTTTGAACGACTTATTTCCATATATCTGTGTTACTTCCATATATCTGGGTTACCTCCATATATCTGGGTTACCTCCATATATCTGGGTTACCTCCATATATCTAGGTTACCTCCATATATATAGGTTACTTCCATATATCTGGGTTACCTCCATATATCTGGGTTACCTCCATATATATGGGTTAAAAATCGGAATGACATTCATTAATGCGTAGCGTTTTTTGAGCAAGTAGACCTGGCGGATTGCATCCCTCTTCAGGTCAAAGCACAGCTGATGTCATCCAACTTGAAGGTGCGCCATTAATTCCATCGGGGGATCACTACACATTGACCGTTGATCTATCCTCACTGCTCTGGTTCCATATATAGCTATAGAGCCCAGTTAACCCAAGTGTGCGAGATGGCCTTACAAGGAGGTTCATCCGCCATTTGATAAGTCTTGTTTTTAACCCCCTTGAGTGTTTAACCATACTTGTCACCAGAAAGGCCTGGTTGGGGAACCAGTTTAGTCACCGGTGTCCCAGTCTTGCGACAGGATGTACAGGGTTGCATGGTATTAGTAACGGATGTAGAATGACCTGACATAAAAAATAAATAAAATAAAAACTGTTGACGCTAAACCAATTCAAGTGAATTAGTAACGTTGGAACAACAAAGGTCTCTTTTATTTGAACAAAACAATTGATTCGAAGAAGTATTGTTCCCAACGGAAAAAAAAGGTAACGAAGATATAAAAAGAGGGACGGAAAGAAGGGAGGGTTATACTAAATACTAATTAATATTAAGAAGGAAAAGGTGAAAAATGATTATAATGAAGAAAAAATATAAAAAATAATATAAAATATATATAAAAATTACACAAAAAGATAAAAAAGATAAATAAAAAGTTAGATAAAAAGACAGATAAAAAAGTAGATGAAAAAGATTGATAAAAATTTATATAAAAATATAGATAAACAAGATAGAGAAAAAATAGAGAAAAAGATAAAAAAGATAGATAGAAAGTTAGATAAAAAGATAGATAAGAAGATAGACAAAAAGTTAGATAAAAATTAGATAAAAAGATAAAAAAGATAAAAAGTTAGATAAAACAATAAACAGGATAGATAAAAAATTAGAGAAAAAGATAAAAAAAGATAGGTAAAAAGTTAGATAAAATATAGATAAAAAGATGGACAAAAAGTTAGATAAAAATTATATAAAAATATAAAAAAGATAGATAAAAAGTTACATAAAAAGATAGATAAAAACAGATAAAAAGATAAGATAGATAAAAAGTTAGATAAAAAGATAAAAAAGATAGATAAAACGTTAGATAAAAAGATAGATAAACAAGGTAGATAAAAAATTAGATAAAAAGTTAGATAAAAAGATAAACAAGTCAGATAAAACGTTCGATAAAAAAAAATTAGATAAAAAAGATAGATAAAACGTTCTAGTTCAAAAAAAATCGAACATGTTTTAATGCTTTCTCTTTTCTGAATAAAATCCTGTACCATGAAACGAAATCGACTGAATTCAGTGCATCGATTGGCTGTAACACCGGCTGTTTAACAAAGATTAAGTTAGCCAAACGAAATTGCTTAAACTTTAAACTGATTTGCAACGGATAAACTTGATTTCATTTTTTGTGGCGGTGCTTGTTGGTGGTGGGGTTATATTTTTAATATGTGCACTGATTACTTCAATGGCTGGTAATTACCTGGCAATATGCTTTTCTTTTTTGTCATTGCAAAAAACGGATTTGTTCCTGAAAGTTATTAATTATCCCTTGAAGAAATCAGTGCTTTTCCCGCCTCTTTTCAATTCACCTTTCATTTCTGACTTGTACGTAATCAATCATCTGCTAATAAATTTATTCGTTAATACCAATGTACTTATCTAATCTCGGGAAATACTGCTAACGAGATGCAGGTATTCGTTGGAGTAGGATATATTAGGTACAAACTTTGATTAATTAGTTTTGCCAAATTACCATGCTGAAATATGATTCTATACTATGTGTTTTAATAGTGCCTTGTGTTGCAATTATCAGTGTAGAAAATCGAATTGACATGCCAAGTTCAAATTCAGACGAAGTCTGTTTCGTTTATTTATAGTTAATAGCCTTCGGAAAAGGAATGAAACGCTCTTTCCCTAGTTACAACAAGGAAAACTGAACTTTTTTTCTTACTCGAGTAACCTGTCTAGAAGAAAGACAACTTCCAATTTAAAAACAGGCTGAAGATGGAAAGTCCTTTTCTGACTGTAATGTCCTCGACATACCTATGGTTGCAGTATACATGACACCCTACGACCCTAAAGGAATTACTGGTCTTGTGGTCCGCAGCATCCCAACGATCTAAAAATAAAAATAAAAATACTAAAATACATGTATCAGGGCTATAACATTGGCTGAGTTGAAATTCGGCACGTACGCATTATCTATTGTCACAGTGAGATATGTATATGGAATTCTTGCCAAAAACTAAAGCGTTTTATTTTAATATGTATTCATCATCATCATCATCGTCATCATCATCATAACAACAACAAATCCTTAGGTCAGTTATTTTCCCATATCTAGGTTGAAAGCAGGTGTGACATTCATTCATGCTTAGACCTGACTGGTCGGATCCATCCAAGTCAAGCCACAGCTGATGTCATTCAACATGAAGGGTCGCCTTGGTTATGAAAACGGGGCCATTGATTCCATCGGGGGAACAGTACGTCCTGGCCTTTGACTTCATGTCGTGTCATCACCGGACTGTCCACATATATAGCTATGGAGCCCAGCCTACTAGTCTGCTAGACCCTACAAGGAGGTTCATCCGCCATATGATAGGTCTTTTTTTTTTTTAAATCCTCCTGGGTGTCTCGCCAGAAAGGTTTGGTGGAGGAACCGGGTTATTTGTCGATGACATAACCATGCGACTGTTAATACTGGGTTATAAAGTAATAGTAGCAGACTGAAGAATTCGAGATTCTTCTAAGCTTACTATGAACCTTCGTTTCAGAACCTGTACTAGTAATTCCTGTATTAGTACTCCCTGTATTAGTACTATCTGTACTGTACTAACAGCGTCGTTAGAAGAGAGTTATACCCGAATCACTGTTAATTACTTAAATAATTATTTATGTAGCTTCAATTGTATTTAAATGAAATATAAATAAGAAGAGTTAATGATTTCTTTCTATAAATAGTTTCAAGGAATACAACTTTTTTCCCATATACGAATATCGGTCGCAAGGTAATGAATGTTCTTTTTTTTTTTTTTTTAACTATTATCTTTCTGTTATCGAGTTAAACTGATGCACTCCCTTTTCTCATACATCTAAACTTTAATTGTAAACTATAGTTTTGCAAAGTGAAAATCTCATTGAAATATGTTGGAATATGAAAAGCTTTTATCTGAAATCAATAAAACCAACATTAAACCAAATGGTTACAACAGCTGGAAACAAAGGCGTCAATTAAAACAGACACCAGAATAATGTAGTTTAAATTACGAATGATTTAAGAGTAGAAGCCAACAAAGATGAATACAAAATCTCATGATTCCAATCTAGTTCCCAGCATCGTCTTCATATTCGACCCGTGAGTATCAGATTCTCCAGGCTCTCCTTCCTCATTATATGTCCCAGATACTTCAGTTGCCTCTTCCTGATGTTAAGTATAAGCCTCTTCCTTGTTTGCGTCTTCTCTAAGACCTCATCGTGGCTCACACGCTCGGTCAATGATATCCTTAGCATCCTTCTGTAGAACGACATCTCCGTCGCATCTTTGAGGAAATCGACCAACATTCGCTGCAATAAAGAAGAGCAGATGTCACGTAACAGCTCAGTATTCTTTTCTTCGTTACCAAAGAAATTCTTCTGTCTCGCAATACTCAGCTTTTGATATGCGTCCTTGGCCATCCCAGTACGTCTACGGATCTCAGTGTTTCATTTACCGTCCTCTGTCGGAACGCTTCCCAGATATTTAAACTTTCGCGTCTTCTTGATTCTAGTGTCCCCCACTGATGTGGGGCCAAAGTTGGGACCACAGAAGGAAAACACGGAACACGGATTAGATGTAAGAAAGATATATTAACATGTTACCGAGATAGTGTAAGCGGAGCTTACTATATGTTAGTGTCCAATACTGGTAGTCGTACGCGGCTGTCACTGTCTCTCTGTGTCACTCTCTGTCACTCTCTAGAGTGCTATGTCGCCTACTTAATATAGGCCTGGAAGAGTCTATTGTGTAGGTAGTTTCCGGTTTCACAATACCCACCTTCAAATCGCACTTTGGGCTCATCCTTTTACTGATGACCATGCATTCTGTTTTTATAGTTTATGCTTAGTCCCTTCTTCACACTCTCTGTCGCTATCTTCTGTAGGGGATTTTGTAATTTCTTTTCCGTGTCTGCTATCAGTACTGTGTCATCTGCGCATCTTATGTTAAGATTATGGCCGCCAATGCTAAATCCCAGTAGGGTTTCCAATTCTCTCAGGGTTGCCTCGCCGTATAGGTTGAACAGATCGGGTGAGAAGACACATCCTTGCCTTACGCCTCTTTCTATTTTTGTATATTCACTGAACTCGTTCCCTATTTGTATGCATGCTGTTTGCTGCCAGTATAGATTCTTGATTATTCCGATATTTTTCCCCGAATATACCAAGATTACTGAGAAGTTCCAGCAGATCCTTGTGGCGTACTTTGTCGAAGGCCTTTGCATAGTTTATGAAACCTATATAACTACCTTATAAAATGTTATTAGTTGCTTTCTTCTCCACGTGTGAGTTGTGTTATTCACTTCTACCATAATTGAAGAACTATTGTTCTTACAGTGACTTTTTCAATGACATAGACATTTGAAAGTCCGTTAGTAAGAAGTCATGACTCCTGAACTACTGTCAACTACTTTCTGCTGATTCACTGATTTTATCATCATTCTTAGGACCCACTTTCCACAGACGTTTGAGTCGCCACCAGTTCAGACTTTTACCAAGCTGAATTACCCATATTTCCTACTGTATTCTATTTGTAAGGACAGCTTTGTTTCCTCGAGAACTGCTACAATGTGGAACAGTCTTCCGTATTGATGCTCCACTTAACGCTACGATTGGAACATATTCAAGGATCAATCGCTATCTATCCGCCATATCATCATCTTACATTCATATTACACACGTCATTGCGTAAATCTCTACCTTGATTGGCGCTTGAGTCTTGTATTGGATGAATTTTAATAAAACCAAAATGTATATGTTTCTATAAATGCAATATTTTCCCCCCTCTGAAATTTCTCCAGGACAAATTTTTACTAATCGCTCGTCGTGCGGATGTCTTTTTGTATGAAATACGCGATTTCCTGACTATAGTCGTGCTCATGACCTTAGCGCTTGATTCGAATCTTACGTTAACGTACAACAAAATGAAGATATTTCCGGAAATTCGAAGGGGTACTTGTTTTTGAAAATCACAGTCTGGCCATTCAAAGCAACAAGATAAAAAAAAGATGAGAGAAGCGAGATAATACAGTCTCCATCAATGAAAAATAGGATTTGGGAATAATACCAGTGTACGTAGACGGGAAATATTTTTCATTGGCGTCTGTAGTTTTGAAGTGTGACATGTGCGTCTTCCTATTTCACCTTGAGAAAAATTGAATTGCTTATCATCGGATTGTTTCCGTGTTTATCGCAAGAAGATTCGCCTATTATTCATATTATGAAATTATCTTGCGACCAGTTTTTACTCATCAGAATAATCGATATTTCTGGTGAGGAGAAAAAAAACAAAAAACTATTCGATGCTTTTCATCGAAAGTAAAGGAACACATTTTAGTCGGTAATGTAAATATAGTAAATGAATTATCGAATGCGTGTGATAATTAGAGATTAGAATAGATATTTGTGAAAAGATGGAGATAGAAAAATAGATATGAAAAGATAGAGATAGGTAGATATGAAATGATCGAGATAGATAGATATGAAATGGTCGAGATAGATATAAAAGATAGATAGATAGATAGATATGAAAAGATCGATAGATAGTTATGAAAAGATCGAGATAGATAGGTAGATATGAAAAGTTCGTGATAGATAAATATGAAAAGAGATAGATAGATATGAAAAGATGGAGATAGATAGACAGATAGATAGTTGTGAAAAGATCAAGATAGATATAAAACATAGATAGATATGAAAAGATCGAGATAGATATAAAACATAGATAGATATGAAAAATCGAGATAGATAGACAGATAGATAGATGTGAAAAGATCGATATAGATAGATCTGAATTGATCGAGATAGATAGATATGAAAAGATCGAGATAGGTAGATAGATAGATGTGAAAAGATCGATATATATATATATATATATATATATATATATATATATATATATATATATATATATATATATATATATAGATAGATAGATAGATCGATAGATTTAAAAAAGATCAAGTAAGATAGATAAATGTGAAAGATAGATATGAAAAGATCGAGATAGGTACATAGATACATATGAAAAGATCGAGATAGATAGATAGATGTGAAAAGATCGAGATAGATAGATAGATAGATAGATAGATAGATAGATAGATGAATAGATAGATAATAGAATGAAATTGATTCTTGGTGTGACTGTGCCACACTGATCGATAATAAGCAAGAAAAGAACATTTATTTTTTTCTAAATATTTTTATCCCACTTTTGTTATCAGATTTTCTTCTTCTATTTGAAAGCAAAATCTTAAAGCCTGTCACTTTCAAACGCTTCTTTTAAAAGTTAATTGCAGCGTGCAAAAGTCGTAATCATGAAGAGAAGGATTTGGACGATTTTTGTCTGAAGAGAAAGCGAAAAAAATTCAACGAAATCTAAAAGAAAAACCCGTAATGATTGGCTTTTGGTGTTTTTACAACTTTTTTCTTTGGACGCTTTTTTCCGATTTTTTATTTTATTTTGGTGATTTTTTTAAAAACCATTTTCTGTGTTACACCGTTTCTTGTGATGTATAATGCCACAAGTTTTAGATCCTCGTCTTTTCTTCTAGGCAACGTTCATGATGAACGAAAGAAGAATTTACGGGAACGAATATATTTTTTTAAAGACTTGGATTTCTTTTGGCACCAGTTTGCCTTTTATTTAAGAGTCTAGTCTTGACCTGGTTGATACTTTATAAAATATACAACCATTTTCCGTTCCCTACTCTTAAAATATATTTCCGGTCATCCACTTCCGTTTCTGAGTTCTGCATTCTAAATTCAAACTAGAATGTATCAATGGTTTGAGTGATAAATAATTTCCGTTTTTGTTTATTAATTTTATTCTACAAAAAATGAAGGAAAATGACCTTTTATTAACGTATTTACCATTACCAGAATCATAGAACTTTTTACCTATATTATAAGATCTTCTATTATCAGAATGTCCGATATTTAATAACAAAATCGATGAATATCTGTCAATATTTCTGAGATGAGGTATTATGTACATTATTCGGACTATTGTCCTCATCTTTGTTGCCATATTTATTACAACGTTTCGGCCGTTGTACGCTCCGGCCTTCTTCAATGTCGAACTGAACCCTTTATTTCGCTCACTGGGTTAGACTGTTCTAGTTCCACGTGCCATGTTTAATGGATGTTAGTTATCTCCTGTTAATTTCCCTTCCGAAAGTTAAGGCCTTAACTGGGTATTGAACTCACAGTCTTTGGGTCCTGTCACTGGATCTAGCCAACGCCTTTATCCACTGTGCCACGCGTCCGAATAATGTAAATTATGTACAAAATCGATAAAAAATTACAAAAAAAGTTAACTAAATTAAACCGGTTCGACTATATACAGAAATACGTATTTTAAAAAAAATGATTTCAATTGAAAATTTCATCGTAACCACGTGTAATCACATCGACGTAAAAACACTTTAGTTCGATAAAATACGATAAATGTCATAAATGTGACACTTAAAAACTAAAAATTGCTCCTGTTGTGGTTGGTGTTTGAGTTTGATGAAGAAAGGAACTCAACAACAAATCAACAATATCCCAGATTTGTTTACGAATATTATAGATTCCTCCATGAGATGCACGAAAATTTACCCTCTGTATAAGGAAACATTTTTTAAAGCGTAACATATTTTGTACCTAACATAACAACAGACATTGAATATATATGAACGATATAACGTTTTTACCAGAAAAAGACTACGTATTTGTCTTACAATGATGTCTCGCAATCAGATTCTTGTAAACTAAATTAATTTTTTATTCATCTGAATTGGTTGACACTCTAAGAGAGGCGAAGATATAAATTTATTAAATTCTTTCTTTATAAACAGGGCCTTTTTCTGTAAGTGTATATTTTCGTTGACAGAATTTATTTTTAAAATTGACTTCATAGCTACTATCGATAGTAAGTTGGAATGCTCTTGACGGGGATGCAACATTGTCGTCTGCTCGTTTCATTTGTTAATTTATTCTAATATTCTAAATGCAGAGACACTTTAAGTAAATAGACAATTTAACTCTGACGTGAGATGAATCGAGTTGCTGGATTTTACGACATATCAACTCTTGTTTCCGTATTCTTTTTAATAATTTCAGCTCAAACAACTCGAAGGGGTTACTGGGGATGAAAGACGATAGAGTGAGGGAAATTAGAAAAGCATTAGTGAGGAGAAAGGCCATTAAATAGAAAAGGATTCAAGTGGACAGATTATGATGACTGACGTTGGATTTACATTTTTTTAAAATTGTAGTTGACAGGGAATGAAGAGGCTAATCGAGAGTTCCATTAGTGATAGATGCAAGTTACATTTCGCAATTTCATCATTAATTTGATGCGATGCACCTATTAATCTAGTACTGCACTTAAATTCATGAATTCGAAATAGCGAAGAGAAAGTCTCACAAGTAAAATTGTCATGGAATTATTTGTGGAAAGACATTGGAAAGATACGTTATGGTCATGCGAAAATGATTGAAATCAAGATATTAGTTAAATTTATACTTGCGTCGTTAGATAAATACTTGTCGCATTGTCGCATGTTGTATATAGGTAAACATTGGTCGGAATTATACTTGATACTACGGGTAAACATTGGTCTCGTTGATACTTGTAGACACATTAAGAAATATATATGTAAACTTTGATTGTATTTGTACTTGTATCTATCGATAAATATTTATTGTGTTTATAGTTGAGTCTATAGGTATGTATTGACCTATAGGTAAACATTGGTCGGGTTATTATTATGTCTGTAAATAAACAGGATTTACGAGTTCACTTGTGTCTATAGGTAAAATATAGTTTTTGATTCTGTAGATAAATATAAGTTGCAACTGTAATCGGGACTACATAGATTTATACTTCAGTCTATAGGTAAGCAGTGGTCGAATATATACTTGAGTCTATAGATAAGAAGTGTTCGAATTTATACTTGAGTCTATAGGTAAGCAGTGGTCGAATTCATATTTGAGCCTATAGGTAAGAAGTGCTCGAATTTATACTTGAGTCTATAGGTAAGCAGTGGTCGAATTTATACTTGAGTCTACAACTCAAAATTTCTCGGGTTTGTAATTGAATCTCTCTCTCTCTCTCTCTCTCTCTCTCTCTATATATATATATATATATATATATATATATATATATATATATAACTAATTTGAAATATTTATCAATCTAACATATTTCACTTTTATTTTGGCTTCGTCAGATTCTAGGAGATCGAGAAAAACTGCTCATTTACATTTGTTTTGTTTGCTTGCTCAATTATTATATATATATATATATATATATATATATATATATATATATATATATATATGTTATAATAATATATTTTTATAAAAAATAATAATAATAAAATATTTTACATAATGATAAAAATATAATAATATTTTGCTCTACGTTGTATTGGGCACGGCACTTTTACAAAAGTTAATGCTAAGAACTGTGGGTTCTTAATGTGTCTGTTCTTTCTCTTTATTTGTATATATATATATATATATATATATATATATATATATATATATATATATATATATATATGTGTGTGTGTGTGTGTGTGTGTGTATAGATATATATATTAATGCATGTTTCATTAAATAATAATAATTTTGTCTATTTATTTTAAGTAAGTTCCTTTCATGTTGTCTGATAAGCTTAATAACATTATCATTGAAAGACGAAAGGAAATCACCATATCGATACTTGTTTAAATCCAATCTAAGCTTTCAGCTTACATAAGCCATTATCAAAGATGACAATTACTTTTCAATATATCAACAAATACACGGACGAAACAATAATGATAATCTGTTTTGTTGCATGAAAAATTTCAAAGCAACGACTAAATCGTGTATACGAGACGCGGAAGCGAACATCGCGTCGCAGCTCGGGACGTCACACATGACCACGAGAGAGTGAAAACGAGAAGAATTAAGTATGGGAAGCCGTTGGCATAAACCAATGGCTTCAGGTATCACTTATAGGCATTTAAGAATATTTGTGGAGATTTCGTAGTTTATTTTGTTCGTGTCGTGAATATACAGGGTGGGGCAGAGCAACTTGCTTATTTAAATTTGGCGCCCTAAAGCGATGGTTGTTCCAAGGATGGTAGGGATGGATTTATTTGAGAGGGTGGGGCTTAAAGTTTGGTTCTTAACGTGCGTTATTTATTTTTCAGGAACCCCAGTGAGCATCATGGAGTGGACGAAGTTGGAACGCGCTTTCGCTGTTGAGGCATTTTTTTTTCAAGCGGTCGCTCAATCCTCGCAACGCAACGTACATTCCGTAGACATTTCAATATTGCCCCCGAGGTCGTTTTCCTGGCCGGAAGTCGATTGTTTCATGGGTAAACAACTTCAGGGAAACGGGTGATGTAAAGAAAAAGAAACCTGGCCTCCCACGAACAGCAAGGTCACCCCAAAACATTGACTCAGTGTATAGAGAAGAATGGACGCCATCTTACTGATATCCTCTTTAAAACTGGTAATAAAATAAAATTTAAATGTTGAACTAGTTGCAGTTCAAAGAATTAAATGTATACCTGCATTACTTGTGCTTTAATTGATATTCCAAATAAGCAAGTTGCTCTGCCCCACCCTGTAGCTATAAGGATGAGGACAACAGTCCGAATAATGCAAATAGTGTAAATAGTTACAATAGCACATCTCAGAAATATTCACAGAGGAAACGAATACAGTGAACACAAAAATAGAAAGGGGCGTAAAGCAAAGATGCGTCTTCACACCCGACCTATTCCACCTGTACAGTGAGGCAATCCTAAGAGAATTTTAAACCCTACAGTGATTTAGCAGCCACAATCTTAACAACATAAGATACGCAGATGACTCAGTACTGATAGCAGACACGGAAATGAAATTACAAAATCTCCTACAGAAGGTAGCGACGCAGAGTGAGAAGAAAGGACTAAGCATAAAATACAAGAAGACAGACTGCATGGTCATCAGTAAAAGGTGGAGCCCTAAATGTGATCTGAAGGTCGGGAACACTATAATCAAGTAGGCGCGGAAGTTTAAATACCTGCGAATACATAGCGTACAATCTTGCTTTGTTTGTGACATATTTTTTATTATACAGGGTGTCCATAAAGTTCGTGCGCACTTTAAAAATTTATAACTTTATTTGTATTTGCGATAGAAATAATCTGTAAAAAATGTTATAAAGTTTAATGTACCTACTTTTAAGTATAGCTAAAATAACTTATGTGATTTCAGGCATTACTGGAAATCAGTTGGCAAATGTTTCCCGTGAACTGCAAAATCGTATTACCCTTTGTATTGCTAATTATGGAGGACATGTGAAATCCTAAATAAAATTTCCATAAAGCCATAAAAATATAGATTTACTTCTTTCTAATCCTTTTTACAAATTATTTCTATCGCAAATACAAATAAAGTTATAAATTTTTTAAAGTGCACACGAACTTTATGCACACCCAGTATTATGTGTTTGTGGGTATCGTTTAGTTTTATCTGTACTGCAGACGATCTGATCGAAAACAAAATGTCGGTGTCCATTAAAAATTCCCGCCAGTGTCTTTATAATCATTTCTTTCCAGGAAGTAATATAAGTTCACAAAGAAAATAATCGAATGCATAAAAAGTTTGCTATAGAAAGTTACCTATATTTAATTCTGGCATAAAAAGTACTTGGACTTACGGACATATCATGTTGAATAACCGCTTCCCATATGATCACAGAAGTTAAACAACCTCAAATCTGATCCGTAACCATATGGGTGAACGCTTGAGAATACCAAGTGCTGTAAGCTTGGACGTGAGGGTGGTATAATAGATAACGGCTCGGAATTTGAAATTAGAGATCCCAGTTCTAATTCCATTCGGGTCCCTTATATTCACTTACGTGCAAATACCCTTGGGAAAGGTATAAATCCACCTCTTGCCCCCTCCAGCTATGGGTTAATTGGTAGGTCTTGTATCAATAACATCATTATTATATCTAAAAGATTTTTAGACTCTAAAAATATTTTCTTTTTGTGTTTAAGCATAAAAAGGCTATTACCGCTCGAATGTTGATCTCAATGTCCGGCGGGGGACAGAGGTGCAACTGAGTAAAATAATATTGCGAATTGTCCGGCCCTGGGGAACAGGTACCTGAGGTTGCAACCCCATCATGGCACTAGAATGCGGGATCGGTGCTCGCCACCGAGGCTACCGCAATCGACTCTTGCGGGGACTTGGGTAATTTTTGGCCTCGGCCAGTGTGTACGCGTTCCGTTTCTCCATAATGAACCCGACTTTGTGTCACATCATGTCTCAGTGGACAGACGAGGTAAATATATATATATATATATATATATATATATATATATATATATATATAAAAGGTGAGGTGCAAAGTAGGTATACAGTTTTTGAACGCTGACCACTCTCCTTTAATGTGTGAACATAAACACAGGCACCCCGGGTACTTATTTTATAGACTAGTCAACTTCGATCCCACGCTGTGGTTCGATTTCTGCTTGCGTCGGTATGAACAAACTTCAATCAAGAAACTTAAGGCAATTTATATTCTGTGTGCTGTGTCCCTTCAGGATGTTTACGATTATAGCTCTCCACAATTTCCTGTACTTTGTAGGTCTTGAGAAATTTTGTCTTTTTGTAATCACCCTTAAACCTTGTTCTGCCACCCATTTACTCAAGATAGCTATATAGGTTATGTGTCTTCCCCTCTTGCCTTCTAACTGTCCTGTGAGAATCAAATTTTGTAAGCCTTCTTTCCTTATTATGCGCCTTAGACATTTCAACTAAAACCTCTCGAATACGACCGTCTTGAGATATCACCATGCAGAGAGAAAGAAGAAATCTGTTCGTTATTTATTGATCACTTCACCTTGTACACTGGGTGTATGTGGGTGATACTTGGGACATCTTCGCAGATACTTCTCATCTTCTCTCACCACAAACTACGGACAATATTTTTCGGTCTTCTATAATACTGTCACTATCTCCTTCTACGTCTTTGTTTAATCTATGATTGCATTGTGACTCTGACAATAACTGCAACTACCTATGAATGTCCTTATTTAGAATGTGACCTAAGTAGAAGCCGTAATAAATTATAGAAAATCTCAGTAGATTTAAATAAGCTCAAATTTGATTCAATGTTTTGTAGAAAATAGTCTCTAAATTTGTATATTTACATTCTCATATATTAACCAATCAGCGACGTTATTTCAAATGAGCTGAAGTTTTTGAAATACCAAACAACCATATTTGTCGTCTGCTATTAAATTCGAGGAGTCACTCAAGAAAAGGATTAACAATATATTTCCTCCAAAAAATAGATATTTAAAAATTGGGAAAAAATATTTATTAACCAATAATCTTCTGAGCTTATTAAGCTAATGTTTTGCTTCTTCGAGCCTATCTATTTTTTAATAAATATCCGTGGTGTTAAGTCAGTATTCAGTATTCAGTTTTTCTGTAAACCTTTGACCAATTGTTCGTTGTTGTGTCTACGCTGAATTCTCAAAACGTTCGTATAATTAATTACTCAAGTTTTTCTCTTACTTTATTCGAGTAACTTCTTATAGAGCCTAGTGATGTTAAAGTAAATTAAGTTTACTTGAAACATACCAACGGAGTTTTGTAAACCAAACATTAGCAGTAGTTATAATAGAGCCTCTCCGTCTGTCGACTGCTACTGCTAGAAAATTACACGCATTCATAAAACAATTTAAATACAAAAAACTCTCCTTATGCAGATACATTCTTTTTCTTCTATCATACTAACGCAATTGATTCAGTTGTATTGTAAAGAAAGAAAACAAAATTAATTTTTGTGAATTTGTTTCGAAAGGATCTTTGAATTTGTTTCTTTCAATTTCAAAGAAAACAAATACTCAATAATAAAATGTATTTAAATTTCTTAGAGCCGTGTTTGAAGATTATTTCTTTTCACACGCTTTTCTTCTACACATGTAAGGAAGTCTCTGTGTCGACTAATGATAGCAATAGACTTAATCGTTCATATTTAACATTGCATTTTATCTAAATCCTAACTTTGTCAATTACTCTCAACCATTTTGTGCGCATGTACAGTTCCCGGAGCCCTGAACAGAAAGTGGACAATACGTTCTCATCTTCGATGTCTGACAGAAAATTCTTAACACAGGAATTTGTTTTATATGTCTATTTATGTCACACATCTCATTCCCACAACGGCAACCCAGGATTCTCTAAGTGGATTCTCTGAATGATTTATCTGACTGCTATGTATGTTGTGGTGAGATAAATATAAGCCCATGACCGGAATTCATACCTTCTACCCGAGTGGAGCTTGATATCGAAATTCTTTTATCTATTCACACATTTTATTTCTTTTTCACTATTTAGGGGAGGTGGGAGATTGCATTTAAACTCACGCATCTCAATTTTACAGTCAACGCAGTTGGTAGTCAATGAACATTAGTTATAAAATTCCGTTCGTTCTAAGCACATATAACATTATTTACAGTCTAATTGAGTACGTGGGTGTCCTACGCAGTCGAGACGGTACCAATTTGCCACAAATGCAAATTAATTTTCTTGAGATCTTTTACAGATGCGGAGATTTTTTTCCACAACATTTTATGTTTTTACAAACCCTGGAAAGATGTATGAAAACTACTTCCGAACCTTAGAATCCTTGCCCAAGTGTGACCGCCTGAAATAAAGAAGTAGAAAATGAGGCAAACCATCTGCCTATATACTCTGCTGTTCTTTTAAGATCTCTCGTGAATCTTTGAACTTCTTACTCTCTCTGTATAAACGTGAATCACCGATAAAAAAAAATAAATGAAAAAGTCGTATCTTGCCAAGCCTGAGTCCTTAGACAGCCATCTTGCTATTCGGCACGCAAATTTTTTGACAGCATTCATTGCCTTTTGCTTGTCAAACGAGAAAAATACGGATTCGAAAATCTTGAATCCAGCGAAGTATGAAATCGTTTGCATTGATGACTGACTGACTGGCCGTCGTTGTCGTCTCAGAGTCGTTCGACATAGCGTCACAGTCAATTATCATCCTGACCGACACAGCTGTCGAAAGACAGTGGAAGACCAGGCGGGGTTTTGTGAAGAAGTTTTTGGTGAGTCGTTGTTGAAGAGATTATCAGACACGGCTGATGTACATGGCAAGAGATTGCACATTGGATGTGTATTAAGCGTGCAATGAGATGGATATTAATTAGATGAGAGAACGTGGCGGCTAATGGAAGTTCAGGCCTGTGATGTGCATCTACGTTTGGTCTGGTGATATTAAAGTTCTCAACAAACTGTGTTTGCGATAAATAAAGAAAGAGAGGTGGGCTGGTTACATAGATAAATATCAAACGAAGTTGGAGGATAAGGGAAAGATGAACAAAATGAGAAAGAAAGATAGATATGGACATGAAGGTAAAGAAAAAAGAAACGATAAACAGAAATGGATATACAGAGACATATGAGAGAAGAAGAGGACACTAAAGATTAGATGAGTTGATATGAACGTATTGTGAAACATCAGAACATTTACGCATATTGACTCATAGGTAGATATATACTTACATCTACTGAAGTCAGAGGTGTCTGTTCCTTTTCGATCCAAGAATGGCGACCAACTTGCCAGTTTGGAAAATTTATCTTCACTATTTCACTTCGGAGATAAACTTTAAAATTCTTTATCAATTTAAAAATTACTGTAACGAAGTAGACATCTCTCTCTTTGTATATATATATATATATATATATATATATATATATATATATATATATATATACGTAAAGAAAGAAAGAACAGTAACATATATAATCCGGTGTTCTTATTGATTTTTTTTATTTTTACAAAACAGTGCTCAATGTAAATTTACATAGCATAAATATTATAAATTAATTGATTTAAAATATGGTTTATTCGCTACACAGTAATAACAATGTTTCAAAAACTAAAAAGCTAAAGACTTCAAATTTTATTATATAATTAAATTAAAAGTATTAGTTTTGTTTCATCTTCAAGTGAATTTTAGAATAATTTATTTTTTCCCCTATATATATATATATATATATATATATATATGATGGACTCTCCCGTTGTACTCAACGTATGAGGGTCAAGAGGGTCAAGTCCCTAGGAACCTAGCTCAGACAACATCACATAGGATTTGATTATCGTGGTGAAGGCTTTGTGCAGAACCAACCACACTTTTTGAAGGGTCGAATACAGAGACCTGGTGCACTATGTGCCACAAGGTCCCCAAACGACCCTCCGCTGTTTTTTGAATTCAGAGTGGTCCTTCTCCTAGACCAGTTGCCATTCAAGGCTATAGAACCCAGTCTGTCCTTCTATTTATCCATAGATGGAGGGAGAAGAAGAGGATTAATATCTTTCCCAAGGGTATTAGCACTTAAGTGAATGTAATGGATTCGACTTGAATTCGAACTCAAGTCTCCGATTCCTCAATCCGAGCCACTATTCACTACTCCTCCGCGCCTATATATCGCTTGTTTTGTTTTCTTCCTTTGTCAAGCACATTATCTTTTCCTGTTTAATAATTCAATTTCTTTCCGTCACACATGATGAATGAAAACGATATAACTGAATCTGTTTGTTTTCCTCTCATGAAAAGTCTAGGAAAAGTTCCAAAAGTGAAAAATCAATAAAACTTCACAACAATCCACATAATCGTCTCCACATTTTCAAATAAGTGACTGCATCTATTTTATGAAACATTCGAGCAGGAAACTTCCTCTTTTCTGTTTTCATTTCACTCCAAGCAAGGAAATAAAGCCACTAAGATGCAAGGTGTTATTGAATATAAGAAAAACACTATTAAGAAGAGAGAGCAATAAAAGAACAGGAATCCAGAAGATAACGATTAATATTTCTTTTAAATTTTTGAAGATAAAATTTGACTGAGAAGTTAGAAGCCAGAAGAAAGTTCCACAAGAGAGAAGAAAATCTTATCATAGAACTTACGGTTACATCTAGCCATTTCAACTGAAAATTTGGTATAGTGGAATAAAGTGTCGCTGCTGACATCTGTGTTTGAAAATAGATCGCCAGTTAGAAGACACAGGCGATCCCATTACTGAATTAAGTAGACCACGTGACCACAGAGAAAACACATATATGTAGGAAGTAGCTGACGACTAGCGATCACTATTTCTCTTCTATCCTATATTACTATACGGATCGCCATTTCTAGTCTATCCTCTAGGGACCGCTATTCTCTACTCTATTTACTATTTCTCTATATACTATTTATCTATTCAGATTTTACTATTCGGTGATTACTATTCGAGCGAGTATTTTCGAGCAAGTACTAATATTTTTAAGCGTTTCACCCCAAGCAAGGCGGGAAGCCACTAGCACGCAAGAGGTTACAGAGAGTTGGAGCTAGAGCAAATAGGAGTGATAGAGGAAAGAATGAAGAGAAGGATAGGGGATAGATCAAGGCATCTGGAGACGTCGATTGACATTACATTTGAATAGTTGGAGATTATAGCTATCAGGGAAACAGGAAAAGGGGAGGGAGTTACACAGGCGAGAGTTGCGAGACATGAAGCTATTGGAGTGGAAGAGACGGCTATATTTAACAGTTTCGACAGTGAAAGGCTGTGAGCGAGATGCCAGCCTAGTAGAACGCTTAAATTCATGAAGTCTGGGAATCAGCGAAAGCAGCTCATCGGAGCAGTTACCATGAAAGTATTTGTAAAAAGATAAAGGGAGGCGACGGCACGTCTATGAGAGAGCGACTGCAGACGAGATGCCAAAATATTAGTGTTAGATTATTTGAAGGCATCTGACATCAGTATTGTACAACGGTGTTATTATAGTTGTAACTGCGATTACAAAGTCTCTACTACAACGAGTATTACGAAAGTAACAACGAGTATTCGTTGGCATCACAAAAATATGATCATATCTTAAAATAATTACTGACATTATTCATTGCATTATTGGTCGAACATCTTCACACTTGTTTTGATTTCCACTTGCTTTCCAGATCTGTCAAAAAGAGTGTTCATAATAGGAAGCACATGCTCCACCTCATATCAAGTTTGGCGACCTAAAATATGTAAGGCATCTAAAGAATCTTTATTGTCTGTGCTTATTCTCTTTTTAAGAAAACAATAAAGACGACCAATTATTACTGGCATTTTCCCAGTCTTCACTTTCCAACCTTGACAGGGCTCAAAATCGTTTCAGCAGCCTGGTGGGACACACACCATTTTACACCCTGCAGTCTCTTTCCCACAGTCGAAACGTTGCAAGCCTATCGCTATTTCTATGTTCAGATGGACGGCATTCTATAGTTCTACCAGTTCACACCTTTACAGCTATGACCCTCCATTTTGTGTCCACGGGGTAGAATCAGCCTCATTTCCTTCATAATTATTTCTTAGGAGGAAGTTCTACACAAGTAACTCATAGCCCCAAAACATTACTTTGGGAAACAAACTCACGAATATTAACCTTTTCAAGTCTAGAGTCAATCTTTATCTACCCTCGTTATCCCCATATTTAATCTCTCCTTCCAACTCTTACGTATATAATACAAGCCTCATTCAGGTCCCCTACCTTGAGTGGCTCTTACGCTTTGCATTAAGTAAAAAATAAATTCTACGAAGCAATGAACGTAAAGAGAATAACATTCGGCAAAAGATGAAAAGAGAAATCCAACGAAAAAAAAAGTTGAAGATAAATACAAAATATATTTGAATGTAAAAGGTATAGATAAAGCACCATACTACGTTCGCGGTTTCAGTTATCCACGGGAAAACCTTCCTTTTATTTAACAGTAATCTCCTAAAAGTAGAATAGTAAAATCTGGATATGCCAAAATGCTCTCTTTAAGCAAAAATGTGGAACTCCTCAAATTACATCGGAAAGGAAATGGAAATTCGGATGCTAAGTTTGCGAATGTATGCGGTAAGAACGAATCTTCAAACAATCACACAACTTTTATTGCATTAGATTATTATAATTGCCCTATGCTGTTTTTAATTAGTGCTGTTAAGCTTTTTTTGTGGTAAGTTATAAGGGAAAACTCATCCATTTTCACTCTCGATGCTAAGATGTATCACTCTGAAATAAAGTGAGGAAAAAATAAAACCGTCGTTCATTAAGTCTATGGTGCAGTGTTGGGGCCTGAAGAATTGCAAATAGACTACAAGAAGCCAGAGTCGACACGAAGTGCTACACTGTGTAAAGGAAAAAAAAAACAGTATTTATAAAGTTCACGTATCAGGCAAAACTTTCCAAATTCAAGTAAACATTAAAAATATTTGAAAGAAATAGTTTAAATTTTATTTACACCTGTT
The DNA here is from genome assembly GCA_903632075.3 of Acanthosepion pharaonis. Taxonomy (NCBI): domain Eukaryota; kingdom Metazoa; phylum Mollusca; class Cephalopoda; order Sepiida; family Sepiidae; genus Acanthosepion; species Acanthosepion pharaonis. Next base: position 1,887,515 of record CAHIKZ030000020.1, read on the forward strand.
CCCTAAAATATTAAAATCATAAAAAATACAGCAGAAATATCACCAGTGCATTACAAATACCAACTAAAATGCCCGCTAAACAGTAACTGCCTATAAAGTAATGTAATGTCACCAGCTACAGTATGATCCAAAGAAAACCCAGAATAATATATAGAAGTAACAGGAGCTTAAAATGACTTAACAACAGAAAATACGCAAGCAGCCCTATATGGCAACTCAAAATACAAGTACACGGACTAAAAATAACTTAGGGAATACAAAAAAGAACACTCGGTTACACCGGTTCAAAACAATGTAACCTTTTGCCTAGAAAAAATACCAGTGCTTTTAGGCAAAAATTAAAACACCTAAATAAACGATAAAAAAATAATTCCCAAATGCAGAAATGAAAAACAAATTCTCTCTGCGCTACTCATAACTGCATCAGGACCAAAACACCAAATTAAATTAATAATTATAATAATAATAATAATAAATTTAATTTCTAATAGGAAAACAGAAAAATACGCGAAAGAAAAATTTAATAAATAGTATAAATGAAGGAAATAATAAATAAATAGATTAATAAAATATATATAAATCATCAATCTATAGATCATGAACATAAATAAACTTGGCCGATATATATACTCACTTTATTCAACCACCCAACCAGCATAAATAGATTATATTAAATGAATAACGTATCTAATTAAAAAAAAGAATAATAACTTTTTAAAAGCAATGACATAAAATCAAAAAAGCGAAGTAAAAAGAGTACAAGCTGTACCCCGGTTCAATATAGCAGTAAAAGCGACGGTTTAGAAAATGTTTCTTGTGTTACTGAACAGGCATTTCCATTATTAAAATATTTAATAACATATATAAATATATCTATAAATACTGGGTGTCCATAAAGTTCGTGTGCACTTTAAAAAATATAACTTTATTTGTATTTGCGATAGAAATAATTCGTAAGAATGATTAGAAAGAAGTAAATCTATATTTTTGTAAGGTTTTATTGAAATTTTATTTAAGTTCCCACATGTCCTCCATCATTTGAAATACAAAGGATAATACGATTTTGCAGTTCACGGAAAACATTTGCCAACTGATTTACAGCAATGCCTGAAATAACATTAGTTATTTTAGCTATACTTAAAACTAGGTACATTAAACTTTATGACATTTTTTACAGATTATTTCTATCGCAAATACAAATAAAGTTATAAATTTTTAAAGTGCACACAAACTTTATGGACACACTGTATATAATATATGCCAAGCATAATATATTATATACAGGAGAGAAAATACATCCGCGATGCTCCGAGTGGACATGTTGCGTCTGCCGAGAATTCAAGGCAACAGAACTTCTTCTTGGGTCAGAAAATCTTCCTGGTCGGAGACCTAAAGGCACCAAGACAACTACTTGAGGACTACGAGACCCATTTGGGGAAAGGAGGAATGAAAGTTGCTCGTGGATGCATGTGCATCCCCTACCACTCCCATTTGAATTAGTAGAGTAGATGGTTACAAGAGCGGTGGCCGGAAAAGGGAAAGTTATCAAGAGAAAAAACATTCAGGCTTACAAATGAGAAGCAGTATGGATCGGAGAGACGGTTATGGACAAGGAGTGTACAACAGCTATTTAAATTTTAACTTAGTACAAGTCGTATTATCCAGTATTTGTGAAAAGTGGATAGACTCCATTCAGAAATCTCCCATTAAATATATGGGCCTCGTGAATTAACAATAAATTAATGTGATAGTAATTTATGCATACATTAGTATGCGCATATATATATATATATATATATATATATATATATATATATATATATATATATATATATATATTGTGTGTGTGTGTGTGTGTGTATTATTAAAGAGAAAGAACTGTAACATATACAATCCGGTGTTCTTATTAATATTTTTATTTTTACAAAACAGTGCTCAATGCAAATCTACAGAGCATAAATATTATAAATTCATTAATTAAAAAAAATATGATTCCATCGCTACACAGGAACTACCCTGATTCAAAAACAGAAGGTAAAAACTTCAAATTCAATTATAGAATTAAAGTCCCTAGTTCTGTTTCATTTTCAAGCGAATTTTGGAATAACTTATTTTGAAATTTACTGAGTTTTATAAGCACATACATTCATAATAATAGTTTTTAAGGATATGGAGAAATCCAACTATTTTAACAAGGGTGGGTAGGGTATTCATTTTCACTGATAACTATTGTATCAAAATATGAGCTACTTTCTAAAAGAGGGTAAGTCAAGGTAGAGTAAATCTAATGCTATATCACTTGATATTTAGATTTAATGAAAAATGTATACATACCTTATAAAAAAAACCAATACTAATTCTCTGTAGATACACCCTAATATATAATCATCCTCCATCTATAATTAAGCATATACTTTTATCTATCAAAAAGGAATAAGTACAAATTTAGCAAATGAGAAGATTTTCTATGAACATTAATTTCTATAATAAAACTCTAAAAGTTAGTGGCTACAAAATCCCAAAACTAACTTACATAAAAATGAAAATGGAAAGTATAGAAAAAAAAAGTAGAAAAATAATTTGCTATACGCACCCATACAACCAAATAGTAAAAAACAAATTAGGACAAAAATACTTGCATTAATAGTTAAGCACTTTCCTAGAGAATGTAAACTAAGTACTATTTTCAATAAAAATACACTAAAATTAAGTTACAACTGTATTGAAAACTTAGAATAAATTATTAAGAAACAATGCTAATATAAAACACTTAGATCAAGACCAGAGAAATTTAGACAGTATAATAATAAAAAGAGATGAAGATAAAAAAAAATTATGTAACTGCAGAAATCCTCATAATTGTCCTCTTAATAATAAATGTCGTACTGAATCATTAGTATACCAGTGCAATATCTCATCTAATGAGGATCCAGACAACGTCTAAGTCTACATTGGATGCACAAGAGATGAGTTCAAGAAACGGTTCAACCAGCATGAAAGTTCATTTAGGATAAATAAATACCGAAATCAGACGTCCCTATCGAAATATTTCTGGCACTTAAAAGAAACCAATAAAACACCTACTGTGAAATAAAAATTAATAAGAAAAGCTAGAATATGTAGGTCATTAAATGACCACTGTCCTTTGTCCATACATGAGAAACTATATATTACTAGGTTTATAAAAATAAAAATTTACTTAAAGAAATGAAATAGCTATTCTTTGCTGACGTTGCCAAAAATGTTCCTTAAGTAATGTTTAATTAAAAAAAAATAATAAATGATATATATATATATTTATATTGGATATTTAATAATATTTTTTAAATAATTTAAGTAATTCTGTTACATTTATTTTTTTGAAAGATGTATAGTCTATTAGTAATTAATATACGGAATAATATTTTAAAATTGTAGTTGAATACGACGTATCTATATACAAACAACCCTTTTAGAAAAATCTTTATGTATACAAGTACAAATTTAACGGCGAAACAAAAATGCCGAAAAACTTTTTGTCGCTGAAAAAGACCAGGCGACATGCGTTGAATGGATGTCATCATTCGTTTTAAAAGACCACCCCCACTCTACCTTGACATAACCTCTTTTCGAAAGTAACTCACATTTTGATACAATAAATAAATAAATAAATAGAGGAAGAAAGATTCGAGGCGGACGAGGTCGAAAATGGAATCCAACCTGTCGACGATTGCCTGCCGCTCGTTCGGCACGCTTGCGCTCGTTGGTTCTATGCGAATGTTGAAGAAAAGCAAAGCTTGTTACACGAGGCGCATTTGTCAGTGAAAATCAATAGCCTACAGCCCCTTGATAAAAAGATGTGATTAGAATTAACAGCAGACATTAAGACAGAAAAGTTTTCTGATGGGTTCATTGAACAAATATTAAAGCTAGAGTGATTCTGGTCGAGCTGGCGTTGGTGAGGTAGAGACGAAACTTAAACCTCTGAAGCCAAATGAAGGAGGATTCTGTCAGTAACCCTCGCTAAAAAAATAACTTCCATTAAATATATGGGCCTATACAGAATTAATATATATATATATATATATATATATATATATATACATATATACACACAGACATATATATATATATATATATATATATATATATATATATATATATATATATATATATTGCTAGGTACATTCTGTTTTGTTTTTTATTAGTTACTTTATTCAATTAATTTCATTTTCGTATTTTACTTTGATAAAGTCCACATTGGACGAAACGCGTCATCAATTACCAGTTTTCCTATTGTCATTTTTTTTTATATATATATATATATATATATATATATATATATATATATATCAGATAATCGGAAGGAGCCATTAAAACCTATTTACGTTTTTCACCTAAACGGATCTTCAGCATTACCCTGAAGATCCGTTTAGGTGAAACCTAGGTAGGTTTGCCTGGCTCTTTAGGATTATCTTAGGTTTGCTCTGCTTAGTGTATTGAGCACTTTACGTAGTTGTCTTTTTACTCGTTTTGGTTTTTTTTCTTTGGACTTTGAGCTTAAACACTGGACGATTGTTTTCGCCTTGGTTTAATGTTCTTGGTTCTTTCTTTTTTTTAATCCCCATTTTTCCTCGGGTACCAATTTGTTCTACTGCAAGTCCAGCTATCCGATGTTTTTCCAAGCGAGTACCGCCATTTGTATAATATAAATAATAATAATAATAATCTATATATATATATATATATATATATATATATATATATATATATATATATATTAATTTTAAATGGATTTTCTTTACGCCAACATTGCTTCTTATTAGTAAAACGTCATTTTTATTAGTTACATCTGTCAATTCAAACAGGCTTGCTGACTATAAATTACGTTTATAGTAATAAGAACTAATGTAGGATTCAACGAAAATTCATTTAAAAATTGCTGTGTTTATGTTTCAGATGGGAAAGTAAAGCCAGCAGCTACAGTTTCGAATATTCCCAAGGTATGTATGTTTGGTTTGATTGTGGTTTGTTTGTTTATCGGCATATCAACTCCTTATGGGTCATTTTAAATTTCTTTTTAACTTTGGTAAATTAGTTTTTCCCAAAAATGTATTACTGGTAATTTTTTTTTCATTATTATGAAAATATATTGCTGGTAATTTTTTATGATATATTTTCATATTTTGACACCATTTTGAGAATTGACTCTTTGCCCATAGCTGGGACCCAACAGGTGTTATTACCCTGGGTCAGGATAGACATAGGGACAACAACAATCAAGAGTTAGTTTCATGCTCCTCAAAACTTGATCAGAGGCCTTGCTGCCGGACGTAGTCTACCGTCATACCCAGGACGAACGGAAGGTATGTATTTCCTATCTTGGTAATTGGGCATTATGACGGTGTATCCTGGCCTAATAGTTAAGGAGGGTACCCTTCGGCTATAAGAGTGGTTTCCCGGATACAGGTCGAACGAGGCCGATTGATATTAATTTCACTGTCTAAGAAAATAAAAGAAACACTGATGTAAACTCAGACAAAAAGAATTTGATATTTACTGCGAACATAGAGATTCTCTTTTCCTTTCAAGGTATATTTCAACAACAGAAGCATTTAATACAACATTTATATTTTAGTTTAAAATTATTAACTTTTCTGTTGTCACTGCAAAAAGGTATAATTTTTTTAGCGGCTCGGATTGAGGATTCGGAGAGCCGAGTTCGAAATCTACTCAGATCCATTACATTCAATTACGTTTTAATGCCCTTGAGAAAGGTATGAATCCTATTCTTCTCCCTCAGCTATGGGTAAATAGCAGGACAGAACGAGTTCTATAGCCTTGGATGGCAACTGGTCTACCGCAGAATGAAATACCTGCTGGAAAATATCTGCCTCGTCAGTCATGTATCAAAAGATACATGATCACCTAAGTGTGTAACGCATGGCAAATAACTGATTGATTGATATTTAGCATAGATATTTTAGATATATTGCTTAAGTATTGATACTTAGTAGACCTGGGATCACCATCGTTGTTTTGATTTTCTCTCTATCATTCTTTCTCTCTCTCTCAAAGACATCAGTGCCCTTTTGCAAGTTCTCCTCCAGGTATCACGGGCTTGTGTAGTACGTACCCAGCTATCAAAGCCGATGCCACATGTCTTGAGACTGCATCTAACAGTCTCTTTGTACCTCAGTTTCAGTCTGCCTAGTGGTCTGTTGCCGGCACGTATATCGGATGGAAGACTCAAAAACACCCAAACCAATCTTCTTCGGCGAATTCGAGCAACGAAACTGTGACTTGATTATCTGATTTTCTATACTGAGTGCAACACATCGTTCTAGGACCTCGCCATTGGAGGCGTTATCCTGCCATTTAATTCTGCAGATAGATCTCAGGCAGCGTTACTGGAACTGCTCGAGAAGCTTAATATGGCAACAATAAGTAATAGTAAATAGGACAGTTGTAACACACACACACACACACACACACACACACATATATATATATATATATATATATATATAATTCACGCGTCATGAGCCAACGCCTGAGTATTCTATCGACAAATGAGTCTTTTCGTGAGAGTAGAGTCCAATTCTTGAGCCGTAAGCCCTATCTCAGATGCTGCATTGATAAAGTAGGTTCTGAGTAGTACTGTTCGTCTTCCTCTTGGCACGTTTCCCAATGAAGAGACTGGCACGCCTGTTCTCAAAGACATTGTTGCCCTCTTTGCAAGTTCTCCTCCAGGTTACACGGGCTTGGGTACTACGGGCTTGGGTACTACGGGCTTGGGTAGTACTTTCCCAGCTATCAAGGCCGATGCCATATCTTTCGAGGTTGTATTTAACGGTTTCCTTGTACGTCAGTTTCGATCCCGCCTAGTGGTCTCCTGCCGTTCTCTAATTCCCTGAAGAAGATTACTTTGGGAATTATTGAGTCTTCCATCCGGTATACGTGCCCCACACAACGAAACTGTGTCTTGATTATCTGACTTTCTTCTCGTTCTAAGACCTCGACATTGGAGACTTTATCCTGACATTTAATTCTGAAGATGGATCTCAGGCAACATTACTGGAACTGCTCGAGAAGCTTAATTTAACGATGATAGACAGTCCACGTTTCCCAGCCATACAAAAGCGTGTTGAGAACCACACCATTCCCCCATCTATGGGCTAATTAGTAAGACTTTTATCCCTACACTGTTATTATTTCCGAAAACGTTCTTACAATCTAAAACTGTTTTCTGGCATTATATAATCTGAAAAGGGTTGATACGCCGTAAAAATGAAGAAATCAATTAATATTTTGTATATCGACCGCATGAATTTAAGCGTACTACAAGATTGGTCACTTGATTCAATTGCTTTATTGTTTAAATAGCTTACATGTAGCTGTAAGTTCTACTCTAACAGTTTATTTTCTCACACTTCCCGACTTTGAAATTCACTTCGTTCCAATGCTCTCTTGATTACTACGATCTTCAAAAATTTAAATACAACATCAATCGCCATATTCTGTATTGCTGAACCCCGTTCGTTTATTATCCCTTTTCCTTATTAACATTTCCTCATTTTCTTTCACTCTTAGTAACGCCTTGCGTCTTAGTGGTATTATCGCCTTGCTTTAATGAAACAATTACTAAACTTACCATTCACTAGTGAAACATTTTAAGCTTAGGAACCTCAATAATATCGTAATCACTTCAGTCGTAAAAATGTGGGATGTTAGGTGACAAGAGTTTAAATAAGTGGAAGAAAAAATATGGAAAATTATCAGGACTTTACCCATGAGCTGGTAAAAGTTTTCAGTCGTGTCGATAATAGTCTCATTTGAAAGCATGCCACAGTCACTAGAATCAATATTAAATAAATTTAAAATTTTTGAAGAGATAGAAGATATCATGACTATTCAATTGTCGGAGGCTTCGAGAATTCTTAGAAAGGGGTGTGAGAGTTGAGGAAACTTGTTTTCATTCACTTCTGATAGAAATGGTAGCAAATATTCTGCTTTTAGGATGCACATCATATCCTTTTCAGGACTTGCGCGATTATGGCTTTTTACAATTTCGTATTTTCTTCCTCTGAGAACTTCTCCCTATAACCACACCACTTTGCCTGTTCTGATATCTATTCAGTCAAACTCTGCAAGAAGGTTACTCGCTGTTTCCTCTTGCTTGCCATGCCGTGAAATATGTGACGTGGACGCTAAATTCATGTGAGTGATAAATTCTCCAAGCCTTCTTTCCTTCTTATAAGCCAAAGAAAATACCGCATTCACTTTCTCATTGTCAGCAGCACTTTATATGTAGATCCTGTTCTTCTTAAAACTTCCATGGTATTAATGTTCTGTTCGGGACACATCTGAAAATGGACCGCCCATCCATTCACTGACATATAAAATATAACAGTTCAATACTGTTATGTATTACATAGAAGTCCAGCAGAGATTTTTTGTTTTCCTATCTGGTATTCCTTTGCTTAGTTTTTGAAAGACATTTTTGCTGTTCCTGTGACTCTTCGGATATCTGAGTCATATATTACCGTACAGGCCAGATAGTTAAAAACCTGCACCCAATACATAGCTTACACCTTGGGTTGTCTCTTTTACTTACGACTATACATTCTTCTCACGGTTACTCTGTGATATCTGTTAAAAAGGCCGGTCGTAATAAGCGGGGTAATCAGAAAATGTAAGAAACACAGGTTTAATAAACGGGCTGGTAAACATGAGGAAATATAATAAATGTGGCGTTTAAATGTATGAAGTGATTGGGAAATTGATAAAAACCAGACTTTCAAACCATATCAATATTACTTTTGTTGATTTGCTTTTTACGGCTTATCAACCTCTTGCAGATTATTTAAAGCCAGAAAATATTTTTATATTGTAAGAAATTTAGGGTGTTAACAATGATTCATACGTTTCCTAAGGATATTTTCCAATTTTGATCCGTTATCAGCACATCCAAGCTTACAAAATCTGGTACTCCCAAGTTTCGAAATTGCTTATCTTCGATGATCTTACGAGAACTTATGGCCGTGAACCATCATCGACGAAAAAAGACATTGGTGGACATTTATTTTTAGTTTTTTTTTTCATTGTAGTCTGCAAAATGAACTCAGTTTATCTATCTATCTATCTATCTATCTATCTATCTATCTATCTATCTATCTATCTATCTATCTATCATTCTTTTCAATATCTATCTATCTATCTATCTATCTATCTATCTATCTATCTATCTATCTATCTATCTATCTATCTATCTCATTCTTTTCAATATCTATCTATCTATCTCATTCTTTTCAATATCTATCTATCTGTTGAGGGGTCCACTCCTTTTTACACAAATGGACTCACCCAGTATATACATATACTACGGCTACGTGAAAACTCGAGAGAACAAGTGTCGAGTGGAGTCCAGAGTGACAGAGTAAAAGGAAGAGTGAGGGGTGAGGTAACAGCGTTGTAGGAGTCACAGTGAGCGAGCACGTAGACTCACTAAGAAGTCATACAGCGATACTTCAATACCAAAGACTGTATATGTCTTTTGCTACTAACACGTATTCCTGGAACTACTAACCTGCTTTACCAGTTTGTATTATTTACGTTAATACATTATTTTCATTTATTCATTCCTGGCATTTCTTATTTATTGGTACCGGATTTCAACCCGGAATCCACAACACATTTCTATCTCATTCTTTTCAATATCTATCTATCTATCTATCTATCTATCTATCTATCTATCTATCTATCTAAATCACTTCATTATCTATCTATCTATCTATCTATCTATCTATCTATCTATCTATCTATCTATCTCATTCTGTTCTTTATCATGAGGTGAATAACGACCGGCGAAAATTAAAGTAAAATAATTTAACAACATTGAAATAGTACACATGTAGTTTTGCCAAGTAAAAACCGAATAAGCTCCTAAGAGTGAAAAAATCGAAACATTAATAAACGTTTGAGACATTTATATGACAACCAAGTGTACTGTTTAGGTCTGTATTTATTGTTTCCACTATATCCACTGCTCGGTCCAATTAGGAAATTCACTAACCAAAGCTTTAATCCACTAAGCTATTGTTCCGTGGGGCAAGAGCATAGTGGACAATTCCCTGGGCTGGGCAGTGTGTACTTGGACTCAATGAAAACAGGGTGAGCAATAACTGAACAGTACTGAGAATAAAAAACTAGACGAGATATCTTGAGACATGGCGAGTGAAACGAGAACAGTTTACCTTCATAGACTAAATAAAGAGTCAATTCAGAATAACCAGTAGATTAAACCGGTCGTTATGCATCTCATGAAGGCCAGATAACACAACGACCGATAACAACAACAAACTTTAGAAGAATAGTGTGAATGTTAGTAGTATAAGTAGAATTAATTTCTTTTCGCTATTCTAGTTCTTCTTTTCGTCGTTTTAAGTTATAAGTATATCACGGATATATAAATGCCTAATGTGGGCCTTAGAGAGTTGAGAAAATCAAAATATTTCTTATCACACTGTTCATTCATTCTCCTTGCTTTTTTTTTATAATACTTTGTCTAATAACTTTTTTAGTCTGTATCTTATGTTGTTGGCGAGAAAAAGCGTCCATGTCGTAGTCTTCTTATTACGTTAGAAAAGCTAACAGGGAAAGGTTTAAAGAAAAGCTCCAAAATCATATTCCCTCGGCATCGTTTTACTATGAACTTTGCGCCTAAAATATAATATTGGCGAGTGAAAATTGTTCATGTGTTTGGGAAATTTCTAAGCTTTCAGTTGAAATCAAAAGGAAAACGAACTGTATGGAAAATAGTCACAGAATATAAGAAGGAACCAGTTTAAACAAAATCATCCTGATTGAACTGACGCCTTTTTGTTCGCATATACTAAACTATAAATGCAGGCTGCGGCAGAAATACCCCCCCAGAAATACATCCCTCATAATGGTAAGACATTAGCTAGATAAAAACACTATTGCTACTAATGTTTTAACATTATGTAGCAAGTGTTTCAGCAAGTTATATGGAGGTGGTATATCTGCCTCACTCTGTGAAAAAATATTTTTCTTAAGGAAAAAGTTCACTTAAATATGTTGTAAAATTTCCAAGTTTGAAATTAAGGAAAAAAACGTATGCAAAACGGTTGCAATAAACAAATGTGGGGAGCGGGCGTCAGATTAAACTGATGCCAGAAGGATGTGCGTTAAATTTAATTTAGTCTTTTTCGGAATGTTTTTTTTTTATCATTACAGCAGAGAGGGAATGGAAATTGAAAAGGAAAGAATCGAAAAAGAAAGACAATTTCTCTTTTTTCTCCAGAAACTCATTGCTTATTTTCAAGACGTTTTTATTACATGCTTCCTTTCTTTATTTCCCACATTTTTTTATTAGCCTTGCCATAAAGAGAATGGAAAGTTGGGAGTGAGAAAACAAAACAGACACGGAAAACAACTGGGCGAAAACATGAGAGAAGCGATTTCATTAAGGAATCTAATATCACGTGAGAATGCGGACAGCGAAAAACAAAAACTCGAGGACTTCGGCCTTTTCCACATTTCTTTTTTTTTTCGTCGAAAGAATAAGAAGGTGAACAAGTAAAATAATGAGAGAAATTAACAAAAAATAGAATAAATTTTAAGGCACATAAAGAATTAGTTCGATTGATAGATGTATTGATAGGTAGATAATGAACAGAATTAGATAGATAGATAGATAGATAGATAGATAGATAGATAGATAGACAATGAACAGAATTAGATAGATAGATAGATAGATAGATAGATAGATAGATAGACAATGAACAGAATTAGATAGATAGATAGATAGATAGATAGATAGATAGATAGATAGATAATGGACAGAAGGAGAGAGATAATGAACAGAATTAGATAGATAGATAGATAGATAGAATGAGATAATGAACAGAATGAGATAGATAGATAATGGACAGAAGGAGATAGATAATGAACAGAATTAGATAGATAGATAGATAGATAGATAGATAGATAGATAGATAATGAACAGAATGAGATAGATAGATAGATAGATAGATAGATAGATAGATAGATAGATAGATAGATAATGAACAGAATTAGATAGATAGATAGATAATGGACAGAAGGAGAGAGATAATGAACAGAATTAGATAGATAGATAGATAGATAGACAGATAATGAACAGAATGAGATAGATAGATAGATAGATAATGAACAGAATGAGATAGATAGATAGATAGATAGATAGATAATGAACAGAATTTATATATATATATATATATATATATATATATATATATATAGATAGATAGATAGATAGACAGATAATGAACAGAATTAGATAGATAGATAGATAGATAGATAATGGACAGAAGGAGATAGATAATGAACTTTATGCTATATATATATAATAAATATATATATATATATATATATATATATATATATATATATAGATAGATAGATAGATAGATAGATAGATAGATAGATAGATAATGAACTAAATGAGATAGATAATGAACAGAACGAGATAAATAATAAATGGAGTGAGATAGATAGATAGATAGATAGATAGATAGATAGATAGATAGATAGATAGAAATGATAATGAACAGAATGAGATAGATAGATAGACTTTTAAACGGAGTTCATTTTACAGAATACCATGAACAGAAATATTTCACAACTTCCCTATACACACCTGCTGTTAATAGAATCCTTCTGACATTGATTTCTTGTCATTAAAACAACGAATCAATTTTAATTTTTTTCCCCAGCTATATTCGTTTCTTTCTCGCTGTTTTTTCATTCTTCAGCAATAATGGACTCTTTTTTGGTGAAACTGAATAGCTCTGTTATCGACTCCATCTTAGTTCAGAAAGAAATTATTCCATTGGGCCTGATCTGCCGATACCTGTCACGGTCACGAATGCCTTTTCTCCGCAGAAATGGCCCATTAATGCATATCACTCAAAGGATCGCTAAAAAAAAAGGCAACATGACAAATTCTTCGCTTTCCTTCTCAGTTAACTTATTTAGCATTCAACTTTAATAAGTTGTCGATAAGGGTTTATTTTCAATAAAATACTCGGCGACTGTCGGCTTGTTGCATGTTTGTAAAATCTGATACACCTTTTATCAAACTGCGCTGTTTTCATACGAACTACATGCCTTAGTTACACCAGATCTATCCTTATCTAAGAGCAGCCATGCCACGCACATTAAAGCGAATCATCCTTAGACTCTTCCCACAAACTACTGCTTTGTGGAACGAACTCCCAAGAGGATGCTTCCCCTATCACTAGAACCTTAACTTGTTCATGTCTATGGAAAAACGTTATCTTCTCCATATATTCCCATAAATGGATTACTCTGCAATTCTCTATCACGAGTGGCTCTTGGGCATGTACAGGGTGATCATTATTGTAAAAAAATATTCCGATCCTTTTTACACACTCATGCAGAAAGTTTTAAATTTTCACGTTTTTCGGTATGTAAGCGATCGTGGCTCTCCACAGCTACCTTTTCTTTCATATCTGCTATTGCCATAACTGCTTTAGGGAAAAATAAAGTAGTAGTTTTCTTGTTACCCCATCCATGGTTCTAGATTCGGTTTTGTTCTTCAAGATGGGTTGCATCAAAAGAGCTCAGTGTCAATTAACATTTTATCTCTAACTGGAATAGTTGATTTCATGCCTTTCCTAAGAATTTGAACTGTTGAATTCTGCTCAGCTATTTCATTTTCCACGTTGCTAACGATTGCATCAAGTTACTTTGTAATGTTATTTTTCGTCCAGAGTAATGAAAACACGAAACTAAAATCCCCCACAATAAACATTATTGCTTATTTAAATTCAAACCACGTCAATTTAATGTCATTGGGGCTTTATCCGAACTTGGATTCTTCTTCTTGCGAGAGTGCAAGATACTTTATCGCACTGCCTTTCGTATAGATGTTTAAATATTTACCTGTCATCGGTTTTTGTTGTTTTTTTCAAGCTTACACATCTTAGATGCAGCTGGGTCGATCGTGTGTTCAAGAGGCAGTTACTGACATTAGATAAAACGAGCATTTTCACCCGGCGACAAGGATGATATCTTTCTTGTTAACTCGCTGATGCATCTTTAGCGATCTACTGTGCCATCGAGAGCAAAATCTCTTCTGACATCATCTGATGTGAGCCCACTACACACTGGGGTCACGGCAGATCAAACACTCCCATAACAAAAGTTCTCCATTAACATTAAATTCGATTCTGACAATTTTGTATTTCCTGGCGTGAATCACACAGTACGATATAATAAAATTGAATTTACAACAGGCATCCATAGCAGACTAAGTTTATTCAAACATCTAGTGATATTATAGGCTCCCAGTGAGTATCAAAGTCACTCGCAATGGGCTGTGTGACTATTTTGGTAAACATTGGTCTACACTAGGCCATAAACAGGGTAGGAATCACGAGCAGCAATCTGCTAGAATAGAACTACCCGATCGAAATAACGACACAATCAATTTACCAAACGAACTTGCTTATTATTGCATTAAGGCAAATGTCACATGACATGAGGTCGATAGTTAACTAAATTTTGAAAACTGAATTCTGGCAATGATGGCTTGCCTTTTTAGATAAGCCTAAAAATGCAAAGATACGAGACAGCTGCGTATCTCGCACCCAGATTCCTTGGGTAAGCCTGCGCGTGGCAAGGAAATTCTAGGAATGGGTTTGCGCGTGTTTTCCTGATCATTACCCGCCTGCTTTCCGTGCAACTACTGTCCCTCATGTAATAAAGCGCGATAAGAAAATAAACTAGTCGACCCTTGATGCACTCTCTGATGTAGTATTGGGGTCTGAGATACTGAAGACAGAGACGACATGAAAATGCAAAACCATTTTTAGTTAGAATGCTGAAGTGGGTGCTGAAAATTTGTCTAACGAAGGATTTCCTAATAAAAATAGTGATATATAGTCACATCATTTTAACGTTGATGCTGTTAGATGTAACCGTAAGTTCTATTCTAAGGATTTCTTCTTTTGCACTTCTCGCCTGTAGAACTCCAGCGGGTTATTTCTTTCCTGTCAACGACGATCTTCAAAAATTTAAAGTCAACGTCAATCGACGTCATCTGTTTATTTGAATCCTGTTCTTCTATTGTCCTTTGTCAATAGTAACGTGGTCTCAGTTTCTTTCATTCAATCACTTCTGTTGTCTTAGAGGCCTTATCGCCTTGTTTGGGGTGAATTAATTTTTAAAAAAGATTAAATTAACAAGGACTAAAAAATATGTATATTTCCAAGCATAAGGTATCAGTGAATAGTCTGTCGTTATCGACAATGACGTCTCTATTTCCTTATTGTTGGCTTGAGTTTGGGTATCAGGAGGTTTTAGCGGGTCACAGTCGTTGTCACTAATGACTTCACATAAGAGTTCTGAATCCAAACTCGTTGGCACAGCGTTATTCATAAGTTCATTTAAAACACCCCATAGAAAATAAAATATAACAAAAGTAAAAATGAAAAATATATTAAGACACTATTGTAACTTTCTAATGATAATGTTCTCAAGAAGGAATGCAGTTTTAGAACATTGTGAATTAAGGTAAGGACGTTTGGAAAACATTCATCAATACTTCAATGTTATCCTTGCAATAATTTGCTATTGGAAAACTTCCGTTAATAGTTTACTAGGAGATGATGCTATCCTTGCAATAATTTGCGATTGGAAAACTTTCATTAATACTTCACTAGAGGATGATGCTATCCTTGCAATAATTTGCGATTGGAAAACTTCCATTAATATTTCATTAGAGGATGATGCTATCGTTGCAATAATGCTGTCATGATTAAAGTAAACTGGCTGTCAAATAAAGAATGTGTTAATAAAACAACATAATGAACATCTGAGCTACAAGGAAACTTTCAAAGATGGTAAATATCCTTGTCAAGAAGATTGGCTTAATTTTTGATCTAGCAAATGGAAAAATACTTAGAAACATCAAAACGAATCTAATGCTAACACACAATGTAACTAAAAATGTCTAGAAACTGCTGGAATATTGACTACAAGGGATATTATTAATGAAATACACATGAATGGTTTTAAATCGCGTACTCAACAGAAAGTACATATGTTGAAAATGAACGGTGGAGGATTTGGTTTATTTAGTCAGACTAAACGGAAATTGGACATTGAACATTGATGGTTACAGCCCCGTTCATCTTGTATGGAGAAAACAATGGATGTACCTATGATCAAAAAAAGTAGCAGAAGTAAAAGGTAAAGATTGGTTTGTGGGAGATGTTTTGGATAATTTCTTTTTCACTCATTTATTTTTTGCGAGGTGGGGCGGGGAGATGCGTGAAATATGATGATAGACATAAAGGTACAGACATTCCTGTATTTAAAAGTTGATTCCTTAGTTCAGCTTTATAGAGGATGCTGAAAATTCTCAGTCCGACCATGTAGTTATTTAAGAAAAGACTTTGTTTTCCTAGTTATTCAAATATAATACAACTATTAATTATATATTAATAAATATACATATAATCCCTCACCGCTAACAGACTCGGAGTTTCATGCACGTTGCAATCTTCAGATACTGAGCATGAACTGACCGTTATACAATTTGAATTATAATATATCTGGTTATCACAATGTTTGTAGTTATATATTGTGCGGGGATTACAGTTTTGCTTTAAATTTAAAAATATATTTGGTAATTAAAATAAGTGGGATTTATATATGTAAAAAAAGGAAATTAAAAATTATATTTCAGTGGTGAATATTCATATTTTAAATTTTTGAAATTGTTATTATTAATTTTTGTTATTTAAACAAAATATATAAATTTGTAATAAAATAAATAACTAGTACTTTATATTAAAAATTAAAAATTAAGATTAAAATTAAAAAATAATAAAAATTAATCAAGATCAACGTATTTAAGCAGATATTTATTTTTATACCTACATATAACAAGTAATTCACTTCTTTAGTTTAATAAAGTTTAGCACAACTTAATAAGGTAAAGTATAATTAATTCATACACACACACACACACACACACACACACACACACACATATATATATATATATATATATATATATAGATAGATAGATAATATTAGTGGTAAATATAAACATACATATGCAAAATATATAAATATATATACATAGGTGCATACACATACATATATATTTTTTGAATAAAAAATTCCAAGAGGATAGAATCCAGGTAGAACTCAATGTCCAGGACAGAGTAAGGATATAATAAAAAGGCTTAAACACTAATATTCTATGGTCATAATTTATTCCATTGGAATCGTAAATACGATCCAATTCATCAGACCTACAAATTCAAAAAGAAAACAGAAAAAAAAACTCTGGAAATAGAATTTAGAGAAATTGTAAGTATGAGAGTGTGGGACGAATGTTAGAGCTAAAGAGAGGGGTAACAGACGAGAGAAGGTGGGAGATTAAAACTTAACAGAGAGAAGTTTTAGAGAGGTGAGTTGAAGAGGTTTAAGTGAGAGAAATATGAATGTTGTCGGATGTCTAATACATTAAAGATTAATGTATTTTAGAGAGGTGAGTTGAAGAGGTTTAAGTGAGAGAAATATGAATGTTGTCGGATGTCTAATACATTCTAAATTCCTCTCCTTAGAAAGGACTCTAGTCCACATGTATGGCCTGGGAGTTTATGTCCGTGAACATCTCTCGCTGGCTCGAGTAACTCAGACCATTCATCTATGTGCCTCCGTCTCTATCTCTTCTTTCTCTACCATTACCCTTCCTCTCAGGACTGTTGCATGCTATATAATATTTTCGATAATATAGAAAATGCCACACCCTACACCCGCTTGCAAACATATTCGTGTTCTGTTGCTTTAATGCCCACCATACCAGGTGGCTTAAACACTATCTTACTGGTCACAATGTTATTCAATCCCTTAACTTCTCAATCACTCAATCTCTCCCACAAGTTGAGTTCCCCACGCGCTACCCCGGTAATTCTGGCGGACAGGATTTTCTTTTCGATTTCTTTTTTTTACCTCACTCTTGTCGTACTACGTAACCTTGCCCTCTTGGCAATTCTGACCATGCGGTGGTGTCAGTAAATATCTCCTTCCGCTCTCCGATAGCCAAGAACCTTCTACGAACGGAATATCCTTGTATTATCAACGAGCAGAATGGGACTCATTCCGGGATTTCCTTCTTTACGTCTCATGGAAAAAAGGTTTTTAATAATCCTGTTCAAAATTGAGCGTCTGAAGCCTCCTCTGGGGTGAAAGCAGGTATTGATGCTTTCATTCCAGCAAGGGAATACCAAGTTAAAGCGCGTTCATCTCCTTGGTTCTCACCTGCATGGTCGGCCGCTATAGCTTGCAGGAATAACTTCTTCCGTCTGTAGCAGAGTGACACGTCTGATAGCAACAGGCGTCTCTTTGTCTCCTGCTCCTAACGAGTGCAAGTGTGTCCTCAATGAAGTGAAGTTACTATTTGCTGATAAAATAAAACGACGTATAGCATCTTGCAAGTTGGGTTCTAGAGATTATTGTTGGCTCTGCAAGAGTCTCCTTAACAACAGTAAATCCTCAATCCCTCCGAAATTCAATCAATTCGAAGTCCTGACATCTACAGCAGATAAGGTGGAATGCTTTGCTCGGAAATTCTCTTCCAACTCAACATTCAATTCATTTGGAGTTTGACATGCTGGTGTTCTACATAAGCTTTAGGCCCTTTGTGATCGTCAGAAATGTTAGAAACATGCAATAAATTTAAGGTAATTTATTTTTATGCAATTTCTTTCTATTGTAAACACGCAGACATTGCGATACCAATTCAAAAAATTAGTGAAAGACTGACTGAATTCCGAACGTATCACCATAGAGACTTTTGCCTACCAAATTGAATTTAAAGTCAGACGACAAATTGAGTTTAGATAGATATTCTACACTACAAAATACTGATTTAACTACTTGGTAGTTAGTAGATTTTTCTTTTTACTCGTTTTAGGGCAAGAATCCGATATCAATTTGATATTATTTTGTTACCAACGAGCTGACTAGAGTTAATCTTGTGGTATTTAGCACGACACCCGCTGAAAATAAATATCTCAATCTACATTTTTATTTTTGAAGTCGCTTGTACAATTTTCGGAATTTCTTACAAACTTTTTGCATTTGAGTAATTACATTGCTAAAAAACGTTTCGTATTCGAGAAATGAGTATTGTTCCATCGGAAAGAAATCCTTGGTTAGCTTTCGAAGACATTTCTCTTCTCACTCCTTGGTAACGGCAAGTTATACTAAACTGAGTTTTTTTTTAAAGAACCACCCACGCACTTTTTTAAAACAACCACCCACGCAATTTTTAGCAACAGATGCCATCCATCAGTAATCAAAAAAAGGTGAAGACATTTATTTTTCTTAGAAAATTTACAAGATTTTCAAAAGAAATATAGCACTTTCGGTTATGAACTTTTGGCTGTCTTTCTATCAGGCATTTTCGCCATCTGTTAGAAGCTACAGATTTCAACACATTCACCAACTGTCTTTTTTCATTTAATAAAAAAAGATAAAAAAATACATCATTTATATATTTCACAATTTTCTACCACCATCATCACTTTTCTGGAAACGTTGCTGAAATATTCTACGTGCTATCTATTTCAAAACGTTCAGCTACTAAATTTCGAGTATTTCACAGAAACAACTTAAGGACCAGCAATGAAACAATTTTCTAAAAATACTTCAATTTCCTTGGCAAAAGTCACTATCAGTGATGAGCTGTCTTCCGTCGTCTTCCAAAAAAAAAATTCCATTATTTTAAACTCATTTTGCTTCCTCGAAAACACGCATCTCTAAAACTAATTGTTGACAGATTTTCCACACAATATTTTTCGTACCTGGACTTCGCTCTTTCTCGTGAACTTAACCAAAATTTGGGAACATCCCATATTAATTGCTAACAAACTTTTACGCTTATTTTAGAATTTTTCCTAGCGGCATACAACAAAAATTCTTTAACATCCACTGTTTCTGCTAGGAAAAAGCTCTGGCGAAACATTTATTTACACGACAAGTGTACAGTCTTCAAAACATATTTGCCTCCCGGTCTCAACAGCAGATTTTTTTTTTATTCGTCGCTAAATAATTGTCATGGCTACAGAATGAACTCTTCCTAACACTATGTATACTACGCCTCTCAAGAGAGAGGGTCTAATCGAGTCGAGCCTATAGTAGTTCACTCCAAACCAGATTGACAGTCATACTAACACCTTCCAAATCTTGTATTATTATTTCGTGTAATATACCTTCGTTATTTCTACTCTTGTGTTCGTGTTGTTCTTCCTTGGTCCTAACTTGGACCATAACAATAATTCACTTCAACGAAATTAGGGCAAAACTTTAAAAATGTTTGAAAAATAATAAGGAAAATTTTTCATTATCGACAAGAAATTCAAAAGAGACATGGTGCCTACAGACAGACTCGAACCAACTTAGATCGAAACTTTCTTCTACTCAACGTACCGAAATGAACTTTTACTAATAAATATAATACACTAATAATATTACTTCAATATTGACAGACACAGAACTTCTATTCATTTACAATATAAAAACGAGACACTTACAGAAACAAAATTCAAGCATTTTGTCTAAATCTAATAATCAATATTATATTGTCCAATACATTGCATTAATTTTCATTTAATGAATATCTTTCTGCATTTTCACCTTTTCGTTTTACTTATATCGATCCAGCGGGAATATTTTTGGAACCTCGTTAAAGAATTGTAGAAAAATGCAACAAATTTAAGTTATAATACTTCAACATATTTTTGTGTAATTACTCGGCTCCAATTTTAATTTCCACATTGATATATATGAACCAATCAACGTCGTCATATGAAACACACTCTAGTCTTTGAATTTTCAGACAACAATGTTTATCGACTGCTACAAAAATTTGTAGGATCACTTCTCACTTCAGAAAATGACCAACACTATTTTCTCTCCACAAAATAGATATTTAAAAACTGGGAAATATTTATTAACCATTAAACTTATGAGATTATTAAAATCTAACTTTTAGTTTTTTCGGGCCGATTTCTCGGTTATAAAAGCGTTCGTATTAATTCGAAAAATTAGTCTTTCAGTTAATTTTTGACCAGGGTCGTTTGTTCGTTATAGAAGCTGAACTTCTCAAAGATTAATTAATTACACACATTTTCTCATATTTAGTCGAGTATACTATATTACAGAAAAAGCTTAGCCATGATAAGTTAAGAAACACAAAAACATACGAACCGACTTATTTTTTAATATAGATTTTACCAGTAGTATTAATGCAGCTTCGCCTGCTATCTGCTAGCGGTTGCTATTAGAAGATTACACGCATACATAAAACAACGTAAATACATGACGCATACATTCTCACATGTAGATGCATTCTATATTACCATACTAACGCAAGTGATTCGTTTGTATTGTAAAGAGAGAGAAAAAATTATTTTCTGTGAAGTTGTTTTCCAAAGAATCTTTTTAAATCATTTTTTGAATTTGAAAAAAAACCTACTTTGTAGAGCCGTGTTGAAGATTTTGTTATTTCTTCGATTTAGTCACGCATATTCCTCTCTCTCTCTCTCTCTCTCTCTCTATATATATATATATATATATATATATATATATATATATATATATATATAAGCGTAGATATATATGTGTTGACGTCAATGTCCACTTATATATATATATATATATATATATATATATATACATTCTGTTACATTCTAAATACAATAGTCAATTTATGTGTGTTGTGTTTTTGCTTGACTATTTTTATATGTACAGGCCAATGAAGCACTCTGGGTAGTCTAATGTATTGAATTGCGGGTAGTGTATTGTATTATTCTAACGGTTATTTAGAAAATGTCTGTCTTTCGAACTATTCTAGGAGCTATTGAGTGAGAATAATCCGAATGCAGTATTTTGGCTATTTATAGTGTTTTTCCGTTAACATTTTTATTTATCATTATTTTATTCTTGGTTGTTATTATTACGTCTTCTTGTGTTTATCTGTGCATACATAGTTTGTTAATTTCTTTATTTACTTAGTTTAATAACTTATTTATTTGTTTAGATTAATTTATTTTACTTATATTTGTTTATTTTTCTTTTTTGTTTATTGTTGTTTATTTCTTTTCTTTTTTTATATATTTCTGTGTATTCTTGTTTCTTTACAGTTTTCGATTTTTTAGCAACTGTAATAAAGTAGAGATCTATAGAAGTACCTTGGCAAATGATTTAATAAGCAGAATGGCCAACGACGGGGCTAAGAGCAAATAAGCTAAAGGTGAATGATTCCGAAAGAGACCAAATCAAAGGAAGTTAATGCTTATGACATTTTTCACCTTCCATTTTTTTTTAATGTTCTGGATATCGTAACGGTTTTCTTCGATTCCTCGAAGATCGTCTTAACGTCAGTGAATCTTCATGAATCTCAGTAGAATGTTGATTCTCAGTGTTGGAAGGCACTGGCAAATATATTTCAAGGTTACTCAATGGTTTACAATGGATATCAGACCCAGGTTTCTCAACCTTTGTCGTGCTCTTTTCCACAAGAGTATCTTGGTCACTATTTTTTGGTTCTCCCCGATCGTATTTGTTCCCAACTGGTGTCAAATCATGCGCAGATACAGCAAATTCACTTCGACTAAAGTTCCGTATGGACATTATGACGTAAGAGAACCTAACCAGGGTCTGCTAGCCAATTGGGCAAGGAATGACCATTAGGTGACCGGCGTTGATATGAAAATATTCTTACGTAGGATGCAGTTTTCGTCGCGGTGCAAAGAAGAGATAATATGTCATGTGTATACTGCGTGTAAAACAACTTCACACTGAGATTCTTATAGATTTCTCGAAACGAAGGCCAGTGTGATGTGCTTCCACATAATTCCATTGTATCGTTAACACTGACCATTCTCTTGACGGGGTGGGGGGGATTAAGAGGTTATTCGATTCATAGCTTTAACAAAATCGGTAAAGTACTCACACAGTTCCTTAGATAGAAACGAGGAACTTCGGTCAGCGTGGACGTAGGAAGGAGTCCCGAACACAGTGGAAGCCTGAGTTAAGCGTTTAGTTATCACAATACTTGTCATAATGGGGTTAAGTAAAAGAAAATTGAGAGTACCCGTCTATTACCGTTAGCGTATAACGGTTCTGCGTGTTAGAAATAAAAGATCCTTTAAAATATAGGTCGATTCCTTCCATTGGTTGTGTAGGCTTTATTAGGTGCACTTTTTCAGGTTTGTAGGAACGTGGCTTTTATCTTGGGTAAATGGAACAGTTAACACATACTTTCTTTTACATCTTCCATAAAGTAAGTTAGATTCCTGACTTTGGCAAAATGGCTAACCTGGTTATACCAGGATGAAAAATTCGATCGTGGAGCTCATAACCTTTGTTTGTGTAGGATAGCATTACAATAAATCACAATGAGAGTGTATATTATCCTTTCCTGGTCTATAAATAATTTCATAATAATATTTCCCCATTTCCATACTCCATGTCTGGATCTTAATATTTTCCAGGTCTTTCAGTATTAAACATAAAGTTCACAGCCTTCTGGTCTGTAACGATTGTAAAGTGTCGACCAGATAAGTTGGCAGTTTACAATAACTGAAGCGACCTTTTGTAATGAAGCGTACTTTCATTCAGTTGGCGTTAGTGATTGTGAGAAGAAAGAAACTAGGCGGCCGGCCTGATTCAAAGCAGCGGCAATTGTCACATCTGAAGCGTCCGTCTCGACTACTAGGAGGTCGTTTTCTTCAATAAAGTGAACTGTGGCAATTTTCGATTTCTTCTTTAAGTTTTCGAAATGCTTCCACAGACTCGCGATTTAAAGGGAACGACTCAGCCATAATTAAAATTTTAATCTTATCCGAAAACATTGACATCCATTGGGAATAATAATTAAAAAAAACAAAAAAATCAAAGCAAGGAACCTTCGGAAGGCAGCTTTATCTTTAGGGTTGGGTGATTCTTTATGTGGGCATAATCGGTCAGTATCAGATTTAAGTATCCATGAGATATGGTTTAGCCAAGAAAATTAAAAGAAGTGGATTTATAGGGATGAATTTTTACATCGAATCCAAGATTATGTAGTATGACTACCCCAAGAAATTTTTTATCGTGCTCCTCTTGAGTCTTGCCAGCCATACATAGGTTGTCTACATAAGGAAATATTCCGTGCAAATTATTCCTCGTAATAATGTTGTCCATTATGCATTGGAAGCAAGATACCTCGTTAGTGACCCAAATTGAATAAGACAAGACTGGTATAGTTGGCCATTAGCTTCGAAGGCAGTGTACGGTTTGTCTTCCCCTCATATAGGCACTTCATGAAATGCGCTCTTCATATCCAAACAATAATAAATTTTATATTTGGAAATTTCCGAAGCCATATCATGCAGTCGTAGTAGCGTGTAAGCGTCGTGTCGACTGAATTCATTAACCCATTACCTACCATGAGCCCCATTTGGGGATCTGTTAAAATTAAACTCACTCTATGTTATTCTTTGTATTTACATTGAATTGCTTACATTGCATTTGCAGAGGTTTATTTTACAACACTTAGCCTTTAAAGTTTTTATTATTAGCCGTAAGAAGACACTTTCTGTCGTAATTTTACATTTCACGAGTAGAAAAATAATGACTATTTTGAAAAGTATTTTTTTATTATTTCTAATCAATATTATGTTTTGATGTTTTATACACATATTTATTTGATGTTCTAGTTTCTATAAAATTTCAAAGTACCAGCTATTCGAAGAAAACTTTAATATTGTATGTTGTTTTAACTCCTAAGACATTTGTCTGGGCCAAAAATGTGCATTAAAAAATTTGGCAGTTTATGGGTTAATTGTTCTACTATAAACCAAAACTAATCTCTTTTTATGCTGTTCGTTATGAACAATTAAAATTTGAGTTCGCCAAGGAGACTTTACTCCATTATTCCAACTCTTAGCATTTTATTAACGTCAGTTTTAGTAAATGTTTATCGGCCCCTCGAGACCTTCTCGTACCGTTCAAGTTCTTTTTGTAGCACGTCAATGTCGCTGCGGCTCAACATAGAGTAGGATTGAATGCCCTGTCCGTCAGCCAGCAAAGGAAGAGCTCCAGCGCCAAATCCTAAAGTAGGGTCGACAGCAGTGAACCCTGACGGACCGACCCAAACAATGGAAAAGCGAGCGACTGCATTCCGTTCATTTGTACCACTGGGAAAGCGATACAGGAGGCTGATCGACTTTTGAATCCAGCAGCTTGCAGGATATCAGTCAGGTCTACTAAAGGAGCCAAACGTCTACATCTCCCGCTCTGGGTTATCGACCCGATATCTATCGACGAGACCAAAATCAACGATCAGTTCAACCATGTTACGATCCCATGACCTCCCACTAGCTCCCCACCCTCTGTATATTTTGGGGTCCAGGATCGCATTCCGGTCCCCCATAAAGACTAGACACGGCGAATCAACCAAGAACAGCCCCGACCGACAGAAAAAGGAAACACGCTCCGTCTGGTCGTTGGGCGTATAAAACGCAACGATCCGAAACGAACTATTGTTTACAGCAATATAGACAACGACCAAACGCCCCTCCGCATTGACACGGACAAGTTCCACGTTCGCATCAAAGGTACCTTTATCCACCAAGGAAACACATTTGGCCAACCGGTTCCCGTATACTGAATAGACAACAAAGTTGCTAGGCAGTACACGAGCATCAACTTCCCAAATAAAGTGTGTCTCCTGGATCGCGGCCACAACTATGCCGAAGGTCAAGAGATGTCGAAGCAGGCGGGCCGCCTTAATCTGATCCTTCAAGCCCAATGCATTCAAACTGGCTTACTTGATAAACATTTAGCAAGAGAACAGACACGCACGGAAATCTGCGTGTAAAAGACGCTGACGGATTGTCCCAAACTGCCAGAGCCTATATCGGACGTTATTCATCTGTCCAGGACAGTACCGCCAACGACTGTGGGGAACGTTAGATTTAGGGCCCTATCTAGTGAAGGATAGACTAACACCGGGGTCCACCGTGCACAAAATTTTCAAGTTTTCTCAAGTTAGGCGACTCCAGCTGGTCTATCCTAATACTGAACAAGGTTTTTCTGGCCGCATCCAAAAATTCCATAACTTCAGCTTCCAAACACAATTACGTACAAATTCTTTGGATTCTCCGTAGATTTGCCGTTAGAACTAGGTAAATTTGATAGTCTCACTGGGCCTTCCTTTAGTAGGAAAGGTCCCCCTGAAGAGCCACCCTGTCAACATGACAAATAGCTTCTCTTTTGAGGAAGGAGTTATTTTGATGGTTGTGAGAAGAAGAGAGCGGAGCGCTATCAGGTGAAGTGGGGAGGATCC
The DNA here is from genome assembly GCA_903632075.3 of Acanthosepion pharaonis. Lineage (NCBI taxonomy): Eukaryota > Metazoa > Mollusca > Cephalopoda > Sepiida > Sepiidae > Acanthosepion > Acanthosepion pharaonis. The sequence goes on from CAHIKZ030000020.1 coordinate 1,913,937, forward strand.
TAAGCCTTACCTTTTTCTGTGGCATTGTCCTTTCTGACTGGCGAAACTGGGGCAGATTGTGTATTGACTTGTACCATGACCTGTTCCGCCCTGCTTCGACCAGCCTTTACTTATTTTTTGGCCACCTCCCTACATTGCTGGTTTTATCTTTCGCCACTACTTCTTTTGCTGTACTTGGTTGTGGCACCGAGTTCGGTCCGGGACCATTTTCGTCAAGTGCCCGGGTAGCGCCACACGATCAGCAGTGTGGTCTTCTACCTCTGACGATTATGTACGTCTTTCGTCCTTTGCACATTAGCGTGTCGTGGATGTCGAGGAAACTCAAGGAAATCTATAGTAGGCCTGCCTGCCTTACTCAGAATACGGGCGACATCCCCAAAATTGACCGAAGTTGGCAAAGAATGACCCCTCATAGTCCACAGTTATGTCTAAGGGTACCTCATGTACCGTGATCTTCGTCTGAGGGGTACTCATATTTTCTTTGCGAAACCGGAGTGCTTTTGTCGTCAGTACGCTTCCTGTCAGTTCCTTCATCTTCTCTGTTGCCAGAAGGACGTTCTGCATAGAATTTGACCATTTCGACAGAATTTTCGGCGCTATTATTAGGCTTTTTAGCGCCTCTTTCATTATGTTCGATTTACGTGTTTTTTCATCCGGTGTCGATAGGGAGATGATTCTTGATGTTATATCATTTAGGGCTTCCGGTATAGTTAACAACTCGTTGCCCTTTATGTATTTGGGACGCATTGTTTCAAAGTCTTTTGGGGGCCTGTTAGAGACCCAAACCGATGGCGAGAGACAGTGTCTCCATTTTGGCCATTTTGGTTGTGGCCTTACCACAGCACACAGACACGAAAAAAAGTTCAAAACAAAGATTACACGGTCGGTAAAGGAGTAGTGATTTTCTAAGCATAGCTCAGATGTGGCACAAGGTCGAAAATATGGGGCACCCAGAGAGGATCGAACTCACTACTCAGTCGTAATTGTTCTAGCGAGAGAATTTTGTTAACCATTACACCACCTCGAGGTACCCCGGTTGGTAAAGGAGTGGTACAAGACAAAAT
>CAHIKZ030000020.1:1920000-1930000 GCA_903632075.3 Acanthosepion pharaonis
TAGCTATACTTAAACCAAGGTACATTAAACGTTATAACATTTTTTACAGATTATTTCTATCGCAAATACAAATAAAGTTATAAATTTTTTAAAGTGCACACGAACTTTATGGACACCCTGTAGCGATTCTCCAAGCGTAGCTTAGATGTGGCACAAGGCCGAAAGTATGGTACATCAAGTGAGAATCGAACTCACTTTTCAGTAGTAAAAAAATCTAGCAAGACAAGCTTGCTAACCGTTACACCACGTCGAGGTGCCCCTTTATGGACACCCTGTATATAGAAAACTCGCTGAATGCCCCGCGGATAACTGCGTGTTACACATATTTTTTTTTGTTTTTGTAAGAAAATGATGATTGATTTTAAATCATTGTTATAATTTTAGGAGAAAAATGATGCATTTCAATATTCCTCATCATCCTTCGATCTCCTTGTGCTAGATCGGAACCACATTAGCAATCCCTTTCCACCCTGCTCAGTTCTGCATTGCCGCCCCCAGATACCCAATGTCTAACTCTGAATGCCGAGCCATGGCGTCTGGGAAAGTGAACTTTCGTGAAAAGCCACCTCTAGAAGAACTCCAAAGAAGTAAAGTTGAGACGGCCTATCCTTCCGCTCGGTGGAAGTGGCCAGCAAACTGCAGTCGCTTTTATTTGAGCTTAAGAGAGATTGGTCTCAGTTCTCCATAAATGTTATAAATGTGTTAGGCGTTGCATGGGATCTCCAACTGATGTTCTTGATTTTTTAAGCAGATTTATTCACGAGTGTAGGGTTGGCGTCCTACATTTTGTATCAGCTACTGAAATAACTATCATACTATATTTCCATATTACCCACTGATCTTGCTGACGTGACCTCAATCTTCTGATTTTCTCCTTCTATATTTGGGATATGAGTCATTCCCGTCTTGAAATTTAAATTTAATGTACATCGTCGGGGAAAAAAATTCAGTGGGGTGTTTGTTCAAAAACAGCTTGATCTGAGTCCTTTAATGTGCAATTTAAAGCAATACTTGATTGAATGAACTGATGAACAGATTTTAATATTGATATGGCAGTTGAATTGTCTCAACAAATATGTATTGTAAGCCACTACCCGCTGATTGGTGATTTTATTTGCTTAACTTGACGTCCATATTGTCTCATTTTGATTTCGCCTATGTGACCTTCATCTTCTGACTTTCTCCTTCTATATTTTGGATAAGAGTCATTCTCTTGTTCAAATTTAGACTTAGTTTAAATAAAAGTGAAAAAATATCCGGTTCGAGGTTTGTGCCACCCTCACTGGACCTCATTTAATCTAAATGAAATATACTTATCTAGTTACCCTAGGAATCGTTCCCTTGTTCAAATTTAAATTTAATTTATATCAAAGGAAACATTTTTAGTTAAGTGTTTCAGTCTCCTCACCCCATTTTATCAAAATGAAATATACTTATCCGAGTACTCTGGATAATGTAGTTTCAGAATATATATGGTTATTGTGTCTATCTCCAAAACCCTAGGAGGAGATCGATAACAATTAGGTAGAGGCTACAATATATATATTGTATATAAAGATTAAAGAAATGAACAAAACAGATTGTAAAACAGAATTTTAAAATATATTAATATTAATATTAATAATAATAATAATAATAATAACAATCCCTGTTGTAGTTGGATCCCTAGGATTGGTTGGAAAAGATTCCAGTAGACTAATTGAAGGGATTCCTGGAAATCCATTCCTCAAAGAAATACAAAAGATTGTTCTCACAAGTGTCATGATGCCATTTCTAACCTTAGGTCTCTGGGCGGGATCCAGAAATAAATGTGTACACGCCAGATTATTATTATTATTATTATTTCTTTTGATTTCTGTTGTATACACATTTTCCGCCGAGTCCCAACCATGAACTTAAGGTCAGAAATGGCTTCATAATATTTTCCACTGATCATTTTTATATAAAAAAAAAAAAAAAAAAACCCACAAAGATCACACACATTTTACATAGTTAAAGCTCTTCGTAATGTGTGACCTGTACTTGGGAGTATAATTTTTTTGTATTTTTTAAGGCATGGGCGACCAGGAATCTTTGACTGAGACTGTCGGATCCTTTTCCAATCAATCCTAGTGTTTCAACTACAACTGGAACTATTGATATTCTCATGTGCCACATTTTTTAGATTTCCACTTCAAGATTATTGTATTTTGATAGCTGAACTATTATTATTATTATTATTATTATTATTATTATTATTATTATTATTATTAATTCATAACATGATAACATTGAAAAGTTCAGAATTAAAAAGAATATGTTGGATTTTTATAGCTGCAGAAAGAATCGGAAGATGAAGTAGACGCAAGAATGGCATCCAGAAAGAAAAGAGCAAAAAAGAAACAAAAGAAAGGGAGAAAAAGAATAAGTTAATGAAAGAATTCAGAGAAAGAATGAAAAGGCAAAAAGAATAATGAAAAAAAATAAGAACGATGACGCCAAATTAGAAAAAAGAAAAAAATGAAAATAAATGAAAAAATTGAATAAGAATAATAATAAGAAAGAAAGAATTAAAAATACTTTAAAATGGATGAAAAAAAAACATGAATAAACGTTAAATAAAAGCAAAAAAAAAACAAAACAAAACAAAAAAACAAAAAACGATACGCTGAGATGAAAGACTCAATAAAATTTTCCTGAATGGGAAAAATGGATATTTTCTTCTTGATTATTTATTTATTTATTTTTTATAATGAGGTCAAAAAATTCTAGCTGTATAAAAATGTGCTACGATAATGAAATCCGGATTCCTAAGAAGAAGGAAAATGAGAGAAATGTACAGATTATGAAATAATGAAGATAAGGAATACCAGAAAAACAAAAGAACAGGCGAATAGACAAAAACATGCGTCAGATTCCCTTTATCGACACGCTGGAGCGATAAAGAAAGAAGTAAAAAAAGGTTTTGCCCAAAAGATAAAGAAAAGAACGGGATAAGCTTCGTAACACAAGGGAGGTAATTTCCACAGTATGACGTAAATAATCTTGTCAGATGTGTATTAAAACTGATGCCCCCCCACTTCAAAAAAGAAATAAAGAAAATTCTTTAAAAATAAGACGAAGAGATAAATTAAAATAATTGTTTACATGTAAATTATTCAGTTTAATGGAACTATTCAAGAATACAAAACGCTTCTATAATTTACAAGTAATGGCGAATCTGATGTATGTGGCCATTTGCGTATTCATTTGACGCTGTTGCTTTAGCTGTAAGCGAAAAAATTTTTGATTTAGTGCAGTTCCAAGTCATAATAATTTCTTTTTTCTCGTCCAAGCAAGAAATTTTTCTTTATCCGATAAGCTCATAAAATTTTCGTTTATAAATGACTTATGGAATCTGAAAAAAGGAAATGCATTAATTTTGATGGAAGACAAGACAGCAACTCCGACAGTAAGCCGTATGATGACAACTCTAATTTTTTTCCTTGCCAAGTCAAAAGCAGAAAAAGCCACTGAAAAAAAAATCATTATCTCTCTACGGAAGAACGTAAATGATGGTTTAATGTATACAAAGAGAACGTATTAACAAAGTGTAGAAATATGCCTTCTCTCCTACTCTGAAAAGGAAAGCAAGTGAATATTAAAACAGCTTGCCTTTACTCACAAAACCAGTAATGTTTACGAAGATTGTTTTTTCCCACGTGGCAGGAAAGCATCTTATCTTCACGGTGTCTACTTTAAAACTGTTGGCTGTTCAGACTAGGGAGTCACCGAATCGATGGTCTGCTTATTAACTCTAGAACACTAACCATCAATTAAAGTTTTACCACTACTAACCATGGGTATATCATAGCCGATTTTGAAAATATCAAAAAAAAAAATATTAAATATAAATCTTTATTTGAAATATTTTACATGAAGGCACTACAAACTTTATAATTGAGTTAACATTAATAGGAAATGAAAAACATTATTTAGGTAAGAAAATCAGGTACTGAAAAGTGTAATTAAAAATAGTAAAAATTGCGCTGGGTACTATATACCCATTGTTAGTGTCCTAGGGTTAATCTGTTTGTATGTTGAAAATAACAAGAATGATGATGCTTGGAAGGTAAGCATCTTCACTTTACGGTGTATACTTCAAAAATGTTCGCTGTTCCGACTAGGGCGTCACCGAATTAATGGCCTGCTTATTAATCGGTTGGTATGTTGAAAATAACAAGAAAGGTGATGCTACCCAGAAGTAAACAATGAAGCGTGAATGTATCGACTCAGAATTTCGAATAATTTATAGGGGTTCATTTTGTTTAAGGTGAATACATACGGTTTATTAGTTAATTAAGAACAAAATAAAATAGTTTTTTTTTTCAAAAGTAATTTCCGATTTTAGGAAGCAGTCGTACTGACAAAATCGTCATCGAAACATACGTGAGCGTTAAGAATATATTTGGAGTCAGAAATATTTATACATAATTTATAGAAAGAGGACATATTAACAAAGTGTAAAAATATGCTTTCTCTCCTACCCTGAAAAGGAAAACTAGTGAATATTAAAGCAGTTTGCCTTTACTCACAAAACCAGTCATGTTTACAAAGATTGTTTTTTCCCCAAGTGGCAGGGAAGCATCTTCTCTTCACGGTGTATACTTCAAAACTGTTCGCTGTTCAGACTAGGGCCTCAACGAATCGATGGCCTGCTTATTAACCCTAGAACACTAACAAAGTTACACCACAACTAACCATGGAAATGAAAAACATATTATTTAGATAAGAAAATCAGGTACTGAAAATTGTAATTAAAAATAGGAAAATTTGCGCTGTGTACTATATAACCATGGTTATTTTTCTAGGGTCAATCGGTTTGTATGTTGAAAATAGCAAGAATGATGATGCTACCCAGAAATAAACAATGTAACGTATGTGTATCGACTCAGAATTTCGGATAATTTATAGGGGTCCATTTTGTTTAAAGTGAATACATAGAATTTATTAGTTAATTAAGAACAAATTAAAATATTTTTTTAAAAGTAATTTCCGTTTTTTGGAAGCAATCGTAATGATAAACTTGTCATCGAAAAGTACATGAGCGTTAAGAATATATCTGGAGTCATTTAAGTGCCATTGATGATATACTCTTCGGTGACCATGTCTCTTTCGATTCGTAAATGTTTTCCCGCGGTAGGTTGCCGTTTCTTCCTGCGGTAGATTGGTTGTCAACGAAGGCGATACGACTCGCTCTATCCTGCTATTTACTCCATTGCTTGGAGGACAAGAGATGGATTCATACCTTTCCTAAGGGTATTTGCACGTAAGTGAATGTATCGAATGCAACTGTATTTGTGGTACTCTAGTAGGCAGGGCAAGGCTGCATACATGGTTGGTGTATTATCATCTTTTACGTGATCAGGGGAAATGTTTTCTCTAATTAAAAGATTCAAAAGTTTGTTGAAAAGATTTTCACACCAAAACTCGCGGAATTTTAGTTAAAAGTATCGAAGAACTAAGTGGCAACATGTTATAAGGATAAATATAAAATTGAATGTAATATAATTGTATTTTATTTTTCGAAGAATGAAAATGATAAAACAGAAACGGAAAAGCATTTATAACTTGACCTAATATATTTATGTGGAAGCCACACATCAAAGCGACAAACATAATCATGATAGTTCAAACAATTTTCAACATTCCATTTAGATATTTTGAGTTTTTCTTTCAGAATTTATAGGATGAGGAATTATCATTATTTTCTTCTTTGCTATTATTACTATAACGTTTTGGCTGTTGCGCTCTTCGGCCTTTTTCAGGTATCTGTCGTTCCGCGCAATCTTCATGGAATTTTGAGCTAAACTCTTTTTTAATTTACGAGGTTTGGTTCATTATTTACATTATTCGGACTATTGTCCTCATCTTTGTCGCCATATTTATTACAACATTTCGGCCGTTGTACGCTCCGGCCTTCTTCAGGTGGTTGGATTATCGAACTGAACCCTTTATTTCGCTCACTGGGGTAGACTGTTCTAGTCCCATGTTTAATGGATGTCAGTTATCAGTTAACTCCTGTTAATTCCCCTTTGAATCAGGTATTGAACTCACACTCCTTGGGTCCTGTCACTGGATCTAACCAACGCCTTTATTCACTGTGCCATGTGTCCTTGAGGACATGTGTGTATGAATTTCTGGTTATTATAAACCATTTTTTTTTACCAGTGCTCATATTACAAATTTTGCTGTTATCATACATGTTTTTACCAGAGCTCATATTGCAATTTCTGTTGTTATCTGGCACTCCTTATTACTGGTTCCCATATTGTATTCATTTCTATACTTGGTCGGCTCAGGAGATTTTTGTGGCCTAGCAGAAGAAGGCCAGAGCGTACAACGACCGAAACGTTGTAATAAATATGGCAACAAATATGAGGACAATAGTCCGAATAACGTAAATAGTGTACATAATAACTCATCTAAAAAATATAGACAGATACGGGCTTTGGTTGTTCATGAATTTTGTGTAATAATGATAGTGAGTTCAATGCCTGGATCAATAAATACAGACACGTACTCAGTGGAAACAAGCCTAGTAGTAACTGATAGGCACAAAAACTATTTATAACTCAATCTAATACAAAGAAAAATATACAACATAGGTATTCAATAAAACCGCTTTCAACCTCTAAGACGGTCGCAATACTGCCCTGGAGCAGAAGGCTTTAAATCATGTCGTCTGTTATATCCCCAATGGCGACTTTCAGTAGGTTCTTGAAACTACGGGAGCACTAGTTGGCCTCCCTCATAGCATCACCCGTCGGAGTTCAGAGAATTCGTCTCAGAAGCATTAACAAGCCATCTGAGAGCAAGTAACTGACTGCTGGACTACATATGTCCACACGTCAATTAAAGACTTAACCACCTCTATATAGCATTGACCCTTAGTCACTACGAGAAGAAACCAGGTCGCATAATATGGCCTTCGTTGCTCAACTCTCACATAACAGACGACGGGTGCCTTTGTGTCGAGCGCACAGACCTACCTATCATTCCCCTGTTCATGTGGTCGTTTACAAGAAACTCACTATCTCCGAGTTTTTTTTTTCTTTTTGTTCCGGCGAGTATCCGAACCACGGCGTGCCTTTTAACATTTTGTCAGTCTGGAAGTTTCCATGTTCCGGGGCTTAAGACAAGGGCGTGCCTTCTCACAGGACATTCAAACTACATTGAGGCATTCTGTGAGAATTAGATGTCATAACAGGATCCATTATTGGCGGTAGCAATCTTAAAAATATAAGATATGCAGATGACACAGTGTTGATAGCAGACGCGTAAAGGTAACTACAAGCACACCTACAGAAAGTAGTAAAGGAAAGGGAGAAGAAAGGAATAACTATCATTTGTAAGAAAGCAGAAAGTGTTTGTCAGTAAAAAGAAAATGCGTATTACGAAGTGGAGACACTAGATTTAAACAAGTATAATAATCTAAATATCTAGAAAGTGTTTTAAGAGAGGAGAGAAATGTGACACTGAAATTCGAAGTTGTATAGGAATAGCGAAAGATGCCTTCCGAAAGCTAAACAAAGTATTAAGAAACAGGAAAATTTCATTAGAATTTCGTTAGAAACAAAGAAAAGTGTACTGAACTGTTATTTAATATCACTCCTATACAGTAGTAAATGCTGCACCAATGCTGAAATGTGGTTCTACAGAAGGATGCTGAGAATACCGTGGGCTGAACTTATGGGCAATGACGAAGATTTAGAGAAAATTGAAACAATAAAGACATTTAAAATTAGCATCAGGAAAAAGAGAGTTGAAATTTCTAAGGTACATAATGAGGAAAGAGGGTTTAAAGAATTTGATGCTCACAAGGCATACTGAGGATAAGAGGAACATAGGTAAACAGCGCATAACCTGCCTAACAGGCTTGTGCAAATGGTTGGGTGAAGAAAGATTAGGGGAGATAGCAAAAGGACAAACATTGCTAAGAACTACAATGGACAAGAAATCGTGGAGAACCACGAACACTCACGTCTTGAAGGGACACGACACGTAGAAAAGGAAGAAGAATTTGTGTTATCCAGTCTTCAGTAAAAAATTCATGCAAACATTGCAAAGGACAGGAAGTTGTGGAGAACCATTTCTAACATTGTTTAGCACTCATTTTTATTCATTTTCTATTGTTGTCAGCATTGTTTGAATTACATAGTTTACCTAACTTTCTTTTATTGTTTAATGTTTGATTTGTTTGTTTAATGGCACCTCAACTCTTTATGGGTCATTTAACGCTGAAATTTAATTTTCTTGGGAGCTTTGAAGTAATAAAAATATGATATATGTTATTCTGCTTTCACAGTTGAATACATGGTAGATGATACTTAGCTTTTATGTATATACATGTTTGTGTGGACACGATTACTGGAGACGGAGATGTGTGTTTTATGTTGTATTTTAGTTGAAGCTATATTTCGGAATACAGTTTGATTTCTTTAAAAGTTGTAGGATATTGTACGGATTAATGTCAGAGAACTTTCATGTTGGTTGGTCGATTTTGTTCAGCGTCTACGTGTTATTTAATGCCGAAATCTAAATATTTTGAACAATTTTATGGCTTCAGCTAAATATATTGTGAACGCAAGAATGCCTGCAACTCCAGAGAAAATGAATTGTTGGTCATTTTATTATAAAATTTATTTTTGGTCATCTTGCTATAAATGTATTGTTGGTCATATTGCTATAAAATTTATTGATAGTGTTTCAATTATAAAATGTATTATTTGTCATTTTACTATACAAAAGAACATAATCTGATAATATACAACCTATACATCTACGCAAACATAATCTCATAAGATAAAACCAAACATATACATCTACGCAAACAACATAATTTCATAACATATGGAATACTGGAGCTATCCTTTCCTCAATCACGTCTCTTTACTCCCATTCTCTGTAATCCCTGGGGTGATAGTGGCACGCCCTTCTTGGTTGGATGAAATACTTAAAAAATACAACCTATACATCTACGCAAACAGCATAATCTCATAATATACAACCTATAAATCTACCGCATAAAACATAATCTCATAATATACAACCTATACATCTAGGCAAACAACAAATCTCATAATATACAACCTATACATATACACAAATGACATAATCTCATAATATACAACCTATACATCTACGCAAATAACATAATCTCATAATATACAAACTATACATTTATACAAACTACATAATCTCATAATATAGAAATGAAATGAACTTTTTTTATCAAGGTGATAAACAACTATTTAACGCTGGAATCGTCAAATAAATTGATAATATTTTCATGTTACATTCCCATATTTACAATTATTTAAAAAATTTTTTTAGAACTGTTTTATCTTCTCTTTATCAATAATTTTATTCTTCTACGAAAAGAACTGAGTTTCATGTACAAAATGTGATAGTCGACGTGATTCTATCGAATTAATCTTCTCCAGCTTCATTTTGTAGTCAATAAGCATTCACTTATTCACATCACCCGATCATATTCTAATGCTATTTCATATTCTTTTTTTTTTATTAAATTATTTTTCGTCTGAAGAGTTGTCTGCACTTATAATACATATACTTTTTTAGTAGATTTCATATTAAAGATGGACGATGATTCATTGTTTTTACTTGTGTCTATAATTATTCCTCCCTTAGGTCCCTGTTACTTCGATAATTATATTTTCTCATTTATATTTTATTTTTATATCTGTTTCAAATCCTATGTCTTTTAATTTTCAATCATTGCTTCTTTTGGTTAATCTACATTATAACCATTCATGTTTTTTATGTTCATTAATCCATCATCCCTATAAAGGTCTATCTTTATTTTCCATATTATTGCATATCATTATTCTAATTAACTTAGTAATGGATAGCGGCTCTGATTGAGTAATCGGAGAGCCGAAATCGAATTCCAGACGAATCTATTACATTCACTTACGTGATAATAATATCCTTAGGAAAGGTATGAATCCTCTTCTTC
>CAHIKZ030000020.1:1935000-1945000 GCA_903632075.3 Acanthosepion pharaonis
CTAAAAATGTTGTTGGCATTAAATAACCCATTGAGGTTGATATGCCGTAAAACAAAATAAATCAAACCAATCTAAACCAAAGAATACATATTCTATTCAGACGAATCTATCCTAAAAATGTTGTTGGCATTAAATAACCCATTGAGGTTGATATGCCGTTAAACAAAATAAACCAAACCAATCTAAACCAAAGAATACATATTCTATTCAGACGAATCTATCCTAAAAAATGTTGTTGGCATTAAATAACCCATTGAGGTTGATATGCCGTTAAACAAAATAAACCAAACCAATCTAAACCAAAGAATACATATTCTATTCAGACGAATCTATCCTAAAAATGTTGTTGGCATTAAATAACCCATTGAGGTTGATATGCCGTTAAACAAAATAAACCAAACCAATCTAAACCAAAGAATACATATTCTATTCAGACGAATCTATCCTAAAAATGTTGTTGGCATTAAATAACCCATTGAGGTTAATATGCCGTTAAACAAAATAAACCAAACCAATCTAAACCAAAGAATACATATTCTATTCAGACGAATCTATCCTAAAAATGTTGTTGGCATTAAATAACCCATTGAGGTTGATATGCCGTTAAATAAAATAAACCAAACCAATCTAAACCAAAGAATACATATTCTATTCAGACGAATCTATCCTAAAAATGTTGTTGGCATTAAATAACCCATTGAGGTTGATATGCCGTTAAACAAAATAAACCAAACCAATCTAAACTAAAGAATACATATTCCATTCAGACGAATCTATCCTAAAAATGTTGTTGGCATTAAATAACCCATTGAGGTTGATATGCCGTTAAACAAAATAAACCAAACCAATCTAAACCAAAGAATACATATTCTATTCAGACGAATCTATCCTAAAAATGTTGTTGGCATTAAATAACCCATTGAGGTTGATATGCCGTTAAACAAAATAAACCAAACCAATCTAAACCAAAGAATACATATTCTATTCAGACGAATCTATCCTAAAAATGTTGTTGGCATTAAATAACCCATTGAGGTTGATATGCCGTTAAACAAAATAAACCAAACCAATCTAAACCAAAGAATACATATTCTATTCAGACGAATCTATCCTAAAAATGTTGTTGGCATTAAATAACCCATTGAGGTTGATATGCCGTTAAACAAAATAAACCAAACCAAACCTAAGTATTAATGATGACGAACTTAAACACGAACAAATAATCATTAAAAATCTTTGCAACTTATTCTACTGGATAATAGCACTGATTTATGTCCAGAATAGAAAATTATAAGAGCACAAGAAAATTAAAATAAAAACTAAACCGCAATAACTTGTCAGTCGTTTTTATTTATTGTATGTGCGAATATATATATATATATATATATATATATATATATATATATATATGTATGTGTGTGTGTGGGGGGTTGGTGGGGGTGTTAGTGGATACTTGTATTTGAAAGTTAAAAAGAAAAATAGAACCTTCCTTGATTGACTCCTAATCAAACGTTTTTTTTTTAATTAAGAAAATGGACGCTGGTTTGAATCCATCGGGTGAGCACATTTTCTTAAGATTTTTTGAATGTGCAGGCAGATAGACTTAATACACACTTTTTAAAATAAAAAATGAGATGTCTCTTTCAAATACGAATATCTAGTAAATAATAACATTTTAATAACATATATATATATATAGGGATACATAAATAATAAAAAGTTGTCGATATATCAGAAATAGATTGGTTTTCGTATATGAATGATAGCGCATGGATGGAATATCGTTCTTTAAATTCTTTCCCAGTTGCTCGCCTGGAGGTTCCTTTATTATTACTTTTGCTGTATATAATATGTTTTTCTCTCTCCACTTTACCTGTAATGGACATTTAATTTTATTTTACAATGACATGTTGTTTGTGTTTTATAGCGTGTTTTTTTAGCCTTTTATTATGCTTTATTTTTTCAATGTTATCCATGCAACTGTTTCTACTTCTATGGTGCTTCTCTTAAATATTTTGTTTAATTTGTGTTATTTATGAAAATCTCTTTCAATTAGTTTTAAAGACTATTTTCATATATTTGTATAAACATACTTATTATGTGCTGAATTAAACCATTATTTTTTGTTATTTCTATTGTTCTTTTCTGAAATTGTATAATCTAATTTCATTTTGAATCCATCATATCTTAATTTTATTCCATATTCTCCTTTTACTTCGTTATTTTTTTTCGTCTGAAAATTTGTCTGTAATTTTTCTTTTTTCTTAAGCATTTTCGCCCAATGCAGGGCGGGAGATCCACTAACACGCAAAGGGATTACAGAGAGTGAGAGCAACAGTATAAAGGCGTATTTAGGAAAAGGATAAAGAGAAGGACGGGGAACAACATCAAGGCATCATAAGATGTCGATTGACATTACATTTAAAATTATAACTTTCAGTTCTAATTAAGATGAAGGTATTTTCCACAGACGGGAAATAGGAGTCAAGAAGCTATTGGAGTAGAAAAGACGGCTCCATTTAACCGTTTCGACAGTGAAAGGGTGGGACTGAGATGTCAGCTTAAATGCATGCAATTTACGGAATCATCGAAAGTAGCTCGTCGGAGCAGTTGCCGTGAAAATACTTGTAGAAAAGACAGAAGAAAGCCACAGCACGTCTGAGAAAGTAACTGTAGACGAGATGTTTCTGGATTTTGTCAAGGACCTCAAAACGAATAGCGAGGTTTCCAGACCATATATAGCAGAAGTATTTCATGTAAGGACGATTGGTTCTACTTATAATTTTTGGTAGATTTCTTATTAAAGATGGAGGATGATTCGGCAACGTGTTTATATTCATAGGATATTTATTTTATTTTTATGTGGTTTACATTTATGCCTCTCTTAGTTCAGTTTTTTCATAATTTTTCAAATCATTTCTAATATAAATTCTAATTAGCGAACATCTGTCACAGACTCCCATGGTAACATCAAACATTTTTTGAGTTGCTTTTTGTCCATTATACATTTTTGTTGAATACTATCCATTTTTACACGATCTCATTTTTTTGCTCATATTCATCGCCAGATTTAATACATTATTGTTTTGTATATATGTTTCATTATTATTTATTTATTTATTTATTATTATTATTGTTGTTGTTGTTGTTTTTATTTCGTTTGATTTCTGGCGTGTACACATTTCTTTTCGTAAAGTGTGGGCTGTACTTGTGAGAAAATTGTTTTGTATTACTTTGAGGCATGGGCTTCCAGGAATCCCTTTAATTAGTCTACTGGAATCTTTTCCAACCAATCCTAGGGCTCCAACTACAACAGGGATTGTTGATGTTCCCATATGCCACATTTTTGAGATTTCAATTTCATTACATTATTATTATTATTTTATTATATAATAATAATATAATAGTATATATTACTATTAATTATAATTATTAATTATCTTTCTATTATACATTAATATGAATATTTTCTATCGATCTGCATAAAATTACATTATTTTTTCTACTTTAGCTTTTTAAATGATTTTCTATTTTGTGTTTTTTTCTATTCGTTCATTCCCATTTCCAAACTTAACTTATTTTATTTCTATTTTTATTTTATTTTTTTTATCTTTCCAATTTCACTCATAACCCGATTTATTAGCCTAAATGGGTGGACGGTTTTAAAATTATCCTCGCGGTCATTAATGTACTTATTCTGTTGTCTAAATTCACTTCAGCTGTTCATTGTTGAGCTTCTAAATTAATTTCATATCCTGTATTCTCTAGTTTTTTAAAATTTTTTGTAAGATTTTGTAATATTGTCATGTAGTAGTTTTTTAATTTTATCTCTTTCAGTTTTTTATATATATATATATATATATATATATATATATATATATATATATATATATATATATATATATATTATCTTATAAGTGTAAGAAATTATACTAGTTCGGAAAACATTCAGTGTTTTGATTTGCAAATAATCAAACCAATACAAAACGGAAAAAAAGGTAGAAAAAAAAGAAAGAATCAAGAACATCTACGCTGGCCGAAAATAAAGACCCAAAGAAAAAACCCGATATGTGTAGGAAAAATAATTAAATAAAGTGCTCGATACAGTAATTAGAGCTAGTTAAACCTAGAGAGACAGAGAAACCTACCAAGGTTTCACCTTAGCGGATCCTCAGGGAAGGCTGGCTAAAATTGCTGGCTTTTTTTGCCAGCCTTCCTGACGATCCGCTTAGGTGACGCCTTGGTAGATTTGTCTAACTATATATATATATATATATATATATATATATATATATATATATATATATATATATACAAGTATAGGATTGGTATATACTGAATAAATTCCAATAACCAACAAATGCTATTCTTAAAAGAGTGCTTTATACAGAGTAGAGCAAATATAATCATTTATTCGAAAATTATAACATAAAAATGATACAAAATCTCTACAAAAATATCAAGTGATTGTCTTAAACATTCAACACCATCACTTGATAAGACACTATACGTGTTGAAACAAAATGGCCATTTATGTAGTGATTTTATAACATTTATAACATTTTTGTTATAATTTTCGAATAAATGATTATATATACATATATATATATATATATATATATATATATATATATATATATATAATTTTTTATTTTCTTATTGTTCAATATATATATATATATATGTGTGTGTGTGTGTATACACACATATACAGTGATACACATAAGTATTGGATACATGTTATTTTCTGTTATAACTCTAGTTTATGTTCGCCATTTTGCCTGGTATTTGGTAAGTAATATCTCGTAAAGTTGTTTTAGTTGTATGTAGAAGGAAAATTAAAAACTCATGGTTGAATCCATTTTTTTTATCAAAGTTCAAAATTACCCTATGCAAAAGTATTGGATACATGACACTTTTTTTCAAATTTCCAATTGAAAATTTGTATTTTAAAAGACTTTAAATATTCAAATTTTCGATAGTATTGGAATGTTATCTCTGACCAATCAGAGAAGCACACAATTGTTTACAATATAGTGCTACTAATCATCTGACTTTTTGATGTGCATTCTGCAATTCAAGGATTAAAAATGGCAAAAACTAAAGAATTATCCAGAGATATGCGAGATAGAATCATTGCACGTCACAAAGGAGGACAAGGTTACCGAACAATTAACAAAGAAATGAATCTAGCACTAAGTACAGTAGGAAATATCATCAGAAAGTATAAGAAGTATGGCGACAGTACAGCAAAACTTCCAAGAAATGGAAGATCGAGAAAAATAAATGAGAGTACTTCAAGGTGGATCAACAGAAATGTGCAAAAAAACCCTTCATTACTCATTCTGAAATTAAAACTGATCTTGAGGGTGCTGGAATTAATGTAAGTAACGATGCCATTAGCAGAGCTCTATATCGTACAGGCTTTCATTCAAGATCACCAATGTCAAAGACCGATTAAAGTTTGTCGAAACTTATGAAAAGAAAGGTATGCAGTTTTGGGAAAAGGTAATCTGGTCGGATGAAACGAAAGTTGAACTATTCGGAAGGAACACAGCGACAAGTGTTTGGTGAAAAAATATGGCACTGCCTTCAACAAGCACAATACCATCCCCACAGTTAAGTTTGGGGGTGCTTCCATTATGATATGGGAATGCTTTTCATCTAAGGGCACTGGTGAGTTACAAGTTATCCATGGTAGAATGAATGGTAGCATGCACAGGGACATTCTAGAGAAGAACCTTCAGAAATCTGCAACTTCTTTAGGACATGGTCGGAATTTCGTGCTTCAACACGACAATGATCCCCAGCATACCGCAAAACTTACAAAGGAATGGTTTGAAAATAATGTTATTAGTACTCTCAATTGGCCAAGTCAGTCTCCTGACTTGAATCCAATTGAGAATTTGTGGAATACTTTGAAAGTTCATAAGCGGAATCCACAAAATATCAAGCAATTAGAGGAATTATGCAAAGAAGAATGGTGTAATGTAACGGTGGATCAGTGTGGAAAACTTGTGGCCAACTATAGAAAGCGACTGGAAGCAGTTAAACAAAACAGAGGCTACGCAACAAAATATTAAATTGATGTATTCAATACTTTTGCATAGCGTAATTTTGAACTTTGATAAAAAAAATGGATTCAACCATGAGTTTTTAATTTTCCTTCCACATACAAAACAAATTTACGAGATATTACCTACCAAATATCAGGCAAAATGGCGAACATAAACTAGAGTTATAACAGAAAATAACATGTATCCAATACTTATGCGTATCACTGAATATATATGAATGGCTAGGAAAAATATACATACAGGGACAAATACTTCTAGAAATACATGTACAAATACTTGCACGTACGTAAGTATATTGTTATGGTATTATAAATACAGTGTTCAATGTTATGAAACAGAGCTATAGGTATAGATTAGTGAATATGCATAATATCTAACCTCGATAACACTACTCGGAGTTTCATGCAGGTATAACGGTCAGAAATCTCACTTGAAGATTACATTAACTGCGTAAAACTCCGACTAGCGTTATCGACGTTGGATATTTTGCAAATTTACTAATATATATATATTTGTTTTATCGGCATGTATTAATGTATACTTTGAATTTCTTATTTTGTTGATATCTTGTGAAATCTACTTTATCCACATTGTTTATGCTTTATTCTCGATTCTATGTGCAGCAGGAGGTCTTTCACTGATCCTTGCAATTATTTGGCGTTTTATTGTTTTTATAAACGTTTCCCACTACACCCACACACAGAGAGAGAGAGAGAGAGAGAGAGAGAGAGAGAGAGAGAGAGAGAGTTTACATTAAGTAAGCAATCATCTTGTGAACGGATTAATCCATTTTACATTGATTCTTATTGAAAAAAAGTTTGGGTTTACGAACATTTCGTGCGGCTACTAACGGATATATATATATATATATATATATATATATATATATATATATATATCCATCCGTATTTAGGCCATAAGAGGACCCTGAGCTAATATGATTTGGGGATTACTTCATTACGTATGTTTCCCTCCCGTATCGATAAAAAAAATATATTTTTAGATGGAGCTACATAAAAAAATCTATATATGTATAAAAAAATATGCATCAAATGATTTAAATGTGTGGCAGAACATCTTTTTTATTTTAATTTAATTTGTTCCTGCAGTCCGTTCGTACCGACCCGAGATGTTCGTAAACCAAAACTATTTTTGCAATAGGAATAAATGTAAAATGGATTAATCCGTTCCTGGTCCCAAGATGATTGCTTATTTAAACTTTAACAACAGTACTTTGTGCACAAGTTTATACACAGAACTAATAAAATCATTAAATTTAAGGAAAAAAAAAACAATACTCAATAGATAAAATATAGACAAGCACTTCAATTTTACAGTACCGGCATGTAGGAGGGGTGATGGCTTAAGTGGAAGGGGAAGAAAAGAGATGGTATTGTTTGGAAAGTGGAACGAAAGACATGATCGTCTCTTGATAAGAATAGTATAGACTATAGATCATGGATTTTGCCATGTGAAACTGAGTAGGAAGAGACAATATAATCAACAACTGTTTTTCTCTTAACTTTTCTTTTTCCTTTACAAATATCAATGCTAGCTTTTTTGGAGCCATGACTGATGACTAATGAAGAGAGAAATGGCACAGTACAGTCAAATTCGAAAAGAAATGCACAGCACAAAACACAAAGATATACAACCCGGCGGTGGACTCAGAAATGATTTCGTTCGGGTTAACTCGGTTCAAAAATTCTATTCGAGAACCGAAATTTTGTTTGATTACCGAAGCATTTTCATCTGGAATATTCTTTTCGAAAACCGATTTGTTCGACATGTCAGACGTTTGAGATCCTAGGTTGTTATATATATATATATATATATATATATATATATATATATATATATATATATATATATATAACAAGCAGTATGTCGGATTAATGAATAAAATCTATAACTCATTAATATATATATATATATATATATATATATATATATATATATATATATATATATATATATATATAATATTAATGTTTAATGCACACACACACACGTATATATATATATATATATATATATATATAATATATAAATATATACATAAATACATACGCATATATATATATATATAAAATATATAAATATATATACATAAATACATACATATATATATATATATATATATATATATATATATATATATATATATATATATATATATATATATATATATATAAAAGCTTCCAAGAAGATAGAATCAAGGTAGAACTCATATATATATAAGCTAAAACACCACGAACCTACTTAAGACAAAAGTCAACAAACTAATCACGGCTAACAACGCTGAGATCGTATTTCTCACACTCCACAAAATTGGTTGGGAGCATTAGCCATCTTATACGGGAACGTAAAAACACACATACCTGACACTCGGCTGTCTCCCATAGTCTCAATTGATACAACTATATTTACGCAGTAAATATAGCATTCAATCCACCGGCGAATTCCTCGACATACCACAATCTAAAAAAAAAGAATAACGGCATCCTAATCTCCTTAGATATAGAAAGCGTACTTACTAATGTTCCAGTAAAAGTAACTATAGACATAGTCCTATAGTACATAAAAAATCACTGTTCTTTCCCATCTCTTAACATCAGACCCACTATTCTACGAAAACTTCTATCCTGCACATCACAAGTACTATTTTACGACCACTATTGGAACATTTATACACAAACTGATGGCGTAGCGATGGGATCGGTTCTTGGAGTGACTTTAATTCCTACATGTGGAAAGTAAAATCGTCAATAATTCCACTCAGCCCCTCATATACGCCTTTTATATTGACAATTATTCATATTAGCAAACAGCTCAGAAGAAATTAAAAAAAAAAAAAAATTAAAAAAAAACTGAAAGAAACCTTTAAGTATATCTTTATCCTACAATTTCTTTACGAACTCAACATTAAAAATAAAATCACTTTCCTTGACGTATTAGTCGATTCCAATAGACATAATTTCACCACCCACCTTTATAAAAAAAAACAAAAAAAAAACTTGTAAACAACAAATGTGAATGTCTTTACAGATACAAAATAGCGGTTATAAAAAAAACATGATCTACTGAGCCAAAGTAATCACTTCTTCGGACATATTATTCTATAAGGAACTTAGTAAAATTATACAAACCCTAATCAACAATAATTTCCTTAACCATGTCCTTGACGAACAGATAAAATTAGTTTTAAAGAAATTAAAAAAAAAATGGCGCCAGACGCCTCCCTGCCGCAAACAAAAATAAACACACCATTAACTTATTCTATCGTAACCAAATGCA
Organism: Acanthosepion pharaonis; assembly: GCA_903632075.3. NCBI lineage: Eukaryota > Metazoa > Mollusca > Cephalopoda > Sepiida > Sepiidae > Acanthosepion > Acanthosepion pharaonis. The sequence goes on from CAHIKZ030000020.1 coordinate 1,944,375, forward strand.
CTCTAATTATAATCAAGATGAAAAAGCAATTAAAAACATAAATCACTGGGACATATCATTCGATGATCCTAACAAGCATGATTTATCATCTGCTACAGTAAGTTTAAAACATCTAAGTAAATTATTACAAATAATACTGGGCCTTATAAATAACCCCTATGTAAAAATAATGTTGTCTATGAATTTTCATGGCCCCCAACACTGGCAGATTTAATCTCCAACACTAATAATCTGTTATATCTCGTGCAAGATATAATCAACAAAGTAAACCCGAGTGTGGTTTTCAATAATAATTTTATAATCGGATGTAGGTATGTCAAAATACAGAGACAGAGTCAGGAGTAAGCTAACCTTTTTTTACTGTTTACTGTGGTCGTACTTTATCGGCAACCAGTCCGTCCATTATCGTGAATGGGGAAGTTGGGTTATCTCATCACAACATAATCATAAAACAACATTAAATAATTATATTGGGCACATATGTACCACTCTATCACGCAGATTGACCTGTCATCTGTCGAAACTTATGCAATCCGTGCACACATCGACCCGCATATTATGAACGACCAAAGTACAACTCTCAATATCAGACAAATACTAGTAGATAACATCAAAATACTCTAGCT
>CAHIKZ030000020.1:1950000-2102500 GCA_903632075.3 Acanthosepion pharaonis
TATGAACTGTGGTGAAGCTGTATTCTTTTTGTTTTGTTTTTCACTTCAACTTTCATATTTAATCACCTTCCAATTTTCAAGTCGATGCCTCAGAAGATCCTTGTCATCCATATATTGTAGAAACCAATAAATATTTGAATTATGTTGCCTTCAAGACATACCGGAAGGAATTCAAATTTGACATCCGGTTCCTTCCGGTTTGGCTTAAAGGCACCTAATCCATAACACTTATTGGTTTCTGAAATATACGGATACTGGCGAGGCTTCGACTTGCAAACCGGAAATGGATGTGATATATAGCTCAAGTGAAAAGAAAAACACAAAGATTATATATTTTATGATATCACGTCGCACAATATATAAGAAAAAAATAGCTGGTATCCAACCTCTTCAAAGGAATGCACTGCTGGTTTGAAATTCTATATATCAAACTAAACGCAAGTAAGTGAATAACAAATTGGAAAAATACATTATGTAAGACGTTTCAACCCTCAAAAAGACTTCTTCAAACTAAATAATGCTTTTATTGATAAATTCATATATATGTAAGAGGAAGGAATATAAGTAAAACGTCTTGTCCTGGGTATGACGTTAAACTACATCCGCGTCCTGAGTAAGACGATAAACTATGATCAGCAGCAAGGCCTCTGATCAGGTTTTGAGGAGTGTGGAACCACCTCTTAATTGCTGGTGTTCCCAGGTCCACCGTGACCCAGGGTGGTAGAACCTGTTAGGATCCCAGCTATGGGCAAATACTTAACACCCAGACTACATCCGCGTCCTGGGTATGGCGATAAACTAAATCCGCGTCCTGGGTAAGACGATAAACTACGTCTAACAGCAAGGCTTCTGATAATACGTTTTTGAAAAAATAATATTACCAGCTATACATTTTTGAGGAAAAGATATTAACAGAAATAGATTTTTGACAAAACAAAAATATTACCAGGTAAAAAGAGTTGTTGCCATTAAATTACCCATTGAGGTTGATACGCTGTTAATCAAACCAAACCAAACCAAACCATAAAGTCGTTTATAATTAAACATCGATATGTGACGTCGTCCCCCGGTCGCAGCGTCGACTGTGTCGTTCGATCCCGTTCGCGGCGCCAATTGTGACGTCACGTGCTCCCCAGGCTCTTATATCCTGGTCACGGACAGCACCAGTTGTGACGTCTTTTGCCGCGGCGTCAGCTGTTCGCTCCTCGCTGCTCCAAACGTGACGTTCTAACCCTTTGGTTAGATTGATACCAGCCTCGTCGTTCCCAACCCGCTTCCAACGCCTGGTTACCAGGGTAACTGCACTGATCTCCGGTCTGCCTACCCACGTTGTGAATTGATCTTAGACAGACGAGATCAAACAGGGGTTGGGGCCGTAATGCAAGTTGAGTCTAACGGGGTGATAACACACAATTATGTATAAAAAAAAATAAAATAAAAACTCACAAGGTCCAACGTATCAAGAAAAAGGTAACAAACTTTTTATGTCTATTTGCTCGGTACATAGGACTATGTCTACTTCCCGACCCGTTCTGTGGATTGTGGCACGACGCTTTTACTAGGCAACTTTAAGGCTTCCAGTTGTCTGCTCTCTAAGAAATTTGTGTTTCGGTGTGTCTTTGGACGAAAGTCGAAAAAAACTTATTTCTGTGGTCTGATTCTAAGTCGCTCTTCAAACTACTTGTTCTTGGTTGAAGAAGAGTCCAGAAGTGTGCGTGAATCTTGGTCAGCTATCTTGACGCGGTTTCAGCACTGGGCGCTCATCTCTGCTTGTCGTCCACGGCTCAAACTCCAACTCAAACTCTTCAGAGTCTGAATTACTAGTCACTCATCTCCGCCGTCAGTGCGCGAATTTACTTCTTCTCTTCGGCTTCGGTTGGACGGGCTTCTTCACTTCGGCTTCGGTTGGACGAACTTCTTCACTTAGGCCAAACAAACTGGCCTCTCTTGCCCGCAAAGGGGCGAACGAACCTGGCCCGCCGTCCGCGCTCAAACTCTCTCGCCGTCCGCGGAGCAAAACTGATTTCTGTCGCTTTTATTGACGCAGTCAAAACTGGGGTGGGTCTGTCGGCGCCAGGGTTTTCCTCGATAATTCTAAATACGTATCCACCCTTCTTATTTCTGGTTAGGGATTTTCCATTTTCGGTAACTCACTTTCACTCCCACTTCTTTATTGTGCCTCTGAGGGGCGTATACCCGCTTCTCCGCTTCTTCGTATGTCATGTGACCGCTTTCGGCTAATGAGGTCCTGGTCGGGTATCTTTCCTCCTCCTTCGTGTGTCATGTGATCTTATTTAGCCAATGACGTCCTGGTCGGGTATCTTTCTCCTCCTTCGTGTGTCATGTGATCTTATTTAGCCAATGACGTCTTTAGTCGGGTGTGGACAATCCGTGGCTTTGTTCTGGGAGAAGAAACACCTTGCTTAAAAAAAAAAAAAAATTTAAATCGCCCTTATCATGAGCGACTGCGATGACACCTTCGGCTTTTTAACACGTGGTATTTGTCAAGCAGTTTATCGCTAATTGGATATGATCTAAGAAAGAAATTTCTCAGACCTCGTAAATGACACCTAAACCCAAATACATCATTTATCATGCACCATGCATTTGTCTCATGCAATTCTATACTACTTTCTTACATGCAGTGTAATGTTCTCTTTTTCTCTTTTAACAAATGTTGTTCTTTTGTTCTACATGCAAATGTAATGTTCTTTTTTCATCTTCCTTTGTTCTACATGCAAAAGTAATGTTCTTTTGTTTTGCAAAAGTAATGTCTTCTTTTGTTCTACATGCAATGTAATGTTCTTTTCATCTTCTTTTGTTCTACATGCAAAAGTAATATGTGCGTGTGTCTGTGGGTGCAGATGTGGTTACTATGGTTTGTTCTTCTTGGTCAATGTTTTCCTCTCCGCTGTGGAGGTTTTTCCGCCGCACGTGGTGGTCTCACGCCAGCCTCCTCCGTTGGTCTTTCAGCAATTTCTTCGCCAGTCCCGTCTGAGTAAGGAACACTGCTCGGCATCTCCTCTCGAGTTGCTGCATGCTCATTAGATTGTCCTCTTCTCTCTCTTAACCTTCCATATTAATACACCCCCGATGGCTATAACTAGGAATGTACCCATCACTATTGACCAACTTATCGCGATCTGCTCATCGTCTTCCCAAGCCACACCTTCGTTTCCCAACGCACTTAACTTGTCTCTCAATTGATCCATATCGATTTTTTTCTATCGGCTTCATTAATACTGGCATTTTATTTAAGGTAACATTAGAGAATCCCTTCACTATCGGCTCCCATAATTCTGTACAATTGACTAAGCCTCTACCAATCATCTCTATGATTGAATCTTTTCTTCATATCTTTCTTCTTCCTGGTAATAGGGGGTAAGGAAATGGATATCCAAACCGCCGAACATCCCATGGGTAGCTTTAACAGGGGTAACGGTGGCCTTATTCTTAATGTCCTTGTGGACTCTCCCCACATACCTTAGACAAGCTGATGGGTTTCTGTGTGGTTACTGCCCACACCCCTGTCTGAAACACTGATAGCTTGTGGTAATGCCGTGTTTGTTAATACCTCCACTTGGCAGGTTCTTTTGATTCCTTCCTCTTCCCTTCAAACAATTCTAGTATGCACATTCTGCGGTTACCAGTTTTTATAGATAGGGCTTAACGAGGTACAAGTCCCTCGAGCATCATCTCTACACCTTCCAGCTTCTTCAGCTGATAGCAACATGAATTTCGTTCTCCCCGAATTTAAAGCTATGTAGTCTGCTTCCACTTTGTACCTTGCTATCATTCCCAAACCTTGATCTCTTCTCGGGTAGGGGATCGGTAAGTTTATAACCTGGTATATCTCGAATATACTCTTGCTATCTAACAACGGAACAGATATCACAACCAATAGTCGCCTATTTTCTAACAAGGTCACACATCCTAGTGCATTATAATACTTCCACAATTCTTTGGTGGGGTCCACTGGCAGCCTTAAATGGTGGGGTAACTCGGCCTGTATTCCGAGTAGCGCTTCCCTTAGGTGACCCGGGTTTACTATGCTTGGGGAGAGGTGTCCTAATGACAGCATGTCTAATTGCGCTCTCACATGTTCCAGCAAGGTCGTCAACGACTGACTAGTTTGTCGTACCTTATTCGTAATTGTCATCAGTTGGAAATATTTTTTGCATGAATCCGCTCATTTCCTGTAATTCGATCATTACAGTTTCTGTATTATTAATTACCTCTTGTCTCAACCTTGCCAGGTTGTCTACTAACTAATTGATTCTGGCTCTATTTTTGGCCACCTCCAACCTTGTCACATTTAATATTGTCACACTCTCCCTTGCCACTTGAGCAAGCGTCCTCTGGTTTACCTCCACTTCTCCCAGTTTCCTTCTTATGAATTTAACGTCATCTTCAGTCACTGTTCCAAACAGGACATTCAACGCTTTTCCCACAATCGGAACTACTGATCTCCTTTCCCGCGTTTGCAGTAACTCTATTCCTTCAGGTAGTTTTTTGCATGTCCTCCATTGAGCCTCTATCATAGTGGCTTCTGATTCTAGGGAGTGCAATAAACTAAGATACCCTTTTTCCTTGGGATAATCTTGTCCTACTTTCAACCGGGCTGCATCCAGTTGCGTTAGCTCGTTTCCTAACTTATTTAGTAGCGACTCATACGGGTTCAAATCTATCACGAATGTGATCAACCATTTAGACCTGGTTATTATTACTTCGCTCGTTTTTTTAAAAATGGTGCCTCGGCCGCGCCTCCCAGCCCCCGCCATCGCCACCACCAGCACGGCCACCACCATCATCGTCATCATCAACCCTTTCATCTTGATCACTCCTGAAAGGCAACAAAACTCTCTTGTTATTCTTCACAAGCACTCAGTCTCGCTCGACTCATCACTCAATTATTTCATAATTTTCCACCAAGCTCAGCTCCCCCCTCCTCCAGCCAACCTCTAGCAGACAGAATGGCCCGGACAGACACGCGCGGCGCCCACCCCAAAGGCCGCACTTCATGACACCACTGATGGCCAATCAACAATGCCAACCATCCTCTTCCGTCCCCCGCGAGGCGCAGCCCGCGACTCCATCCCCTCCACTCACATCCACCGCAGTCAGCCAGCAGGTTTTTGGATGAGCCAGTGTCGTTATCTGTCGACACTGAATGCTTCTATTCTGCACAGCCCTCTTGTTCTACTGAGATTTGGGGTTCTTCACCCTCCTTGATCTCATCTTCCGAGGTGATTCCTACTCAACCTCTAACCTTCTCTCTGTGTTTAACTCCCGTCCAGGAGGTGTTTTGTCCTCTTCTTCATCCCCTGATTCTTCCTTCTGTTTAGAGTCCTCGCCTTGGATGTCTTTAATACCTCTCGACTCTATGTCTAAATCTCTTCTGTTCCTTATCCTTTCCTTGAGCTGGGAAAGCGGTATTTAATCCTCCTCCTCCCACTCGCTGGACCCTTCGTCCTGTTCAGGGTGCCTCTTTTTAGAGCCCTCGACTGCTTGATTGGATCTCCTCGTTTTTCTCTTCCTTTTCTTTGGACATGGGGGTGCGATAGCGACCTCACAGGGTCTTCTCTGCACCGATTCAGTCGACGACTGAACATCGCTAACCCCCGCTGAGGGTTCCAACTCCGTCACTCGGATCGCTTCGTCTATCTGGCCAAGTCGACCTATCTCCTCATCTTCTTCGGAATCTTCTTCCGTCTCCATTTCTTCTGGTTCAACCAGAGTTACCTTCCTTGTCCTTGTCTTCTTAGGCCTCGGCTCGCTCATTTCCAGGTTAGCTATTTCAGCCTTCTTTAGATCATTGGCATGAACCCTCTTCGCTCGTCCTGCCACTTGATCCCATATTACATATGATACTGGACCTGTCTGCTCTACTATCCGGTAGTACGGTTCCCATCTCCGGTCCAGTTTTCCCTCTCTCTGGTGGATTTTATAGTAGACAGGGTCTCCAACCTTCAATTCTACTACCTTTCTTTCAGCATTCACTCTCTCATTTCTTTTCTTCTGGGCCCTCTTTATTCTTCTTCTGGCCTGTAGAAATATCGTATGTTGTTGTTCCAGCAATAGTTGATGATGATCTTCTCCCATATACTTTCTTCGGGGCTTCAGTAGGTTATCCACAGGCAGGACCACGTCTCTGCCAAACAACAAAAAGTAAGGAGAAAATCTAGAGGTTTCGTTTATCGTAAACCTCACGGCCGCCAGAGCCTGCGTCAAATACAAGTCCCAATTTCCAGTGTTCTCCTGACCAGCTTGGCTAATACATCTCCCAAGGTTCTATGAAACCTTTCCACTTTTTAGCATTTCCTTGAGGTGATATGGAGATGTTTTTACGTGCTCTATATTCAAACCTGTCAGAATTTCTTTCATTATGCTGTTCACATTCTCGTGCCATTATCTGTTACCAATTGCACAGGGGGCGCCGTACCTAGGGAAGATTTCACTTATTATCAACCCGGCCACAGTTCTAGCCTTCTTGTCTGGTACTGCAAATGCTTCAGGCCAATTTGTTAGCCAATCGACAAAACTCACTATATAGTTGTTTCCTTGTGCAGTTTCCCCATATGGTCCTGATACATCCATACTCACCTTCTCGAAGGGGAAGTTTGGTACGTCCGTTTCCTCCAGAGGTGCCATTTCCTACCTTCTGCTCTGCGACTGGCACACTACACAGCTCCGAACATAGTTAGTGACCTCTCCGTACAGTTTGGGCCAATAGTACTTTCTTCCTATAAGATCACATGTCCTATCAATTCTCATGTGACCCAACCTCTCGTGGCACTGTTCCAATATCTCTGGTCTTAAACTTTTGGGCACATACAACTTAGGCTTGACTTCTTCATCCCTGCCTGAGAGATAATACAGCCTTTCCTCTATTATGGCATACTTGGTGGTCTCTCCTGCTTTCAATTTTTTTTCTCTCAGAGCAGCTATTTCACTGTCTGCCTGCTCCTTCTCAATTCCTTCTGTCCAGTAGGGATCGGTTATTATCTGGGCGTCCCTTCTTCGTCCGATTCTAACATAGGGCGATCTTTTAGCTTATTAGAGTTAATTACTCCTATTCTATAGGCTTTATCATCTACTCCCTGCTCTACTTTTTTACAGATCTTTTTTCCAGTTGTTTCGGTATTCTTGAGAGTGAATCTGCGCACGTGTTTTCCTTCCCTGCCAAATACTCTATCTTACAGTGGTAGCCACTTAACTTAAGTGCCCACTGTTGAATTTTCTTATTATTTGTCCACTCTGCCTGCAATAGGTACTGCAGAGGTTTGTGGTCTGTTTTTATAGTAAAGACCGCACCATTCAAATAGTAGTCCAGTTTTTGGAGAGCATACATGATGGCATATGCTTCCCTTTCTATTACTGGCCATCTCTGTTGTGTCTCTGAGAGCTTATGGGAGAGGAAGTATATCGGTACTTCTTCTGGTATGCCTGGCACTGGTCCTTCTTTATCGGGACACGGCTGGGTAAGTACTGCCCCTACACACTGCTCACTGGCATCCGTGTATAGCACCATGACCTTGCTGAGGTCTGGGTACGTCAGCAGTGGGACGGCTGTCAACTGTTCCTTTAGTGTATCAAATGCCCGTTGGCAGTCCTCTGTCCACCTGAGCCTAGCGTATTTCTTCGTCAGGGCTACTAGTGGTATGGCGATTCTTGAAAATGCCGGGACGAAGCGTCGGTAGTAACGTATAGCCCCTATAAAACCTCTTACCTGTCTCACTGTCTTAGGTTCCGGCATTTCCTTATGACCTTTAATTTTATCCATGTCGGGTTTAATACCGTCTCCGTTTATGACAAAGCCTAAATACCTAGCTCTTCCTTCAGAAACTGACACTTTGACAATTTTAATTTTAAGCCGTGTTTTCTTAACCTTCCCAACACTTGTCTTAAATGGAAAAAGTGTTGTTCCACTGTTTCCGAAAATATTAAGATATCGTCCAAATACGCCATGGCAAAGCTCTCGTATCCTCCTAACACTATTGACATTAGCTGTTGGAAGACTCCCGGGGCATTAGCTAAACCGAATGGCATCACCCTGAACTGAAACAGTCCCAGGTGACACGCAAATGCGGCCTTCTCCTTGTCAGCCTCATCAAGGGCTACCTGCCAATACCCGGACCTCAAGTCCAACGTAGAGAAGTACTTTGCCTTCCCTAATAATGCCAATATGTCATCTATCATTGGCAATGGCACCGCCAACGTCTTCGATATAGAATTTAGTTTTCTAAAATCTACACAGAAACGGTGCCCGCCATCTTTCTTACCCACTATTACTATTGGGAAGCTCCAGGGAGATCGATCTTTCGATCATCCCAGCTTCCAACATCTCTTCTACTGCCTCTTCTACAAGGGGTCTTTTATGTATAGGTGTCCGGTAGGGTTTTAATTTCACAGGGGGTGATCTCCGGTGTCGATTTTCATTTTGACTGTGTGGGTCTGGCCTAGTTCCTTGTCTGACTGGGCTACCACATCTCGATTGTCCTCAACAGACCCCCCACTCTGGTTCTAAATTGATCCGGTGCTAATATATCTTCGTCTACGATTCATTCTGTTTGCTCTACAAGTTTCCTTCGTCGTTCCTCCTCGAATCTCACCTGATTCAGAGTCCGTAGGGGAAGCGCTCTCCCTATCTCCTCCCTCTCCTAACCTTTATAGTCTTTTGGACCTGGTTCACCATCATAATGGGCACCAATTCGGCTGCCTCCACCACCGTTTCGCACAGGGTTACCTAGCTCTCTTCTAGGCCCTTTCCTTCTACAGGGACCAACTGCAGAGGTCCTCTCCCTACCCTTTTTCCTGACATTAACCTACCCTTTCCTGACACCGCCGTCCCTGGGGGGTAGCTTTACATCTTCCTCCACCACTATTGTTATCTCTTCCTCTGGTGGGCATCCCAATGGCGTTCTCTCGCCATTCACCACCAACACAGTGGGGTTAAACTCGATCTGGGCCCTCTGGCTCCGGAGCCAATCTTCTCCCAAGATTGCCTCCGTACACAGGTCGGGGGTTACGTAAAAATTTTGGGTGCTTCTTACTTTCCCGATTCTCACCGGGAGCCTCACCATCCCTTTTATCTTCAGGGGGGCTCCATCTGCTTGCGTGACCTCTATGTCCGCTTCCCGTAACCATCTCTTCCGTTTCACCCGCCTGTATGCTTCCTCTCTCATCAATGACACAGATGCTCCTGTGTGCACCAGAGCTCTCATCGCCCTACCCCCTATCTCCGCTCTACAGGATAGTTCTTTCTCTTGCGTTAGCGAAGAGAACACTTGAGCTTTCCTCTTCCTGGGTTCCCACCCTTGGGTTAACCCAGCCATAGGCGCCGGTAGTAATAAATCACCTTCATTTTTCTCATGAGGTGGAGTCCTGCGCCCCCTGCACCTGGGCGACCCCGGCCGGACCTCTCCCAGTCTCCCGCAGCCGTTTCTAAGGATACAGCTTCTCTTCAGGTGTCCTGGCCTCCTGCAAAACCAGCACCCTTTTGTCGGACAGCTTGCCGCAAAGTGGCCCGCCCGACCACATGTCCAACATTTTGCTCTTTTTCTTTTCAACTGGGTTAGCCTTGTGTCTACTCCCGGGGGGACCAGTCCTCTATCCAAGCGGTTCGCCCGACCACTGGTCCAAGCTTTTATTCTCTTCTTTTTAACTGGGCCACCCTCCCTCTTAATTCCGGGGTGGCCCGCTGGCTTTTCCCTGGGCCGGTCTCTTGGGCTCAGCCTTCTTTGTTAATATTGGTGGGGCACCCTTCCTCAGCCCGCACCACTTGGCCAGGTGTCCTTTCTTACCACATGTGGTGCACCTGTCCTGATCGAAGTCTGGGGGCAAACCCCACTTCGTCGGACATTCCGCCGCCCTGTGGTCCTCGTGCCCACAGGTCCAGCAGACCAGCCCGTATCGACCCGGCGTGGGCTTATAAAAGCCATGCCTGGTCGACCATGCCTTTCTATTGGGGTCTTCTTCCCATACTTCATCCTGATCTACTTCTAATTTAACCTTCTGATTCCGCGCGGGGGATCTTCCGCCTACCCCCTTCTTCCGGCCTCCTGACTTAGTATCTGTTTCCTTCCACGCCTCTTCACCTTTTCCCATACGCCCTGGCTCTCCTTGGCCAGCTCTATTGCTGCCGACAGTCTCAGCGGAATCCCTCTTTTAGCACGTCGTGACGAACACGCTCGTCACTTAGCGCCTCCACATACAGGTCCGCTAGTTGGGCCTGCATAACCGCATTGTCTCTGACCACTTCCGGGAAGGCCAACGATGACAGCTTCCCTGCTCGGGCCCCCAATTCTCCCGGGGTTTCGTCCTGCAGCTGTGTCAGCTTTAGGAGGGCCCTCATGGCCTCTATAGCCGTGCCCTCGCCGGCGAACTCCCTGGTCAATAGTCCCCTTAATCTTTCCCAAGACAAGTGGGGCTGACTCTCCAAGAGCTCCCCCACGAACTCAGACGCCCTCCCTTTTGTGGCATCGTATGCCAAACACAGGGCCTCGTGGTCTGAAAGTTCGCAAATAACTCGGCTCTTCTCAAGGATTGCCAGCCAGTTTTTGAAATCTTTCCCACTGCCGTCAAATGCTGGGACCCTCGGTCCATCTAACGGCCCTCCTAGGTCAGCTGACAACCCTTGTCCACCCCATCCCCCACCGCTCCATCTGAACCACAGTCCGACATATTTAAAGAGAAAGACAATCTACGCAGCAACAATCGAGGTTGGGAAATAAAATAAAGTGTCCTACCTTACAGACGATTCTGTTCTCGTTCCTTTCGGTCCCGGGTCGTTTTGAGTCCTATTTGAAATTTCTCAGCAACAGCGGTCGATCGATGTGACGTGACGTGGCTGTCTCAGGGTTGATCCTTTGGTCACGGCACCATTTGTGATGTCGTCCCCCGGTCGCAGCGTCGACTGTGTCGTTCGATCCCGTTCGCGGCGCCAATTGTGACGTCACGTGCTCCCCAGGCTCTGATATCCTGGTCACGGACAGCACCAGCTGTGACGTCTTTTGCCGCGGCGTCAGCTGTTCGCTCCTCGCTGCTCCAAACGTGACGTTCTAACCCTTTGGTTAGATTGATACCAGCCTCGTCGTTCCCAACCCGCTTCCAACGCCTGGTTACCAGGGTAACTGCACTGATCTCCGGTCTGCCTACCCACGTTGTGAATTGATCTTAGACAGACGAGATCAAACAGGGCTTGGAGCCGTAATGCAAGTTGAGTCTAACGGGGTGATAACACACAATTATGTATAAAAAAAAAATAAAATAAAACTCAGAAGGTCCAACGTATCAAAGAAAAAGGTAACAAACTTTTATGTCTATTTGCTCGATACATAGGACTATGTCTACTCCCCGACCCGTTCTGTGGGTTGTGGCACGACGCTTTTACTAGGCAACTTTAAGGCTTCCAGTTGTCTGCTCTCTAAGAAATTTGTGTTTCGGTGTGTCTTTGGACGAAAGTCGAAAAAACTTATTTCTGTGGTCTGATTCTAAGTCGCTCTTCAAACTACTTGTTCTTGGTTGAAGAAGAGTCCAGAAGTGTGCGTGAATCTTGGTCAGCTATCTTGACGCGGTTTCAGCACTGGGCGCTCATCTCTGCTTGTCGTCCACGGCTCAAACTCCAACTCAAACTCTTCAGAGTCTGAATTACTAGTCACTCATCTCCGCCGTCAGTGCGCGAATTTACTTCTTCCCTTCGGCTTCGGTTGGACAAGCTTCTTCACTTCGGCTTCGGTTGGACGAACTTCTTCACTTAGGCCAAACAAACTGGCCTCTCTTGCCCGCAAAGGGGCGAACGAACCTGGCCCGCCGTCCGCGCTCAAACTCTCTCGCCGTCCGCGGAGCAAAACTGATTTCTGTCGGTTGGGGTCCCGCTTTTATTGACGCAGTCAAAACTGGGGTGGGTCTGTCGGCGCCAGGGTTTTCCTCGATAATTCTAAATACGTATCCACCCTTCTTATTTCTGGTTAGGGATTTTCCATTTTCGGTAACTCACTTTCACTCCCACTTCTTTATTGTGCCTCTGAGGGGCGTATACCCGCTTCCCCGCTTCTTCGTATGTCATGTGACCGCTTTAGGCCAATGAGGTCCTGGTCGGGTATCTTTCCTCCTCCTTCGTGTGTCATGTGATCTTATTTAGCCAATGACGTCCTGGTCGGGTATCTTTCTCCTCCTTCGTGTGTCATGTGATCTTATTTAGCCAATGACGTCTTTAGTCGGGTGTGGACAATCCGTGGCTTTGTTCTGGGGGAAGAAACACCATGCTTAAAAAAAAAAAAAATTTAAATCGCCCTTATCATGAGCGACTGCGATGACACCTTCGGCTTTTTAACACGTGGTATTTGTCAAGCAGTTTATCGCTAATTGGATATGATCTAAGAAAGAAATTTCTCAGACCTTTTGGCGTTTTGGAACGAAATAAAAATATTTCATTTTCCCCCGCCTGAAGGGCTGATAATAAAAATCTTTATTATCTCAAAAAAAAAAGAAAGATTTTCCAGCGACATCGTCTTGTGTGTTTTCGTATTAATGGTTTGCCTTCATATCCTTAGATACACTTCCCCACCCACTTAGACTTTTACTATCATCCCAATGACACACTGTCCACTTGTTACTTATCAATATTTTTTTTCATTGTCCCTAAACTTCGTTTCTTCAACCAATTGATAACAACTTCCATTTTCCCCAGATCTCGGTTAGATGCTTGACCTGGATATTTCGACACCTGTTATGTGTCAGCCGAGCGTGTGTGTGCTCGCTTATGACCTGTTTTCGTATTATTTTTTTTTCTTTTTCTTCTTCGTTTTCTCTTTCCTTCCTCCAGATCGCTTGAACGTAAAGAAAGAATTATTCCTAAAACCCGAAATATTTTTCAGCCCTAAATAATTATCAAATGGTTGACAAACCGTAAAAAACAAATCATATATTTATGAATATTTCTTTTCAGCTCGCTAGGTATGCATGGTGCCACAGATATATGATTCCGTTTCTATGTCTGTGCAGATTATTTAAAGCCAGAAAATACTTTTAATTGTAAGAATGTTTTTAGATAATAATGATTTAATGATATATCTCTTACTAACTAAACCATAGCTAGGGGAGAAGGGGTGGATTCATACAAATATAACGAACACAACTGAGATTAGAACTTGGCTCACTGATTAAAAATTCCCATCTATTATCCGCTACACTAGCCACACATCCAAGTTTACAGCACCTGGTAATAAAATATCGAGTGAAACTCTGATGATGCCAGATCATTTTTAAATTTCTGGCGTCCGATGCTTCGAGATGCACAACCCCAATTGAGACAGCATTCAGCTCTCTTTACCGCTTTTGCGGTTTTGATTTTACCCTGTGGATGTTAAATATCCCACATTGAAATAGAGGTAGTTTTGGTAAGAAAGATGAAATGCTGAGAGATACCTGGACATAAATTAACCATGAAAGATTCAGAAATTAATACACTTTCTATACATTTTCTTTTCAATAAATTTCAAATTTAAAGTGAAGAATTTTTCCATTTTCTCATTCATTTACCCATATTCAACGTTTTCCTTTTCCTAGATTAGTTGTCAACCAACGAGATTCCAGTTGCACTTACTGTTTTATATTTAGGTGTAGGAAGAGCAGACGGTTTCATGCCTTTTTAAAGAGGATTAAAGTGAGGTAAACTGAAATTGTCTCCGGCAGAATTTTAGACACAGATTACGGATTATGTTTTTGTACACTATTTATATTGTTCGGACTATCATCCTCATTTTTGTTGCCATATTTATTACAACGTTTCGGCCGTTGTACGCTCCGGCCTTCTTCAGGTGGTTGGAATGTCGAACTGAACCCTTTATTTCGCTCACTGGAGTAGACTGTTCTAGTTCCACGTACTATGTTTAATTGATGTCAGTTATCAGTTATCTCCTGTTAATTTCCCTCTGAAAGTTCTCCACTGCCATAACCGGGTATTGAACTCACACTCTTTCGGTCCTGTTAGTGGATCCTTGAGGACACATTGCACTGTGGATTTTTGTATATTAAGTCTTTGACAACACTAAAAAATGTTTGATACTTGTTTGATTTATTTACAAGCAACAAAATCAGGAATTAAACGCCGATCAATTAATTGCTTCAAAGCGTCTTTATTAATGATTTGTCAATAAGTGCAATCTGGAAAACACAATTTCTTCTTCTTCTTTTCAGTTGGGCAGACTGACTGCATAATTGTGTGTGAAAGCATCACCGAACCGAGGAAGTCCTAAACTAAATTTAACAACCATATCAGAGCGTTACTCCGATTAAAGCAACAGCCACGATGGACGATATCGGATGAGGTTTCACCTGGGCAGGTTGATTGGCTCCGTTAGATCTACATATCTATGATATGCTAGGTATCAATGAATACTTCTCTGTTTTTCAACCCAGATATGTGGAGATAGTGCACTGGCTAGGTGCTCAACTGCCCAATGACTCTACGACCACACCCGTTCAAGGCACTGATGATGATGTCTAGAATAGGAATTCGTCATACTGCTATTTACTAAGGTTAATATCAACAGAAAACTCATCCACTCTTTTGAATACCAGGTGATTTAAGCTTGGATTTGCAGGTGGTGTAATGGTTAATGGATCAGAATAGTTAATCGTAGAGCAGAGTTCCAATTCGAACTAGGTGTGTTATATCCTCTTGGGCGCAAATACTCTTGTGAAACGTATGAATCCATCTCTTCTCCCTCCATCTATGGGTTAATTAGTAAGACTTGTATCACTAAGCCATTATTATCTAAAAAAAAATTCTTGTAATCTAAAAATATTTTCTGATTTTAAATAACCGGCAAAGTGTTGATAAACCGTAGAAAATGAATGAATGAATTAACAGGCGGGAATTTCGCACAGGTGCAACATCTAGTAAAAATTGACGTGACTACACTACTGAATAACTCACTGAAATGACTTTGATAACCGTCGCAATATATTAAGAGCTTATATGGTTATTTACTTAAAGTATCTTTGACTACCACAAAGCCATTGAAAGTGGACATCCAATAAGAATCGAATGCGATACATAACTGCACCTGTCACAATATGGTGAATCTTGCGACCAAGGCATTTTTTAAAGAAACTGTTATGTATTATTTGCTCTGTCTAACACATGAGCACAAAAGTGGGACACTCAATGGAATTCGAGCACGCCATACGTCCGATTCGGTTATTACGATTTGCTTAGAAACTACGGCAATATTTTAAGAACCCATTATATATTTATTGACAACGTTTATCTTTGTCATAAATCCACAGAAACGCGGGGGGGGGGAGGTAATAATAATCGAACGCTCTACACAACCGAATCGGCCCATACGATTAGTTTACTAAACATAGGACTATGTTATGAACTAATTACATATGTATTTACTAAGGTTATTCCCGTCTGGTACAAGGCCACTTAAGTTGGATACTCAATAAAAATCCATCTCTCTGCACTTTTCATTTCCTAAAGATAAGGATTTATCAGATTAATGGATACGTGCTATCAGATTATTTTGTACCAAACAAAAGTAGTAAAGTAAGTAATTTCTTTTATATTATTTGTAAAAATTATTAAAACTTAATGATTAAATTAATTTCATGACTTTATGATTCACGATACATTAAAATAAAATTAATGAGGCGGCCTCCAACTTTAACAAAATATTTAATTCTGCAGATGAAATTAAATTCATCATTTTTAAAGAAAAATTTCGATACAACTATTTAAAGGAAATTTTTACTATAAATTCTAATAAACATTTAAAAACAAACGTTTGATTTTCTTTGTATTTATAAAACAATTATTTCCATAAAAAGTTCACAAATATGTATGTATAAACATAAAATTTGATTAAGTTTAAATAATATAATTTTGCCTATACATTTTAGTATTTCTAAATCATTTCTCAGAAATACTAAAATACAAAAAAAAAAAATTAAATCATTTAGACTAAATGGTTTTGAATTTTGTTACTTAATTTTAGAACACTTACAAAATTTATTATTTTTACAATTTAATGAAAATTTCGATAAAAATATGAACAACATTTTTAAATGAAATTTTCCCTCAATACATGTGGGATTTTCCCACCTGTTATTGTAGTTTTTTACTATCTTAGATTTTGACAAGTATTTTAAAATATGTGTAATTGCCCTTTTAATTCATTTTTTACGTATGTGAACTGCATTTTCGACCTAATGATATAAAGTGATAAACATCAGAATTCGATAAGAAAAGTGGTAGCATGATTAACTGTTAGCCTTAAGAAACCAATTCTTCATGTTAGTGCAATCCCTAGAATTTTAGCAAACTATCCTTCATATTTATCTCCAATAACCCCCTCTAGAGAGTCACCAGAGTCCAGTAAAATTAAACTGGAGAATTCCGCCTATAAAAGAGATTTGGATCAAAGTATTGCTGATGATAGCAAATAGCATTGATGATATAAAGTGTAAATTAATTTTTCTCGATAACAATTACTGGAGTATAGTGGAGCAACATGAGACTCTTCTTGTTATATGTTGTACCATTAAGTCTCCACAAGTAAAAATCAGTCAATCTCTTATAAGTGAACATGATTTTGCAATACACGTATTCTGTTATATGAGACTCTTCTTGTTATATGTTGTACCATCAAGTCTCCACAAGCAAAAATCAGTCAATCTCTTATAAGTGAACATGATTTTGCAATACACGTATTCTGTTATATGAGACTCTTCTTGTTATATGTTGTACCATTAAGTCTCCACAAGCAAAAATCAGTCAATCTCTTATAAGTGAACATGATTTTGCAATACACGTATTCTGTTATATGAGACTCTTCTTGTTATATGTTGTACCATTAAGTCTCCACAAGCAAAAATCAGTCAATCTCTTATAAGTGAACATGATTTTGCAATACACGTATTCTGTTATATGAGACTCTTCTTGTTATATGAAGTACCATCAAGTCGGTTCATTGACTGGTGGACCCTTTCAAATACTCCCACACGATATCGAATTATTTTTTCCAGGCAGCCATGACACGTTGATTAAGCTCCTCTGCATTGATGTCTGCTGCATAAACTAATGGCCCCACAGATAAAAATCCCAAGGACTGAAGTCAGCGGAACGTGACGGTCATTGAATCGGTCCTCCCCTACCTATCCATCTTTCATGGTAATTGTTAGATAATACATCGCCAACAATGTGACTATGGATAAATGCGATTTAATTTCTTTTAAATCAAAATTCTTTTAATTTTTTGCATATTTAGTTATTATGCTTCTGTGTAGAGATAATTATATGAAAAGTAGGTTTATTCATTAGTTGGAAATACAGTAAGCAAAAATCAGTCAATCTCTTATAAGTGAACATGATTTTGCAATACACGTATTCTGTGGTGATGTGGAAATTAATAATATCGGAGTGTATGAGATTCCTGATCCTGTAAGTGATACAAATACTTTAAAAATTATTATTGAAAACATAAAAAAGGGACACAGAAGAATATCAAGCGAAACCTCAAAGTGTGATTTCTGTTTGACATTTGGTAATGTCCTTTTTGTTGTTAGTGCAAATCGAATCATTTAGACATTTTTATGCAGTTAAATTTATATATGAGCAGCCAAGATTAATAACACAGATTAAATTTAGTTATTCTACAGGAATTATGATTTTTTCTTCAATGTTGTATAACTGCCCACAGAAGTTATTGGCTCTGTTAAGACACCAAAGACATAATTTTACTTAGTTATTCAGCCATCAGAAGACTAACCTTATCAACCGGCATGAATCTTATATTAAGCAACAGAAGAACTTGCTTATGTATATTAAAACTAATTTACTAGAAGAAAAAAAGATAATAGTATCGTTACTTATAGATAAAATTCACATAAAACTTTAATTTGATTGTAAAGGTGGTAATGGGGTTGGCTTAACCGACAACTGCAATGAATCTGCAACAAGTGCTTTTGCTTTTATGTTTAGTATATTCGCAATATACAAGGACATTGTGCATATTATGCCAACTAAATGTCTTAAAGTTCGGAATTTATTTGACGTTGTTAAATGTGTAATAATTAGTTTAGAAGAGATAGGCTTTAGAGCATTGTCATTCATAACAGATAATAATGCAATAAATAAGAAAAACTTTATTTTTATTTTGTAGTCCAGGAAAACTTTCAATTGCATATCGACGTCCTGTTATGAAATCTAGACCTCTTTTTTTCATATTTGATTCAGTTCATTTACAAAAATGCATTAGAAACAACTGACTTCATCAAAAGATGCAAAATTTTGTCATAATGGAAATCCTGATTTAGATAAAAATCCAAAGTGTCACATTTTGTAATTTATACAAGTTTCATGCCCTGGAATCTGACTCGATTTGGAAATCTTGCAAATAAATTGAACTCAAAAGCGCTTTTTCCCACTAGTCTAAAAAGACAAAAAGTTTCAATAGTTTTGAAAATTTTCAATTAACTCAGGGATTACTGGTCTTAGAGAAATAGAAATGTTTACCTAACTTTTCAGAATTATATCTGTTTATATGCTAAGCAGCCTTATTTGGTATATTGACCAGATATCCGTTCGATTTATATGCCACGTCAGCTTATTCGGAATATCGATCAGATATCCGTTTGATTTATGCAGTAAATCTGTTTATATGCCAAGTCAGCTTATTCGGAATATCGATCACGTATCCGTTCGAGTTATACAGCAAATCTGTTTATATGCCACGTCAGCTTATTCGGAATATCGATCAGATACCCGTTCGATTTATACAGCAAATCTGTTAATATGCCACGTCAGCTTATTCGGAATATCGATTAGATATCCGTTCGATTTATACAGTAAATCTGTTTATATGCCAAGTCAACTTATTCGGAATATCGATCATGTATCCGTACGATTTATACAGCAAATCTGTTTATATGCTAAGTCAGCTTATTCGGAATATCGATCACGTATCCGTTCGGGTTATACAGCAAATCTGTTTATATGACAAGTCAGCATATTTGGAATATCGATCAGATATCCGTTCGAGTTATGTAGCAAATCTGTTTATATGCCAAGTCAGCTTATTCAGAATATTGATCTGTAACATTTATTCCAGAGAATCGATTTACATCTAAAGACGCTTGATACGCCAAATCGACCCATGCAAATTCGACACATATACCAGGTCGCGTAGTAGGCCAAATTCTCCCTTCAAATTCTATTTAATCTTTCTTCATTCTTTTCTACGTTGTCGTTTTCCCATGATTTTCGTCGCGTTTTTTTTCATTTTATTTTCGTTTTCTATTCCTGTTCCAAATTTCCTTCTTTTACTTTCAAGTTCCTGAATATTCTTCCCTATTTTTTTCTTCTTTCCTTCCTTCATTTGTTTATTCTGCACTTTCTGTACATATTTTTTCTCCTCCTTCACGAATTTGCTTTGTTGCCATTTTATTTGTTAGAGATACTCTTAATGGTGACTGACTGAGGAAGGAAGAACATCCGTCGTGTCTGCTTTGAATAAACAGTGCCAGCCTGGAAAGTGTATAACGAACCGAAGAAAACAAAAAGAATGAAACAAATTCAGTGTCTTCATTTGATTTGATTTTTCCATTAAAGAAAGACAACGAAGCCTTTAAAAAATAATAAATTATCAAAGAAGAGAAGAGGTGATGAAGACTTGTTGAAGAAAGAGTTTGCACACACTAACACGTGGCTGAGCGACCATTAACATCCTTGCACAGCAGTCGTCTCCAATTAACCAAATGGCAATGAATGCGAAGCTTTTAGAATTATTAGAACTGATCAATGTGTGGAGATATCGACTCACTGGTTCATCAAAGTTCACAGTTTTTGTTTTTCTGGGATTGCTGGTGAATTAAACAAAGGACGTACATCTCTGAAATGGTGAATGAAACGCAACACGCTTCGACAAAGCGAATAGGATGGAAGTCGATAGTAACTTGTTTCTAAAGAGTAAGGGTAAAAAATCTGGTGATTCTGTTACATGGTACCACACGCATTAGTACGAAGTTCCTAGTAGTTTTCTAAAAAATCAGAGGCTACAAAATATTGTTTGTATTGAAATTTTTATCTTTTATGCTAACTTATTTCACTCGATTTAAAAAGCACAGTCAATGTAAAATATATTGGAAATAAGGCGAAGCATAATCAGATCTAAACAATGCACTTATTTATAGTAAAAAAAAGAACTATTTTTACACAAGATATCGCGCTGAGTATGCAAGATAATGCATACATATTAGTCAAGCATATATATATATATATATATATATATATATATATATATATATATATATATATATATATATATGAGTAAAAGTGTTATACCAGTTCCAACGAGAGAAAAGTGTGTATATTAAAAAGAAGAGTGAAACCACAAACGTTTTTGGTTGTAATGTGGATCTTTAAAAAAATATTATGCTTTATTTTTCATAATTTTGCTACACGGGTTTCTGGTTTCGCGACCTTCATCAGACAAAGCGTGGAGATTTCCACATATTATTAAAAATAATTTAATTTTTCCTTTATGTTTTTCGATGTTAAATATTCTTGATATGAGACCTTCTCTTTTTCTGTGTTAGTGAGTCAAATGTATTTCTTGAACTGGCAGTGAAAAGTTCTGCGTGAAGGGTTATAAAACAATTAAGATTGGTCCGAGAAACAGCGTAGTTATCGGCATTCTTATCTTTTAATGACCTCTATGTGTTCTTAGATCTATTTCCATTTTCGTGTGTTTTTGTCAGCATGCGTTTTCTCTCTTCTTTTTAATATATATATATATATATATATATATATATATATATATATATATATGAAAGAAAAACAAAATCCGTTGATGGACCCAACAGGCAACTTGCCAAGACCTAAAACTCTTAGACAGACACAATGGTCGAATAAAAACAACAATACTGCAAAAAGAAAGAAAAAAAGAGACTAAAAGGAAATTTACCCACTCAGCCTAGATTGCTTATACCGAACAAAACATGCTTAACGTTGAATACTATGAAAGGATGACTCTAGTCGTAACTCGAGTTTCACGCGAGCTTCAGACGACTGACAAGGGGTGTATCAAAAATAATTTTACAAACTTGCTGGTGAATTAAACAAAAACAATGACAAAATGTCCCTATAAACATCCTTCGTTATTTATTTATTAATTTTATAGTTTACGATAGACGCTGTTTAATGTACAATCAAAATATAGTTTTACAAACACTGGAGGGCGAGTTCCTTGCATCAAAACAGGGTAAAATATCCATATAAATATATGTCCAAAAGGCTATCGTTGTACCTCATCATAGCAACGCATAACAAATGTTCAAAATGTCCGCCGCTTGCTTCTACACGCCTGGAGTATAGTGGAGCAACATCAGACTCTTCTTGTTATATGTTGTACCATCAAGTCTCCACAAGCAAAAATCAGTCAATCTCTTATAAGTGAACATGATTTTGCAATACACGTATTCTGTTATATGAGACTCTTCTTGTTATATGTTGTACCATTAAGTCTCCACAAGCAAAAATCAGTCAATCTCTTATAAGTGAACATGATTTTGCAATACACGTATTCTGTTATATGAGACTCTTCTTGTTATATGTTGTACCATCAAGTCTCCATAAGCAAAAATCAGTCAATCTCTTATAAGTGGACATGATTTTACAATACACGTATTCTGTTATATGAGACTCTTCTTGTTATATGAAGTACCATCAAGTCGGTTCATTGACTGGTGGACCCTTTCAAATACTCCCACACGATGTCGAATTATTTTTTCCAGGCAGCCATGACACGTTGATTAAGCTCCTCTGCATTGATGTCTGCTGCATAAACTAATGGCCCCACAGATAAAAATCCCAAGCACTGAAGTCAGCGGAACGTGACGGTCATTGAATCGGTCCTCCCCTACCTATCCATCTTTCATGGTAATTGTTAGATAATACATCGCCAACAATGTGACTATGGATAAATGCGATTTAATTTCTTTTAAATCAAAATTCTTTTAATTTTCCATGCATATTTAGTTATTATGCATCTGTGTAGAGTTAATATGAAAAGTAGGTCTATTCATTAGTTGGAAATACAATAAATTAAACAATTTTAAGTATTTTCACCTACTCTATATATACATACTTATACTTTTCTTGTATATTGTCATCCATAGACAGACTGCTTCGCTGTATCACAGTTCATCAGTGGGGTTAGACGTCCGGTTGCCTCTACCTAGGATCGAAACCCGGCTGAATTGGCGTTAGTCGGAGATTATATCCCTAAGCCGTTGGCGCACGGTAGGGAAGAAAGTGAATTTTAAGCGTATTTATTTTTAGATAAAAACACAGTGACCGAGAGGACTCGATTGGCTTTACCGAAGAGTCTTGCATTATCAGCCATAATAGTCACTGTTTACACACACACACACACACACACACACACACACACACACACACACACATTCCTGAGGCTATGCAGCACATTTGGAAATTGCCTGAAAAACCATACCACAGGTTGATCCAAGCCTTGGGAGTGAAATTGTGTAGACGGAACACTTGGGGGACGTCGATAGCTGTAGTTACAAGTCATCGTGGCCGAGAGTTTGAGTGTTCTGGCGTTGTTCAGATTGTTGATAATGCTAGATAACACGCTCTCTCTCAGAAAGTGTAACAAAGGTCTGTTCAGCATAGCTGTAGTATAAAACATAGGCTGGCTCTTTGGGTGTTGAACAAACACAAATGTGCCTGTGCGAGATTCTGCTATAGGGATTGGCTAGCAGCCCTAATAGACAGGTATCCTCGAATACGAGTGGCCAGGTGTTATTATTTATGCATGCATATATATATATATATATATATATATATATATATATAGGGTGACCCCAAAAAACGGGAATTTTTTAAGAGCGTATTGCCAGACATGAGCAAGTGGCAACACTGCGAGACAGAGACCTTAAGCAAGTAAACATTTCACCATTTAGAATTCAAGATGAAATTTACAGTATCCCAGCTGAGATGTTGCAGCAGTCAATGAGGAATCTCAACAGCAGATTTTAAGAATGCATTCGTACAGGATCTACAGGACGTAATTTTTAAAAAATGAAAATTCTATCATTGTTTCTTAATTGGCATGGTTTAAGGTTTCAATTACAATGAATAAAATATTTTTCTATCACTCTTGGTTTTATTGGATTGTTAAAAAGTTCCTATTTGTTGTGGTCACCCTGTTATTACATATACATACATATATATATATATATATATATATATATATATATATATATATATATATATATATATATATATATATATGTGTGTGTGTATAATAAAAAAATTCCATGGAATATTATTGTTTAAGCCTTTTTATTATATCCTTACTCTGTCCTGGACATTTAGTTCTATCTGGATTCTATTCTCTTGGAATTTTTATTAAAAAATATACATGTATGTGTGTGCTCCTATGTATATATATTTATATATTTTGCATATTTATGTGTATATTTACCACTAATATTATCTCTCTCTCTCTATATATATATATGTGTGTGTGTGTGTGTATATATATATATATATATATAATCACTGGTAAAAATAACGTAATTAGAACACTTAGAATATATTAATCTTGTATTTTTTTATTTAACATTAAGTAATAACAGATAAAACTCAAAACGTATTTTATTTGGTAAGTATGGATGTTCGTAGCCGACAAAAATGCAGTGTCAAAAGGATACTTTTTTCTCTTGACACCTGCTTTTATTTTATCTAACTTCAGTCCTCGACGAAGCTTATTGTTTTGAAAAGTGATGATTAGTATTGTAATAAAACCTAAACTTATGAAAGTGAATTTATACATTTTCTTTCTTCTTGAGAATTGACAACAAATATAATAAACACTAGTTATCTATTATGACATCCTTAATTCTCTCAGGCATGTATCTCACATATTTAAATCAACATCCTTTATCAAAATGTTTCCAACTTCCCCGAATGGCTGTTAAGTCTTCTCTAGATACAGGCCTCACATGGACAACTTCTTTTTTTATTTCGAACGTAAATTTTAGATTGGATTTACATCGGGGATTGGTTATTTGAAGCCGAAACATATTTTTGCATTGTAAGAATAAATATTTTTTGTCTTGGTGAATGAATATTGCATTAATACTTCTTTGAGAATAAGAATGATTTTTCTTACTGTTTAACCTATAGATTTTGGAAGGGGGCGGATACATAAGTTTTCCAAGTGTATTTTTATTTAAGTGAGCGTAATTAGAACTCAGCTCTTAGCTTTCTTATTCTGAGCTTTTCCCTTTTAGGCATGTAAATTACAAGATAATTCCATCATATTTTCCTGTACGTGGCTTGAAAAACATCATACTGTTAATTTAGATAATTTTATATAGTTTTTTTTTGTATGTTTTATGAAGTCAGGACTTTCAGTTATTAATAAGAATGTTTTACTTCTTATCTGTTTTTACTTTATTCACGGCTAAAAATATATATATGGGGATATCCTATTAATTTTCGCATTCCTTAATTTTTGCCAGGGGTTGTACACTTATATTTCCCATAACGTAAATTGAAATTTTCTCTTATAATTAATTTGTTTATGTGAATATATATATATATATATATATATATATATATATATATATATATATATATATATATATATATATATATATATATATATATGAGATATGAATAAAATATATCCTTTTTTTCTTTTCTGTTCTCTTTTTTCTTCTTTTGAATAGAATGCTTTTTATGCAATATCGAACCAAAAAAGACCAGCGTCTTTTTAATGAACTTTAAATTAAAATAATGCTCTTTTTGTGCTCTTGTAATCCGCATAAAAATCATGAAAATTTTCTCAGATTTTACGTTTACTTGTAAAGTTGTTATATTGTAAAACAGAAGAATTGTGCGCGTTTATAAGTGTTTAGCTAAAAAATGAGTCAGCTATACAAATCAAAACAGCGTCTGTATACACAAACGCGAACGCTAATAAACAGAGAACTTAAGGATCAGCGAAAAACGATTTTCAGCTTTTATTCATTTATTGATTACTTAAAATTTCAAATACAATAATTATTGAGTTTTTTTTTAAGTCACAAAATCCACTGATATCCTCAAGTACATATGGAATAGCGGAAAAAGTGTTGGTTGAGTAATGCAAAAAGTGAACCTGGTAACAGCAGAGGAAAATCTTGGAGAGTTAAGTTACTATCGAATCCGTTACATTCACTTACGTGCAAATAACATTGGGAAAGGTATGAATCCACCTCTTCTTTCTTTCTTATGATTATGGGTGCTTATTAGGAGGCATGGAAGATTAATGGATTGTGGCTCGGATTGAGGAATCAGAGAGCCGAGTTCGAATTCCAGTCGAATCCATTACATTCACTTACGTGTTAATACCCTTGGGAAAGGTATGAATCCACTTCTTTCTTTCTTATGATTATGGGTGCTTATTAGGAGGCGTGGAAGATTAATGGATTGTGGCTCTGATTGAGGAATCGGAGAGCCGAGTTCGAATTCCAGTCGAATCCATTACATTAACTTAAGTGCTAATACCCTTGGGAAAGGTATAAATCCATCTCTTCTTATGATTATGTGTGCTTATTAGAAGGCATGAAAGATTAATGGATTGTGGCTCTGATTGAGGAATCAGAGAGCCGAGTTCGAATTCCAGTCGAATCCATTACATTCACTTACGTGCTAATACCCTTGGGAAAGATATGAATCCTTTTCTTCTCCCCACCCCCAGCTACCGCAGAAAGAAATGACAAACAACTGCGGGAAAAAAATCTGCCATGTCCGTCATGTATCGAAATGTACATGATCGACTAAGTATGTATCACGCATGGGCACATCAATGGGACTGTGAACCACTGCTGCTGTTTCCAGGTCCACCCTCACTCGAGGTGGTAGAATTCTGATAGTGCCCCAAGCTATGGGCAAATAATGAAACAAATCAACAATACATAATTTGTAATACAATCACCAACAATAGATTTTTATAAAAAAAAAACTGTTTTTTAAAATTACCATCAAATCATGTTATCATCTACAAACTATGTATCTAAAAAAACAAACCCCAAAGATGTTGATATTCTACTCAACAAATTCAAGCAATCAACCAACCTGCCCAACATGAACTTTCGATAGAATGCACAAACCATACACACATTAAGAGTACAAAGGAACTATTTACAAAAAATGATCCAAGTCATATAATAAACTTCCTGAAAAGAATAGACTTTTATCAAGGATGTAGTTTGATGTGTAATTAATATATGCTACCTTTTTAATGTTTTTAATGTTATAGACTTTTTAATTGTCTATATTAAATCGAAATCCTTGTCCTAGACAGTAATACCTGGAATTATTTTGCAGTGTGCAAGCAAACAAGTTCTAGCTTATATAGCTTATAGACGTTTACAAGTCATATATATTTAATATTTTTGAAACATGGTTAGAACTGTGTAGCGAAAAAAACATATTTTAAAAAATGAACTACAGTGTTGGATGTGCCATAAAACCCAACCAACCACCATGAACTTAATGTCTTGGTGAAAGTGCTCGCCATGTTCGTCGTTCTTACCCCTTTTGTTAGCAGAAGATTCACCAAGATGTCGTCAAGAGGAAAGGAATTGTCAGGCTCATGCTATATTCCTGAAGATGAAAATTGTCACTTTTAGAAAATAAATATGATTAAAATTTAATGGCTTAGAACAAAAGTTTGATAGTATTGGTTGATCAGTCAATGAATGCTTGTAGGGAAATGGTTTGTATTACTATTTCAATCGAAAACAAAACTGTTTGCTTCTTCTTCGCTAACGTTCCGTTCCTCTATATTTCCTCACATTTCCTATTTGCTGATTCGAATAACGTCGGCAGGGCCATCTCCTCTGTCAAAGATCTAAAACAGCGGGAAGTAAGTCGGTGACATAGCACCTCGAGTTGCCCGCTCTAGTGTTACACATTATTCGAATACGGAGAAGAATGCTAGCCGTAGACGCGGATTTTTCCCTATCTTTCCAGAAAAAAACATCTTGTTGTGAGCAATGTAATCAATAATCATTATATTAATATAATGTAACATCTAATAAGTTTTCTATCTCCCTGGGAGTCGGTCGTGAGTGGTGAGTAAGTTGCTTTTTAGCAGAGACTAATGAAAATACTTCAATATTCTTATCTATTCCAACATCACGACGACGAAAACTTTGGACTTTTATTTACGTGTGCTTACTTTTTTAAAAATATGTGCGCATATAGTTCAATATAATCAGAATCAGTCTGAATAGTTCTTACATTTTCTCGGGTAAAAACGAAGAGAAAAATGTCTTACTTTTACCAATGTAATAATCGTAATAAATTATGATTGCATTGGATCAACCATTGATGTTCTACTCTCTCTAATTCCTTTCCCAACCTGTTTCTAATATCTCCCTTACTTTCCTTCTCTATTTCCGTCTGTTATCTAATTCAATCTGTTGATATATATCTCTCTTCATAATCTATCTTTGTCTCTTGACTATCTATCTATCTATCTATCTATCTATCTATCTATCTATCTATCTATCTGTTCACAACTATCCAGCTATCGATTGATCTCAATCTCTTCATAGATCTCTATCTCTCTATCTCATTCTGTACACATCTATCTATCTATCTATCTATCTATCTATCTATCTATCTATCTATCTATTGCAGTTTGTGTGCCTATGTATCAATCTATCTCTCATATTCGTATATATTGATCTATTCGTTTTTGTCAAAGTCGACAATGTCTTTTAGAGATATTATTATCTTGCCGTTAGTTATACAGGTGTGATTTGTTTAAATACAAACTACTTCAAGCATCTTGTCTCTGAAGCATCGTTGCATAAAAGTGAGAAGTCAGTTTAATTTTTCTACCAGGTAACTGAATATAATCTATTTGTTATACATAGCTCTATATCTCAATCTGTATGCATGTATTCATATTTATCTGTCTCATATCTATCTATCTTTAATCCATCATCGTTATTGCTTTGCCTCTGTTTCAATCTCTCTTAATCACATTCTCTACACATCTATCTATTTATATATCTCATTCTATACACATCTATCTCTCTATCTATCTCTCTATCTATCACATTCTGTACACATCTCTATCTATCTCATTCTGTACACATCTATCTATCTATCTATCTCATTCAGTACACATCTATCTATCTATCTATCTATCTATCTATCTATCTATCTATCTCATTACACATCTATCTATCTCATTCTATACATCTATCTATCTATCTATCTATCTATCTATCTATCTATCTATCTATCTCATTCAGTACACATCTATCTATCTATCTATCTATCTATCTATCTATCTATCTATCTATCTATCTATCTATCTATCTATCTATCTATCTCATTCTGTACACATCTATCTATCTATCTATCTATCTATCTATCTATCTATCTATCTCATTCTGTACACATCTATCTATCTATCTATCTATCTATCTATCTATCTATCTATCTATCTCATTCTCTATCTATCTATCTATCTATCTATCTATCTATCTATCTATCTATCTATAGCTAGCTAGCTAGCTCATTCTGTATACATCTGTCTCAGTTTGTTCACATCTTTCTACCTGTCTTTATGCCATTATTTTTTTATCTTTCTTTTTATCTGTCTGTCTATTTCTCTCTCTACATCCACTGGTATATTTTTTTTCTCTTTGTCTATGTTTCTGTCCATATACTTAACCTTTTTTCCTTTACGTTTATCTATGTTTTCTTCTTTGATCAAGTTCCCCTTCGTTGAAAAATAAGAAATCAGTCCCACATTCTTTATCGGAACGCACTGTAATGACCATCACAAAGGCCGGACATCCTACTCTGAAGCCCATCGGCAATCTATCAAATATCAAATGTATTTGCGTCTCGGCTATTGGAAATTGAAGGCCGTTCGTTTCCTTCTCACCCCAAAAGAAAATGTTTCTGCTTCTCTCCCCACAACGTAAACTCATCTTTTCTGTTTGAAAACAATCATTAAGGTTCGCAATTTTGCGTCCTGAAACGCCGTTTGATTTCAAACTATCAATGGTTATTTGCGTTCATTATGAGTAATCATAGAATCAAAAATATTTGAAAAAACAGAAGGGCAGAGAAATACAAGTGTTATTATAGCAGAGTTTTAATATCTACAGTGAAACTTTCTTTGTCTATAGTTCTGTATACCAGATAATTCCATGATAGAATAGGGAACATTTCGAAATCATTATTGGAAGTACTGTCTTTGACACCATATAAGACGCACGGGTGTATAAGAAGCCCTCTACCCAATTTCAGCAGGGCAGATAAAGAAAAAATTAGTAATTAGTAAAATTATTAGTAAATGGTACAGCTTAGTCTATATTTATGATATATTATTTTGGTTAAACAAGCCATGATTACAATTAAACAAAAAAATAATAGGAAAAAAAGAACACAAGCCTATAAAAACTTTATTATATCCTTTATATGATCAGTACAACCTGCGTCTTGTAAATACCTCATTGGAATAATTAGGATATAAAAATTCTGATTGTATTTATACCAATGTAACCGGAAGTTATCGTAAGAAAAATATTAATGAAACAAACATATTTTACAAATGTATAATTTAAATTTGCCGCATATAATTTTAGTGAAACAAATACTAATATTAAACGTGATGAAATTAATATAATGAATATTATCAATAACACTTTTAATCTGCATAATAGCCTTTTAAATAATGACAATAGGTATATGAAAGTTATTCTAAAGTCTAAGCTAATAGGAATTGCCAGGTAGCTAATTTCGGCCAACTATTGCGAATTTTAAGCCTACATATGGAATATAAAACGCAGGGGAATTTTGAAAGATATTTTTAGTAAAAAAAAAAGTGCACTTTACATGCCGTCAAATACGGTAATCAATATTCAATCAATAAACAGACTAAATGAGTGTATTAATATTTCGATGTTTATTTAACAATCATCAACACTATACTTATTTTTCAGATCTAATTAGTAAGAAAATAATATATTTGATAATATAAGACACAACACTGCTCAAAATATATATTTCCATCCTTTAGATTGATTTGATTTTTTTTTACGGCTGGTCAACTTTTTGCAGGATATTTAAAAACAGAAAGTATTTTGAGATTGTAGGAATTTTCTGGAGATAATTATTTACTAATAGAAGTCCTACTAATTTACACATTACTGGGGAAGGAGAAAAGACATGAATTCGTATCTTTCCTAAGTAAGTGCCCGTAAGGGAATATAACAAATCTGGCTGGAATTGGATCTCGGCTCTACGATTTCCAATTCTGAATCATTATCCATTACACCACCTGCACACCCAAACTTACATCACTTGGGTATTCCCAAGCGGTCACCCATCTACAAACTGATCAGGCTCGAGGTGACTGAATTTCGATGATCCGACGAGCAGTGGTATTTTAACGTGATAATATATATTTAGATCAATTCCCAAATAATTTAATATTAAATGTTAATACAGACAGCTTATAAGCTTATTTAGATAGTCGTATGCCTTGCCTAACTCCCAAATAATTTAATATTAAATGTTAATACAGACAGCTTATAATCCAACAAATAACGTAGTTTGTGGAATGGTGTGCAAATTTCAGTGATTCACTGATCGATTCATGCTGATTTTGTAAATGAAATTTCATCCAAATCGTTCACTACATTTAAAGTCATCGGATCAAATATTTAAATATTTTGGCATAAAATAATTCGATTTCTCTCTTTTTCCCTCTCTCACTCTCTCTTTGTCTCTCTCAATCGTTTTATCTCTCAATCTTTCCTTTTCGCACGATCCTACTCCTTCTCTCTTTGTTACCTTTCTTTTTTTCGCTTTCTGGCACCCAAAAGCTTTCCATATGCATCCCTCTATTTCTCTCTCTCTCTCTCTCTCTCTCTCACACACACACACACACATCACTTCTCTTTTCTAGACATCTCCCCGCTATAGCATATACATATATATATAAGATATATGTAATATATATAATATATATATAATACATAAATATGACATATATAATATATATACATGTATAAATATATATATAATATATATATATGAAATTTATCTGAAATATATATATCTAATAAGTTAAGAAGAACTTGGTAATCTGTATGGGTAACCCCAAGGAGGATGAAATCCTGAGAGCTCAATGTAATACCAGAGCTAATATTTAAAAGAAACAGACCACTTTAAGGTACCATTACAATAATTTATTTCACCATAGTCCTTTTAAAAGGACGCCGGATCATCAGATAGCACTTCCAACAACGAAATGAAACGAAAAATGAGATTAAAATTGATGGGTAGTGTATGTTTTTGTAATTTAACAGAGAGTGTGAGAGGGATAGTTAAAGAGACATGGTAGAGTATATGGAGGGGTTAATTTCATATCTCTCTCAAGTGTATTTTATATTGGGGTAGGAGGATATTGAGAGACCGGAAACTACCTACACAATAGATTCTTCCAGGCCTATATTAAGTAGGCGACATAGCACTCTAGAGAGAGACAGAGAGTGACAGACAGAGAGACAGTGAGAGCCGCGTACGACTACCAGTATTGGACACTAACATATAGTAAGCTCCGCTTACACTATCTCTGTAACCTGTTGTTAATATATCTTTCTTACATCTAATCCGTGTTCCGTGTTTTCCTTCTGTGGTCTCAACTTTGGCCCCACATCAGTGGCGACGAGGATTTGAGAAACGCACTCACGGCGAAACCTAAATACCTTACCAGTCCCACATCTGTGTCGACGAAGAATTCGAGAAACGCATTCACGTTGAAAAACCGCAATGCTTTGTCAGTCCCACAACAGTGGCGACAAAAAGATTCGAGAATTTCGTTCTCACCATATCAATAGCGACAGTACTCGAAAAATACACACAAACTCCACGCGTTCCCACAGCAGTGATGAACGTGAAATTAAGCTGGTATTAATACATTAGCTATTTAAAAGCTAAACACCCAGCGTCTACATATATTCCAATACCAAACATCAGTGACGAGCCGTGTTTCGACATCTACGGAATATTAAAGTCTGTGCAAACAACAAGAACGAATTCTTACACACTCACATACAGAGAAAAAAAATACAGTGCCTATGTACTACCATTGTAATCAAGTTTTCGAAAAAAACTATCGAAAATTTTTTTTTATGTAACTGAGTTGAACGCGTGCATAAAATTATTCTCCCCTCAAATTCACTGAGGTGAGTTTTCTCTTTTTATAACTCTATAAGAAAAAATACATAAGTGTGGTGAAAATTTATTCAATTACGTTAAAATTAACGGAACCACGGAATTGCAAAAAAGCTAAACACATAATTAGTTTAGTTTAACTATTTGTCTGTCCATATTTTTTTTTCTGTAAAAGAAAAAAAAAGAACAAAAATCTATCAAGATTTTTTTGTGTACCTCCTCTTAGTACACGTGTTTCAAAGAAACAAAAAAGTGCTGTCGTTTTTAAATATGGAAGATTTTCAAAACGCAGTTGACCAAATGTTAAAACTAAATTTGGATCAGCAACAAAAATCAGAAGAAAGACAACAACTATTTTTGGAATTACATAAACAACAAATGGAATTCCAACGAATTACGTTTCAGAATGCTGAACTACAACAGAAACAACTTAAAGAATTACTCGTAAATGCATTAAAAAGGCTCAAACTCTGAAAAAGATACAATATTCTCCCAGAGTACAATCTACAATTCAATGGAAACATTTGAATACGTACCAGAGAACGACAAAACGTTCGACGCTTTTTACAGGCGCTACGAAGATATTTTCAACGTAGACTGTGAACAGTGATCCAGTAAAAAAAAGGTACGTCTACTAATGAGAAAACTGGGAACTACAGAACATAGGGTCGTAGACTTCATACTACCCAAGAAAACGACTGACTTGGATTTTTCAGAGACTATTAAGCTCCTATCGGAACTATTCGGGCCTAACACAACCTTGTTCCACAAACGTTGGAAATGTCTGAACACAGTCAAAAACAACCAGCAAGATTTTCTAACGTTTGCAGCATCGGTAAACAAGCTCTGTAATGATTTTAAACTAGCCGACCTGACTGCCGATGATTTCAAGTGCTTGATTTTCGCACAAGGTCTAGTATCAGCAGAAGACGCCGAAGTCAGACGACGGGTACTGACCAAGCTTGAGAACGAACAAGGATTGACTCTCCAAAAACTGGCAGAGGACCGTCAAAGATTAATATCTGTAAAGCGTGACTCAAACACTATCAAGGAATCAGGTGTGACTCAGATTAATAAAATCAGAAGCAAGTCTACCGCCTATTCTCCTCAAAAAGACAAAAGGCAAATCTCATGTCCTAAATTCCGCAGTAACCAAAACCCAAATAGGTTAAAGAAACCTCCCGGACCATGTTACCATTGTGGTAAATGGCATTGGATGAAATTCTGTCCAGTTAATAACAAAAAATATTGCAAAAATTGCAATAAAAGTGGTCATACTTTAACTTCATGCTGGTACGCCAACAGAACGAGAAAACCCAAAAATAAAATTAGGCAAGCTCAATCTGACAATATTTTCGATAGGAATTTAAGAAAATACGTAACTGTAGATATTTTCAATAATTCCATTAAATTCCAGCTTGACTCGGGTTCCGATCTTTCAACCATTAATTGGCGTACTTGGCGAAAATTAAACAATCCGACCTTATTAAAAACGGATAAAACAGCAAAATCCGTAACTGGCGAAAAGATTAATATTTTAGGCGAGGTAATACTTACAGTAACACTAAATGGAGTTACCAAAAAGCTCAAAGCCTACGTATTAAAAACTGCAGATAACGTATTTGGAACTGATTGGATAGAAAAATTCAATCTTTGGGATTACCCAATGAGTACATTTTGTCGCAAGATACAAAGTACAACGTCCAATTTGGTAAATCTAAAAAAGGAACTCAAACTCAGGTTTTTTCTGGCGGCCTTGGGAAATGTACTAAAATGAAAGCTAAGTTCAAGGTGAAGGACGGTGCACAACCGGTATTCAAAAAGAAACGGAATGTCCCTTTCGCTGCTCTAGAGCAAATCAACAGAGAGTTAGATAGGCTCGAACAAGCAGGTATTCTGTCAAAAACAGATTTCAGCGAGTGGGCAGCACCTACGGTCTACGTAAAAAAGAAGTCCAATCAAATACGAGCCAACGCGATCAGAAACATGCCGGCCCCAGATAACGTTCAAGCGTTACAAAGCTTCCTCTGCCTAGCTAATTTTTACCAAGGATTCATTAAGAGCATGCAAAATTTGAGAGGGCCTCTCAACCAATTTTTAAAAAAGGCCAAACCATGGTCATGGACCCCGGAATGCCAAGACGCATTCGAGAAGATCAAGAAAACTCTTACTTCAGACCTCTCCCTCACCCATTACGACCCTAGTCTCGACATCATAGTCGCAAGTGATGCAAGCTCGTACGGCATTGGTGTTTGCAGGTTACATAAACTGCCAGATGGTTCGCGAAAAGCTGTAGTTCACGCATCAAGATCTCTAGTTCGATCTCGACATGCCCCAAGCCTCTCCTGCAGTGCGACGCTCAGGAAGGAAAAGGAAATTTTACTCAACCGCTCGAGGTAAATCCCAAGAGGAAAAAGTATTAACAATTTTATTTTTTCTCCCCTTTTCAAAAAGAAAACTCTTTGGAAGGGGGGTATTGTGAGACCGGAAACTACCTACACAATAGACTCTTTCAGGGCTATATTAAGTAGGCGTCATAGCACTCTAGAGAGAGACAGAGAGTGACAGACAGAGAGACAGTGACAGCCGCGTACGACTACCAGTATTGGACACTAACGTATAGTAAGCTCCGCGTACACTATCTCTGTAACCTGTTGTTAATATATCTTTCTTACATCTAATCCGTGTTCTGTGTTTTACTTCTGTGGTCCCAACTTTGGCCCCATATCAGAGGAGTGACCAGACCTTGACCTATTTAGATGGTTAACTTAACGGAAATGATATATATATATATATATATATATATATATATATATATATATATATATATATATACGTTCTGCTGTGCGACTTAAGTTTCGCTGGTTTTCCAGCTCATCGGGCACAAAGTATATCTTATATCTTATAACGTTTTTATAAAAAATACACTGATGTCACATGGGAGGAATACTGCTTCATAGACCAAAAATAAAATAGTACAGCGGATGCAGGAAATGAAGAGTAGGTTCATTTTTTAATAGAAATTTATAATGCAGCGAAACTTCAGTTGCACACCAAAATGTAGGTATATGTATATTTATTAATATATATCTTTTGTCTGTCTAACTACATCGAGCACTGTTATGTCTACATCTCATGAATAAATTTAATGATTATTTATTTGTTTGCCTGTATATGCACGCCAACACGCGGGTATATGGTTGATTATATCTGTTTGTTTGATGTATCTAACTCTATGCCTTCATATATATATATATATATATATATATATATATATATATATATATATATATACACACCACACACACACATGCATATATATATATATATATATTATACAAATAATCTTATAAATATAAGCAGCTATACTTGTCAGGCAAAACCTTAGTTGTTTTAGCTTGCAAATGAACAAACCAATACCCAAGGTGGGTGGAGAAAAGGTTAAAAAAAGAAAGAACTAAAAACATGTACTTCCAGCGAAAATAATCGTCTCGAATCTAAGTTCAGAGTCTAAAGAAAAAAAATCCTCCGACACGAGTAAAGTAAAAATAACTAAGCAAAGTGTTCAATGCGTTAAGTAGAGCAAACTAAGTCAACCTAAAGAGCCAGACAAACCTACCAAGGTTTCACCTACGCGGATCGTCAGGGTAAACTGGCCATATATATATATATATATATATATATATATATATATGAAGGTTGGCTGGAGCAAGATATAAATATAAGTAGACAAACCAGTTGTTAGACTAAAAGACATGCAAGAGTACCAGAATACAACAGCTGGTCGACCAGCTTATAAATTTTCCAATCGACACACATTCATATATATATATATATATATATATATATATATATATATATATACCATTATAAGAGAGGCGAAATTCTGAGTGAGTGAAAGCCAGATGGAATGGAAGCGAAACATTAAAGACTTTGCTGATAGGGAAATACTCTGTGTCCATGTGTGTGTATGTGTGTGTGGTCTTTTATAGTTCTGAAAGAGAATCACCTAGCCGAAGTCTTGGCAGACAGATTTAAAAACCTGACTCTGCTTCTAAGTTAACTTGATTACCTTGACGCATTTTAATCTCTCGGGATCATTCATAATTACGCATTCCTTTAATTTGCTCTGTGTACCAAAAGTATTCTTGCTTTATTGCATTAAAAGTCGTTATTAGGGAAGAAAATCTAGTCTATGCAAAAAGCAAATTATTTCACAGTTTGATTAGAATATCATGAGAATTTTGGTCCAAAAAGGGCATGCTCAAAATGAATTCAGCCTCAAATCTCAGCAATACAAAGGTGCTGAGTTCAAACCATGAAGAAATTTCATGAACCTAAGGGGGAAGATGTAAAAAAAAAATGGACGATTCAAAAAGCTATCAGCAGTTTCTCAAATTTAGTTTGTTGATAGACAGGAAGAAATCTAGCAAAGATCTTGTTCACCGTCTGTCAAATTCAGCTGGGCTGAAAGTAGGTTCTTCGAGATTTCTAAGAAACTTGATTAGAAATAGCATTCATGAAAGCGAAGAAGAAACGATTTCAATTGACAAAAAAAAAAAAAAAAAAGAAAGTAAGAGAAAGAGGAAGATGAAAACATTCAAACGCTCCCCCAAAGATTGGAGTGAGAAGCAGTGGAAACAATGCATCGGACCGATGCAAATACACCAGCTTTCGAACGTGCTCTATTTACTGCGTCTTTTCCCGGCAATGTAGCCATCTGTTTTCAAGTCGATAATATACTGTTCGTCACGCACCTCCAACTGGCTTCCGTAATACAAACGAGGGTTTATAAAAACCGGCTTAGAAACAGGCGCCATCTTTCTAAATCTTGACTTCCACGAATGTAGCTATAAATATGATTCAAAATTTGAATGTCGTGCCACTTCAGAAAGCAGATAAAAACAAGAAAATATTTTAAAATTTCAATGTTGTCTACTTCTGGTGTTCTATCTCCGACTATATGTAGTACAGAAACTCGTTCACGATCTTCAACGGTTCGAAATAGATTTATATCGTATTCAGGAGACTCATCTTATTGTAAGCAACTATGACACTATTTCGAGGTTGCCCACTGCTCAGCTATATTTTGATGGCCAGTCCTGTGAACATGTTGACATGATTCATCAAACGATTGATCAAAATATGGCTCTAATCAAAAATGCCACTGATCTGACGCAGCCGATATCGATAACGTGACATTGCATTAGCCATATTAAATATTTATTATTGTATTTTACAGTAAATGTGACCGAAGGCCGAAAATTGGAATAGAGGTGGAGGCTGGTCTTCCGTCCTATCTTAATCTAGCCAGTCATAAGTTATTGACTGATTCAACTGAATATTTTATTTCACAGTCCTCATCCTGGGTATGACGATAAACTACATCCACGTCCTGGGTAAGACGATAGACTACGTCCAACAGAAGGGCCTCTGATCAGGAGGTTTTGAGGAGCATGGAACCCCTCTTAATCGCTGGTGTTCCCAGGTCCACCCTGACCCGGGGTTGTAGCACCTGTTAGTGTCCTAGCTGTGAGCAAATAGTTAACACCCAAACTTGTGTAAAAATAGGTTTTAATACCAGAAATACTTTGTAATAAAAAAAATTATTACCAGCAATAATTTTTGAAGGAAAAATTGTTATCAGCAATACTTTTAAAAAAATTACAGCAATACAAACAGTTATATATTCTTTGAAAAAAATATGACCAGTTATAGATTTCTTGAAGGAAAAATATTTCCAGAAATAGATTTTTGAAGAAAAATATATTACCAGCAATAAAAATTTTGTTGGCATTAAATAAGCCCATTGAGGTCAATATACCGTAAACCAAACCAAAGCAAAAAACCAAAAGTCCACATTTTTCATTTTCCATTCGTTCAACAGATAAAATAATACGACATTTTCTGTATGAAGTCCTAACTAGTCCAGGATAAGGAAGAAGAAGAAGAAAAACTTTTTCAGATCTACCGAATGGTTATTTGCAATGATAAAAATATTTACAACACACAATTGATCAGTTGATTTTTAGCATTAGAACTCTAATCGAAGCAGCAATAACAGTTAACTGTCCGAAAAATGCGAGATTTAAAACTTACACCAGCATGCACTCATTTAGACACAATGATAAATCCCGAAAAATGGAAGTTGAAAAGTGTCTCTCACATAATTTCAGAGGAGAGAATTTGAGAAATTAATCTAAAAAAAAAAAAGAAACAGCAAAAAAGGACAATGAATTTACATCTTATTTTATGTTTCATGTTTTGAAATAAAAATATCAATTAACTAAAAACAGAAAAATCTAAAATGACGTGATATGGCTTCCTTCTGTCTTTTCTACAAACATTTTCATGACAACTGCTTTGAAGAGCTTTTTTCCCCTGGTGTCTCGACTACATGAATTTAAGCTTGCTACTAGATTGGCACCTAGGTCCCACCCGTTTACTGCTGAATTAGTTAAATGCAACCGCCACTTCTACTCCAACAGTTTATTTTCTCTCACTTCCCTTCATCTGATAACTGCAATCTTCAAAAATTTAAATGTAACGTCAGTCGTCATCTTCTATTAACATGATCACCGTTCATCTTTTATCATTTTCTCACCCCCTATGTTCAGTCTTTTCACTGTGACCCCCCCCACCGCGTGCTAGTGGCACTCCCCGACTCTTGCTTGAGGTGAAATGCTTAAAAAATAACATATCACGGACTGGATTAGTTCATGCACAGCTAAGAGGTTCGAAATCCTTATGCAGAGCGGACATTCAAATACCAAAGCTCCAAAGCAGCGACGTTCATTCAACACAAATACGCAATATTTAAACAGCTTTTGCCGGATTTCGATAAAGAAAACCGCCTCAGTCAGTCCTAATTTTGTCTTTAATTTAATAATAAAAGGACAAGTTCAGTTGGAAGAAAATAATACTTCTAACCTCCGTGAAATTCCTTTTATCACCTTGTTCATATCACGACCCTCGCTGATTGAGCACAAGAGTGCATTGCGTTTATTCTTGTTCATTGACAGAATTAACCTCGAGGACAAAAAGAAAAAAAAGCTTTCCGCTCAGTATGGGTTATATATACTTCAACTAGCTTGCTCAACGGGAGTAAGAGACTGCAGCGAAATTGCCAGTTCCGCTGAAAAAATCTTTGTGTCGAACCAGGTGGCACGTCGTCCCACCAGCCAGTTAAGAATTGCCTGGTTGTTGTGGATACAATTCGACCCAGGTGTCAAAGGCCACAATGAGCGATACCCCTGTTTCGTCAATCAGATCCTCACGAACGCCACCCACATTAACTAGTACATGATACGGCCGGGTGTCAGAGAAGAAGACATTCGTTTTAACTTAGCCCTAACTACAAGAGCTCGGTCCTTCTTGATAAGCAAAAAGTCCAGCTTGGCCCTAGCGACGACTATTTCCTCGTCTATATTTAAAATTAACAGTCGTTTCTACTCGAAATTCCAGTGCTGTTTGTGAAAACGACCTAATCGACGACTTCAAGTGGCTCTACCGCTTATTTGCAACCACGGCGGCTCTCAGTTCTCGCTTTCAAGTTAATAAAATGCGTCCTGTATATCCTCATCGATGCGTTAAATTTCCAGAAATCAGTCACCATAAGCTTCAGTTTACCTAAGTTAACACGAACCCGGACATATCTATAGTTTTGATAAAATCTATTGTGGAAACTTGGACAACATAAATGTCTGACGTCGACCCGAGTAAAACTCGAACTGCGTATTTAGATCGCTACACGGAATAGAAACTACCCCTCTCAGTCCAAGTCCATTCTACATTCCGCAGATGCTCATCTCGGGCTGTTACATTAGACAGAAAGCGTTTGACAGGGTTTGGCATACCTAACTCCTTCACAAGTTGCTATTTTCTAAATAATTTTTGAATTGTTTCAGTCCTGGTTTCAAATCGCGAAATGAAAGTTGTCTTGAACGACCACAATTCTATATACTTTTGCAGTAATGCAGGTGTTCCCCAGGGCTCGATCTTTGGTCTTTGTTCTTAATTTTCATTCCCGATGGCATCAGCTCTCAACTTGGTATCTATACTGATGACACAACCATTTACTCCAATATCGATAATAAGTTTGATCAGTTCGATGTGGTCAAATTGGTAGCTGATCTAACACTCATTAGCTCGCTTCCTGCCCTCTCGGCCTGCCTTAAGCGGTGACCGCTCTTCCTGTAAGAACCTTTGCTTTTTCTTCAACATTTACTCGTGGCACAAGCAAGCGTGCTGCTGTGCGATCGGCATACAATCATCGACAGGTTTTCGGCGGCCCAGCCGAAGCGTTGTTAACTAGGATAAGGAAGGCTTTTTAATTTTAACGCCTCCAAAAGGAAATTTCTCTCTATTAATCACCTGAAAAAAGAATCCTCCCTGCCTTCCATCAATATTATATATATATATATATATATATATATATATATATATATGTATAATACCACAAGCCGTGTTGTTCAGTATTTAATAGTACTGTAATCTAAATTTTATTTTAAATTTAGGTCCAAACGTAGAATTGAAAATTAAAAATTAGAAAATCTAATTTCAGTTTAAAAATGACGTATACGAACGCTGTAGGTACATTTAATTATTTATTATATATATATATATATATATATATATATATATATATATATATATATATATATCAGTCCTACAAGGTCAAAATTTTACCGCCTCCAAAATTAAACCAGCCCATTAATAATCTGAGAGACCTACTAGACTTCCATGAGCATGGCAGATTTTAACCTTCAGGAAAGT
This sequence comes from Acanthosepion pharaonis, assembly GCA_903632075.3. Classification (NCBI taxonomy): domain Eukaryota; kingdom Metazoa; phylum Mollusca; class Cephalopoda; order Sepiida; family Sepiidae; genus Acanthosepion; species Acanthosepion pharaonis. Next base: position 1,991,075 of record CAHIKZ030000020.1, read on the forward strand.
GACTCGTTGCGCCTTCTGGGGCTGACATTCCCGGCCGACATGACGTGTGTCATGGGTTCTTACCTATAACTCGAGAATGAACTCGAGAACGCCTCTCAAGAGAGAGGGTAGAATCAAGCCGAAAGCTGACGGTCGAACTCTCTGCGTCCGAGCAGAGAGGAACCCAGACGAGGCTCCGCCGAAGGGCAGAGTCTTGTTCGGGAGGTTGTCCAACCCGATCCCGTTTATACGGGTTCTACGGGCATTTTTGACCGAACCTACGGCCTCGGAAAACCCACGTTAAACTCGGCTTTGTGCCATATGCAACCCTCGTGGGGGTGGGCTGACGAATCAAGCTAAGCTTCTCGGCTTGACGGTCGAACTCTCTGCCTCCGAGCAGAGAGGAACCCAGACGAGGCTCCGCCGAAGGGCAGAGTCTCGTTCGGGGAGGTTGACCAACCCGATCCCGTTTATACGGGTTCTACGGACATTATTTTACCGAACCTACGGCCTCGGAAAACCCACGTTAAACTCGGCTTTGTGCCATATGCAGCCCTCGTGGGGGGTGGGCTGACGAATCAAGCTAAGCGTCTCGGCTTGACGGTCGAACTCTCTGCCTCAGAGGAACCCAGACGAGGCTCCGCCGAAGGGCAGAGTCTCATTCGGGGAGGTTGACCACCCCGATCCCGTTTATACGGGTTCTACGGGCATTTTTTTGACCGAGCCCTACGGCCTCGGAAAACCCACGTTAAACTCGGCTTTGTGCCATATGCAACCCTCGTGGGGGTGGGCTGACGAATCGAAGCTAAAGCTTCTCGGCTTGACGGTCGAACTCTGCCTCCGAGCAGAGGGAACCCAGACGAGGCTCCGCCGAAGGGTAGAGTCTCGTTCGGGGAGGTTGACCAACCCGATGCCGTTTAAACGGGTTCTACGGGCATTTTTTGACCGAACCTACGGCCTCGGAAAACCGACGTTAAACTCGGCATTGTGCCATATGCAACCCTCGTGGGGTGGGCTGACGAATCAAGCTAAGCTTCTCGGCTTGACGGTCGAACTCTCTGCCTCCGAGCAGCGAGGAACCCAGACGAGGCTCCACCGAAGGGCAGAGTCTCGTTCGGGGTGGTTGACAAACCTGATTCTGTTTTTACAGTTTCTGCTGGCATTTTTTGGCCGAGCCTACGGGCTCGGAAAACCTACGTAAATTCGGCTTTGTGCCACATCTTTCTCTCGTGGTGGAGGGCTAGTAAATATCGAATCGAGTCGAGATTCTTGGCTTGACGGTCAAACGCTCTGCCTCTGTGAAGAGAGGGACGAACGAGGCTCCGCCGAAGGTGGAGCCTCTCTTTCCGGGGTGGTTGACCAACCCGATTCTGTTTTTACAGTTTCTACGGGCATTTTCTGTCCGAGCCTACGGGCTCGGAAAACGCACGTGAAACTCGGCCTTTTGCCACATCTTTCCCTCGTAGGGTGGGGAAATAAATATCGAATCGATTCGAGCCAATAGTAGTTCACTCCAAACCAGACTGACGCATCAAATTCAAAAAGGATTTGTAGTTCTGCTGAATCGGATCGTGATTACGATTCCAATGTAATACATTATAACCATGGAATATTAGTGTTTGAGCCTTTTTTTATTATATTCTTACTCTGTCCTTGACATTAAGTTCTACCTGGAATATATTCTCTTGGGAATATATATATATATATATATATATATATATATATATATTGACCATTAATATTATCCATCTGTATATATATATATATATATATATATATATATATATATAATAGAATTATATAATAATTTAATATATTTTAAGTTAAACAAAAAGTCTTTGAAAAATTCAATTAGTCTACCTTAAGAAGAGTTTGTATGTAGATAAAGATAAAAGACAATTTATAGGAAAAAAAAGAAAATGTTTTTAAATAAAATTTACTTGTTCGGAATAAAATTAAAAAAAAACGTAAAATATACTAAGAATGGAAAAAATTAAAAAAAAGTTTTGAAATAATATGAATTAAATTAAAACAAAAGTGAATGTATTTCAAGATGGAAAGACATAAAAAATATAAACAAATATTAACTGAAATACAGATCACGATAACTTTTTATTTTTTCTTTTGTTCAAAGAATAAAAAAAAAATAGAAAAGTTAAAAAGGGAAACAAAGTCAAAGCTGAAAAATAAAACAAAAACAAATACAGACATCCCTCGAATAATGCGCTTAATTTCTTAATGTGTTTTCGATTAGTGCACTGAAATTTTTATACCAAAATTCGATTAGAGCATGCGTACAACTCGATTAGTGCAGACATAATATTCGATTAGTCGGTAATATTTTCTTCAGTTTAAGCAGTTTTTAGTTACTGAAGTGCACATTAACTGCACTAATCGAGGGATTCCTGTACTCAAGAAAAAAAGTCGAAGGAGAAACAGAAACTTATAAAGTAAAAAAAAAAAAATAGTTTAGTTTAACTCATCTTTAAACTAAATACTGAAACATAAAAATTAGAAATAAAAAATAAATTTAAAAACAGTAACATTAATAAGTTAGAAAACAAAATAAAACCCATAACTTCAAAATTGAACCGACCTAATTCGATACGATAATCACAAACTCCTGTCCAACGCTGTCGTTGGAAACGGAAGTCCATAACTATAATCATCGAGTATGGAATTCATTAGTATTTTTAAATGTGAATTTAATTTATTTATTTCCTTTACCTCATTTAGAAAATATTTTTCAGTTGGTGCGAAAGATTGGAACATCACAAAATTTGTCGTTCTACAAAGTGATTGTCGTTTCAGAAAAATATCCAGAAACCAAATTTGGTCATATTTGTTTATTATTTGATTAGTCTCATCTATTAAATACAGCTAAGAAAAAAAAACCCGTCTATATTTCTGAAATGAGGTATTATGTACACTATTTACATTATTCGGACGATTGTCGTCATCTTTGTCGCCATATTTATTACAACGTTTCGGCCTTCCAGTATCTGTCTATATTTCTGAGATGAGGTATTATGTACACTATTTATATTATTCGGACTATTGTTCTCATCTTTGTCGCCATGTTTATTACAACGTTTCGGCCTTTCAGTATCTGTCTATATTTCTGAGATGAGGTATTATGTACACTATTTACATTATTCGGACTATTGTCCTCATCTTTGTCGCCATATTTATTACAACGTTTCGGCCTTTCAGTATCTGTCTATATTTCTGAGATGAGGTATTATGTACACTATTTACGTTATTCGGACGATTGTCGTCATCTTTGTCGCCATATTTATTATAACGTTTCGGCCTTCCAGTATCTGTCTATATTTCTGAGATGACGTATTATGTACACTATTTACATTATTCGGACGATTGTCCTCATCTTTGTCGCCATATTTATTACAACGTTTCGGCCTTTCAGTATCTGTGTATATTTCTGAGATGACGTATTATGTACATTACATTATTCGGACTATTGTCCTCATCTTTGTCGCAATATTTATTACAACGTTTCGGCCTTTCAGTATATGTCTATATTTCTGAGATAAAGTATTATGTACACTATTTACATTATTCGGACGATTGTCCTAATCTTTGTCGCTATATTTATTACAACGTTTCGGCCTTTCAGTATCTGTCTATATTTCTGAGATGAGGTATTATATACACCATTTACATTATTCGGACTATTGTCCTCATATTTTTTAGCCATATTTATTACAACGTTTCGGCCGTTGTACGCTCCTTACCTACTTCTGGTGGTTGGAATGTCGAACTGAACCCTTTCTTTCGCTCGCTGGGGTAGACTGTTCTAGTTTCACGAGCCATATTTAATGGATGTCAGTTATCAATTATCTCTTGTTAATTTCCCCTCTCCAAGTTCTCCACTGCCTTAACCAGGTATTGAACTCACACTCTTTGGGTCCTGTCTTTGGATTTAACTAACGCCTTTATCCACTCTGGCTTGAGGACATTTTGTGTATGAATTTCTTGGTATTATAAATCTAATGTCATCAGCAACCATTTTTAACAGTGCTCATATTGCAATTTTTTCTGTTGTCATTGAACGTTTTTACTAGAGCTCATATTGCAATTTTGTTTGTCATTATCGCTTTTCTCTGGCACTCCTTATTACTGGTTCCCATATTGTATTCATTTCTATGCTTGATCGGCTCAGGAGATTTTTGTGGCCTAGCATATGTGTTTGAATTTTCAATGGTGTTTTTGTCTATGATCTCAACCTGATCCCACAAAGGGCGGTGATCTCCTTTTCTCTCCATATGTGGTCAGCTACGCATAAAAATTAATGCACAGTTGATAAAAAAAAAGGTATTGTCATTATTTGTTTTGCAGTGCAGCTTTCTCCTATACATACAACATAGTGTCATGTTTTGATTTTAGATGAAGTCCGTTTATTGTTTTAATCCCCCCAGCAAGCACAGCGATAAAGCTACTAAGACGATAGGGTTACTGAATGTAAGAATATGAGAAAAAAAAAAATTAATAAGGAAAAGAGAACGATGAAGGAATAGAAATTAAGAAGATCGAACATAATGATTGAAATTGAATTTATATTTTTAAAGATCAAAATTGACTGCAAAGCAAGAGATCGGAAGAGAGTTCCACAAGCGAGAAGTGCGGGAGAAGAAAATGTGAAAGAAAAGAAAAATAGAAAAACGAAAAATGATGAAAGAAAGAAATTAGGAAAAATACTAGGAACATAGAATGAGCATAAAAGAAAGTAAGAAGAAAAGAGAAGAAGAAAAAGAAAAATGCATGAAAAATGAAATAGGAAAGAATAAAAGAAAGAAATAAAAAATAGAGAAAAAGAATAAAAAGTAAGAAAGACTGATATCAATGAAGAAGGGCTAAATAAAGTGAGAAATATAATTGCAAAACAGTTAAGTCCTACAAAAGGAAAATGGCTTAATCATTTTGTCAGGGAATAAAGAATAAAAAGAGAAATGAACCATAAAGAGGAAAAATGAAATGAAAATAAAAAAAAAAGAAAGGAAAAAAAAAAAACAGAAAAGGAAGACAAAAAAAAACAGAAAAAGAAAATAAAATCAGAAAAGGAAAATAAAAACATAAAGGAAAATAAAAAACAAAAAAATAATAATAACAGAAAAGAAACATAAAAAAGAAAAGGAAAATAACAGAAAAGGAAAAAATAACAGAAAAGGAAAATAAAAACTGAAAAGTAAAAGTAAAAACAGAAAAAGAAAATAAAAACAGAAAATGAAACTAAAAACATAAAAAGAAAAAAAAAAAACAGAAAATGAAAATAAAACAGAAAATAAAATAAAACAGAAAATGAAACTAAAAACCTAAAAGAAAAGAAAAACAAAAACAAAAATGAAAATAAAACAGAAAAATAAAATAAAAACAGAAAATGAAAATAAAAACCTAAAAAGAAAAACAAAAAACAAAAAACAGAAAAGGAAAATAAAAGCAGAAAAATAAAACCCAAAAAAAAAATGAAATAAAAAGAAAAAAGAAAATAAAAACAGAAAAGAAAAAAAAAATTATTAAAAAGAAGAATACCGTCAGACCATCGCTCCATCTTTATACTTCCTATCCGAAAACTTTCTTGAAACTTGTCAGATTTCTCTTTTCAATTCTTCGTTTATAAACGATGATATTTATAATACAAAACAAACTGAATTTACATGTTTTGATCATTACGTTTAGGCTGATGTATTCTCCGGACTTCCTTGTGTCTATAGCATATCAAACTTTTAATTAGCGTTATATTTTTAACTTCCCAAATCTGAACAATTCACCTATTTATACGTTTTGTCAGGGATGTGCACTGCAAAATGGCTTTCATCTCAGTTCACCTAAGTAAAAAACCTTAATACTTTTAAGAGAAGCCTTTCTAGTAATATGAATAGAATCCCAGAATTCAGTGCTTTCAATTTCAACTTCGGAAGAGTGTGTGTTTTCGTTCCATTTTAAAGCAGGCTGCTAAAAGGGGAATTTCTACTTACCGTTTATTACATGAATATACATCAGTTGCAGAATTGTTCCACCTCTTTAAATGGTTATTCTTTGTAGCGCGAGAGATGGTAGAAGACTGAAGTTAGACCTTCAGGATTGATTCCCGCTGGATCAAACGACGCTAATAAATACCTGTGACTGGGAAGGAGGCTGACGGAATTCAACGCCTCTATTTGCCAGCGATAATGAAATGCGATGCGTACTAAAAAGAAATAAAAAGAAAAATGGGGGAATAAATTGTTGATTTTTCTGTGCAGGAAGATACATCTTTTATGTAAGTTTCGAGCACAAAGGCTGTTATTTTCTCTGCTTCTTACAACCGTAATTTAGTGGAATTTGGCATTGAATGCTTGTTTGTTTGCGCAAGATGATTGGAGAGAGACGAAGAACAGAAAGAAAAAAAAATGGTAAAAGAAACAAAGGAAGAACGAAAATTGGAAAAGAAATGTGCACAAAAAATTATAAAAAGAAACATATGATAAAAGAATGAAAATATTGAGAATTTTGATCGATCGATCGATCGATCAATCGATCGATCGATTGATAGATGATTATGAACAGACATGAATGATAATGAATAGATGAATGAATAATGAACAAACCTAGATAGATAGACAGAAAGATAGATAGACAGATAGATAGATGATTATGAACAAACCTAGATAGATGATAGATAGATTAAAAAAAAACCTAGATAGATAGATAGATAGAATGGGTAGATGAATGAATAGATTATGAACAAACCTAGATAGATAGATTATAAAGAGACATAGATAGATAGATAGATGAATAGATAGATAGATAGATAGACGGACAGACAGATAGATTATGAACAAACCTAGATAGATAGATAGATGATTACGAACAAACCTAGATAGATAGATTATAAACAGACATAGATAGATAGATAGATTATAGATAGATAAACAAACGGACAGACAGATTATGAACAAACCTAGATAGATAGATAGATAGATAGATAGATAGATGAAATGAATGGGAGGGCAGTCAAATGTAACATATTTTCTAATTTAATTTTAGAGGTATCAGAAGGATTTCCTCGGATTGTTTTAAAATCTATAAACTATAAAATTGCTTTCAGCCAGAAGAAAAAATCTGTGGACTTACTTTCTATTTTCATATCTATAAGTTTTTTTTCAATAAGGCTTCTCCTCTAGAAAAGCAAAAAGGCTTCATACAACTGTACTCCGATCATTTACAGGGCTTAGTGAATGTATATAGAAACCTGCACTCAATGTAAACCCGATGAGAAGATGGGTCAGTAAAAGTTAACTTTTGGAAAGAAATGTTTAAGTGATCTAAATGACAGGCCTCTGTGGCAAGCCAGCCGCTGTTGTAAATGAGTTAGGACTAAACTATACAGCTAACAAAAAAATTTTGTAAAACACTTTCAGAACCATGTCAGTGTCTGCCATTTGTGAACTCTTTTGCCGACTCAAAGTCTGTGGTATTGTGCATTCTACTTGTTATCATTTTAGACAGGATGTGTAGTATATATATATATATATATATATATATATATATATATATATATATATATTAATCTTTAATACTCGGTTGCTAAAAACCTCAGATAGCACAACGTAAAGTCAATCCAAAGCAAATTGGTATGCGAGGCAAAAAATTGGAAAATTGGAAAAGAACTAGAAACATCTGAACAAGGCGAAATAAATCGTCCAGTGCCTTGAAAAAACAAACAAACAAGTAATAAAGCTAAAACGTAGATTGCTCAATACGGAAAAAGCACGGATAAATAAAATAAATCCTAAACAGCTTGGAAAAAAACTACCTAGGTTTCACCCAAACGGATCTTCAGGGTAATCTGGCTAAGGGTCCATGTCTGCGAAACAGTTTTTATTGATAAGACCACTAAAACCAAATTAGCATAAAACCACGTGACAGAAAAAGATAGGGAAAATAACTTGAAAGAGCCTCTATTCCAATAATCAGGATTTCTTATGCCTACACATATTTAAAATCTCAGATCTTTGATTTAATAAATTCTTAGGTTCATTGGAGGTGGCTATTGCTAATTTTTTCCTTCATACATAATAAAGCAATACTTGTTCCCTGCTTTATACTAATGGCATTTTTTAGTATTTCCATTTTAATATGCGGTCAATACCATCTTCCTGTTTAATATTCCATATGTATATAGACAGTCTAGCTCAGGGTTTGTAATTTTCATGCTTAAAGCTACTTAAATGATTGTAGTTAGGTTTATTTCTGTCTATTTTCAACCTTATAAACAAAACATTCTTGTTAGCCTCCTCCCTTAAGTGGGCAGGCATCCTTATTTCTACATTACATTTAGTAGGGTTGGAGTGTGGTTTGTCTATTTTTTTCTATTCTCATCTACATCTATCTACCATTCATTCATCTATCTATCTATATCTTTGTTATCAAACAGATAGATACAACAGACTGGCTTAAAGAAATTAATACAAGAATAAAATATTGACTGAAAAATAATTCATGCCCTACGCATTCGTCGAAAAAAGAATTAATGTGCTTTTCACAGGCCATAGGATTCTAACCTTCACAAACATCACCTTTTAGAGTATTTTATATCATTTTTTCTTTTTAACCTGTATTATTAAACAACAGCCATTTTTTTTTAAATTATATATATATATATATATATATCCTTTTTTATATTCACAAAAATGATACGTTAATATAAAATGCCCAAACTTAAAAACAAGATTTTATCGTCAAAAATCTTTACAGTCATTATGATAAGTTTTAGCCACCCTTGATTACGGCAATTTTGGCTTTAATAAAGTTCTTTTTTCAGATAATACCAGTTAGTATTAAGCTACTTCATCTATGAACAATAGTTGACTTACAGATTCCCAGTCGCCAATGTTCTCGTATAAGCTCATAGCTCTGCTTAATAATATTCTAAGTAAAACACTGAACAAAAAATTAGTGAAGAAACTGTCTAATCACATGGATTAATACTACAATAGTAGCAGCGAATACTGTAGTTAGTGCAGTAATGCGAAGGCGACCCCATTTTATGACCCACTTTGTAATTAACGAGGACTCCTGTTTTATGAATGGACGTTCCATTCATAGAAAAATGGACAAGGCTTTGTTCAACGATTTGTGTAGAGGTGGGTTGTGTTTCACAATAACAGGAAATTTGAATTTTTTACGTTTGTGTCATCCAAGTTTTACACAGAATTGAGATACTACTTAAATCTGTTGATTTTTTCTACAATTTTAATTTAGTTCTACACAGACACACACATACACACACACATATATTGTACTAGGCTGGCATCTCATCACACTCTTTTACCTGTCGAAACTGTTAAATGTAGCCATCTCTTCTACTTCAATAGGCTTCCATGTCTCGCCTGTGGAACTCCCTCCCCTTTTCCTGTTTCTCTGACATAATCTAATCTCCAACTATTCAAATGTAATGTCAATCGACGTTCCAGATGCCTTGATCTAATTCCTATCCTTCTCTTCATCCTTTCCTCTATCATTCCTATTTACTCTCTTTATAACCCCTTGCGTGCTAGTGGCTTCCCGCCTGCTTGGGGTGAAACCCTTAATACATTTTTGGGGAGTTAGTGATACCAATGTCTTCGTTGAACTGGCACTAAGAAAGTTCTTCTGTGTGAAATGTAATAAAACAATTAAGATTGGTCCGAGAAATGAGCGGTTATCATATTCTTATCTTTTTAATGACCCTATGTGTTTTAGATCTATTTCATTTTCGTGTGTTTTGTCACATGCGTTTTCTCTTCTTTTTAATATATATATATATATATATATATATATATATATATATATATATATGGAAAGAAAAACAAAATCCGTTGATGGACCCAATAGTAACTTGCCAAGACTCTTAAAACTTTAGACAGACACAATGGTCGAATAAAACAACAATACTGCAAAAAGAAAGAAAAAAAGAGACTAAAAGGAAATTTACTCCACTCAGCCTAGATTTGCTTATACCGAATAAAACATGCTTTAACGTTGAATACTATGAAAGGATGACTCTAGTCGTAACCGAGTTTCGACAAGGAGCTTCAGACGACTCTACAAGTCGTCTGACAAGGTGTATCAAAATAATTTTACAAACTTGCTGGTGAATTAAACAAAACAACATCCTATAAACATCCTTTTCGTTATTTATTTATTAATTTTATAGTTTACATGATAGACGCCGTTTAATGTACAATCAAAATATAGTTTTTACAAACACTGGAGGGCGAGTTCCTTGCATCAAAACAGGGGCAAAATATCCATATAAATATATGTCCAAAAGGCTATCGTTGTACCTCATCATAGCAACGCATAACAAATGTTCAAAAATGTCCGCCGCTTGCTTCTACACGCCTGGAGTATAGTGAGCAACACAGACTCTCTTCTTGTTATATGTTAAAATTATCAAGTCTCCACAAGCAAAAATCAGTCAATCTCTTTATAAGTGAACATGATTTTGCAATACACGTATTCTGTTATATGAGACTTTCTTGTTATATGTTGTACTATTAAGTCTCCACAAGCAAAAAATCAGTCAATCTCTTTATAAGTGAAACATGATTTTGCAATACACGTATTCTGTTATATGAGACTTCTTTCTTGTTATATGTTGTACCATCAAGTCTCCATAAGCAAAAAATCAGTCAATCTCTTTATAAGTGGACATGATTTTACAATACACGTATTCTGTTATATGAGACTCTTCTGTTATATGAAGTACCATCAAGTCGGTTCATTGACTGGCGGGACCTTCAAATACTCCCCACACGATGTCGAATTATTTTTTCCAGGCAGCCATGACACGTTGATTAAGCCTCCTGCATTGATGTCTGCTGCATAAACCAATGGCCCCACAGATAAAAAAATCCCAAGCACTGAAGTCAAATGAACGTGACGGTCATTGAATCGGTCCTCCTTACCTATCCATCTTTCATGGTAATTGTTAGATAATACATCGCCAACAATGTGACTATGGATAAATGCGATTTAATTTCTTTTAAATCAAAAATTTTTAATTTTCCATGCATATTTAGTTATTATGCATCTGTGTAGAGTTAATATGAAAAGTGGTCTATTCAATAGTTGGAAAATACAATAAATAAACAATTTTAAGTATTTTCACCTACTATATATATATACATACTTATACTTTTCTTGTATATTGTCATCTATAGACAGACTGCTTCGCTGTATCACAGCTCATCAGGGGTTAGACGTCCGGGTTGCCTCTACCCAGGATCGAAACCCGCTGAATTATGTTAGTCGGAGATTATATCCTCAAGCCGTTGGCGCACGGTAGGGAAGAAAGTGAATTTTAAGCGTATTTATTTTAGATAAAACACAGTGACTGAGAGGACTCGATTGGTTTTTTACCGAAGAGTCTTGCATTATCAGCCATACAGTCACACACACACACACACACACACACACACACACACACACACACACACACACACACACACATTCCTGAGGCTATGCAGCACATTTGAAATTGCCTGAAAACCATACCACAGGTTGATCCAAGCCTTTGGGAGGAAATTGTGTAGACGGAACACTTGGGGGACGTCGATAGCTGTAGAAATATGTCATCGGTGAGAGAGTTTGAGTGTTCTATGTTGTTCAGATTGTTGATACGTGATAACACGCTCTCTCAGAAAAAGTGTGTAATAAAGGTCTGTTCAGCATAGCTGTAGTATAAAAACATAGGCTGGCTCTTTTTTGGTGTTGAACAAACACAATGTGCTCAAAAGGAGATTCTGCTATAGCGTATTGCCAGACAGAGCAAGTATAGCAGCACTGCAACACAGTGATCTTGAGCAAGTAAACATTTCGCCGTTTAAATTCAAGATGAAATTCACAGTATCCCAGCTGAGATGTTGCAGTAGTCAATGAGGAATCTCAACAGCAGATTTCAAGAATGCAAGTGAAAATTGAAAATTCCATCTTTGTTTCTTAAATGGCATGTTTTAAGATTTTAACTACTATGAATAAAATTTTTTTCTTCCATCACTCTTGGTTTGTTAGGTTGTTAAAAGTTCCGTTTTTTTTGGGTCACTCTGTATAAGACAATTTGGATCAGAAATCAAATTTTATTTCTTCAGTGAAATAAAATTAACTTTCCGGATGATCCAGATCATTGGAAAAACATGTAAAAATTTTTTCAAATTGTCGTTTTGTCTATTTTGGATGAAGACAAAGTGGAAGTTCTTTGTTTAAGACATTTTTTTTTTTTTCTTAGGTTTAAAATCATTTTCCTTTCATTTCCAACTTTTTGTCTTTAGGACTCATTATCAATGAATAACATGGGTTGATAAAATTCAAAAACCATAGCTTGACATATGAACATGCAACAGTTTAATGCCCAACAATGCATGCAGACAAACATTCTGGAATATCACCAAACAATCACAATCCACAGTGATGTCCAGCCTTTTCAATACACAAAAATTCTTTGAAAATCCAGTTTGTAAAAACCAAAATGTCTCAGAAGACATTTTTCAAACTTTGTCTGAAAACAATAAAATAGTCTGAACCAAAGAAAAGTTAAAATAACAAAGAACATTTGTTCTTCCTTTTGAGCCTGCATATGCCATCTCAAAGCTGGTAGATATTATTTTTACTGTAAAAAAATCAAAACACTTGTCTTGTCTACCCAGTAAATATTTTGCGAAATTTCAACTCCTTTAAACGTTATTTAATCCATGATTTGTTTAATGAAGGGGATATTTTGGATCTAGTTAATTCAAATTTTCTGTTTTTTAGGAAAATATTTACATTTTCCATTTTTTTTCTGGAAGGATAAAACGGTAGGTTTTACATAATCGTATATATTAAATAAATCATTCAGCATTGCCTGTCTTATATATATTTTTCGAAAAATTTAACCAAAATTGGCATATTCTGTTTGAAAATGTAAGGATTTACCCATTTCCCAATATAATGCCTGGTTATCTACCATTGAAAATGTAAAAACGTAAAATTTTTCTATGTTCAATATATAGTCTGATGAGAACCAGTTTTTCTGAATCATGGTTCCTTTAAAACAAGTATGTATACGTATTATTTACAGTTCTGACATTTCCACTTTTTATCAGTTTTTAAGAGAGAGAAGTCTCAATGCGATTCTAAGTTCTTCAGGATTAGCGTATTCAAGCTGAGAGTCTCACAGTATCATCTGTTCTCATTATCTCTAATTCCAACTGGGGCTGTTCCAAAAAAATATATATAAATTATTTTGAAAAGTGTTACATTAGAATATGTTTTTAGAAAAAAAAAAAAAAAGTTTCAACATTTAAAAGAAAATAAAAAGTAAGAAAGAAAGACCCAGAGAGAGATAGAGATAAAAGTAAAACAAACCAAGCCAATCTTTTGGACTGAAAACTGATTTTAAATAAAATTTTAAATGAAAGGTTTCCTTACTTGTAAAGGTTCTTTCTTATATCCATATATATTTCAACATAAGATATTTTTTGTTTTTCATATTTATATAAACCTTTTCACTTAAAACACGAAAATATACTTGAGAACTTGTATTTTGAAAAAATTTAATATATTAAAATTTATATATTGGCCGGATATATATTATTTCTGAGGTGATGGGGAGAATAATCTAATATATATTTACAAAGAACAAGTTAGTATTTATTGCTGTCAATATATTACACCTGAAATATATATTAAGAACAATGAAGAAGAAACACAGTAAACATTCTTATTTTATACCCTGTCCTAGACATTACCTTCGAGCGATAATTGGCAAATTGACAAATAATCAAGTTTAAATTTCATAAATTCAAATTTAGAGATTATTTTTTAAAAATTTGTTTTAAATGTTTGATAAAATATTTCTGGCTTTAGTCGGACCAAAGATTTCAAATGTCGTGGGAACTGTATTTCTACCATGAACCAATGAAAGGTTATTTTTTGGGAGAACTGATGAAATGACAGAACACATAGTACTAAAAGGTCAAACTAGTATTTAAAGAGCAAATAAAACAATATACCTAAGTTTTTTTCCTTAACTTTTTTTTCTATTTTCAATCTTTTCAATATTTCCATTTCTTCCCTATGAATTAAATTGTAATAAAACTTAAAGATGTAATATAACGTTAAATTTTACTTGTTCTTTAAAATGTTACAAATTCGTTTAATAAGGTCTATTCTATTCAAATTTTATTGGAATGGTCCAAAACATTTGGGAATTTGTGTCAGAAACTTCAGTGCTGCCTTATCCATGATGTTATTATAACCTCCCCTTTTTAAAAGCTATATATATATTATCACATCGTTATAAATCTTTGGTTAAGGTGACAAAAATATACTGATCTGTTATGAAAAAGGTCATTCTTTACAACATCAAATTTGTACCGATTGCTGTAAATGAAGTAAATTAAAAATGACATTTTGTTACTATTTTAGATGGTTGATGCTAAATATCATGTAATCTTGAATTTGCGGACGATATGAAGTCTTAAAGGTCACTAACATTAAAACCCCAGTTCTAACTGTGAACGAATATGCTAAGTTAAGGAACGTCGTGCCTGGCCAGTACCTAACAGGAAACCGTATTTTAATAGCAGATGCTGTAAATTTTGGATGTGCAATTGCTGTATCGTATAGTTACATGATTGGGGAAACACGGTTGAAACGAAGCAATCTCTCCTGGGACCTGCACGCCTAAACTTAAGTATTCACAAAATGACACTTTAATTCCTTTCATAATCTGATTTCTTTTCTTTGAATGAACATTTTAATAACGGACTTTTGTGCGTGTTAATCAAGAAACATTATACTTATCATTGATGTGTATTTAAATATAAAGTGTTTCTGATATACCCTTCTCTTTCATATTTTGTTTGTTTATGTTATGGTGACCTCAATTTGATTGCTTGTTGAACCTTTAGGCCAAACTAGCAGCTGTCCATAAGTGACTGCTACTGCTTACCTACCTTCTTATACAAGCAACAATTACCAACGAATATACACTACCCACAACACCACAGGTTATTATGGCTCATCACAGATACCTTTTTTTATTATCTCTTAAATATGCTTTCATTAGAAACTTGATGGAGTTTTTCCGGCTCCCTTTGCTAAGGTTTAGAATTCAGAGTTTTTTTTTTGTTTTGTTTGTTTTGTTTGTTTTGTTTTTCTGTTAGAATGGTTACCGCCCAAGGCGAGAGTCCACGGATAGAGCTTCTGTTTAAACAATAGCTCTGAGAAGAGATGGATTCATGCCTTTCCCAAGCGAAATATTACGAATAAACGGAAATTGAACTCAGTTTATTGATTTAGCTTTCTTACCTGTAAAACGTTACACTATCTGCACATCCAAGTTTAGATTAAGCTTATAAAAATAGCTACAGCGCTTCAGTTCTTCACCTGCATTGGTAAACATAAATATTATTTACGACCGAATTGTTGCAAATTTAACAAAAAGCATGAAAATTTTGAAACGTTCTTAAACCCACCAATAAGAAAAATTTTTTAAACTTCTTTCGATCATTTTAGCAGATTTGCGAAAAAAATGTGTTGATTCGAGAATTTATCAACAACCCCAGCAGTAAACAAGAAGAATAAAAAGAGTTAGACTGTTTTGGCTTCTGTAATAATAAAAATAAATTCCGTAAAATAGATTTATTCATAGCAAGAGTTCCAAATGCTAGGAACTACAAGAGATAGGGTGTTGTGAAGGGACGTTCCGAAGGTATTAATCAGCGATTTTGCAATTTCTAAGTTATCACTTTGCAAAAGAGTCATCATTTGATATTTTTTTTCATTATTAATAACACATGATCAAAAAGAATAAATCCTCAAACTTTATGGCCTGAACTCACGATTTAACCGATTATTCAAAAGCTTTTCATTGTAATGTATTCGATGCTGTTTTCTTCTGTGCTGTTAATGAAATATACGAAATAAAAAAAAAACAGTTTGACAGTTTAATGTGTGTGTTCAATAGAATTTCCAGGCGGAATGGTCTCCACCTTACATGATTTGTGCACGCCTGACAGTTTGAATCTAGTTTTCTCGCTTAAAATAAAGTTTCCAAACGGAGCGGATACACGCAAACTGTAACCGAACATCGGACGACGAGTAGCCAATGAGCTAATCCAAAGTGGTTGGTGTAGCCGTGTAAGTTAACCGACTGGAAAATCACACACATGTACTCACAGTGTATATATATATATATATATATATATATATATATATATATAAGTTATGAAGAATTTGGTAAACTGAATTGGTAAATCCAAGGAGGATGAAATCCTGAGAGCTCAATGTGAAGAACAGAGCTAATATTTAATGAACAACAGACAATTTAAGGTACCATTACAATAATTTATTTCACCAAAATCCTTTGTTCGTGAGCATAAGAATAAATCTAAATCATTTTGGGAAAATGTCTTATGGACAAATGAAGCAAAAATCGAACTATTTTGGGTAATTCAAAGATTGACGTTTGGAGAAAAGTCGGCAGAGTCTTTTCGCCGAATAACACAATCCTAACGGTGAAATGTGGTCGTTTGTCGATGTTTTTCTGCTCATAAGAAGAGTAATTTAGAGTTAATAGATAGTACAAGTAAATAAAAAAAATATTATTATTTCTGAGGTCAGTAATAAAACTGGGACTCCCAAATGAGTGGGTTTTGCAACAAGATAATAACCCTAAACGACTAAATCTACGAAAAATGGCTTATAATAATGTTAATACACTCGAATTGCAATCACAGTCTCCAGACTGCAATCCAATAGAGAATTTGTAGCGTTTATTAAAAGATAATAATAGATCTCCGAAAAATTCCTGGAGTTAAAGAGAATGGAGTAAAATACTAACGGAAACTTGCAAATCATTGATTAAAAGCTACAGAAAGAAACTGATTACTATCGAATTGAGTAAGGGATATGCTACAAAGTGTTAAATAGTTATTATAATGTTGTACAAATAGTTTTTACGACTACAATCTTTTTTTTATTTCATTAATATAACAGTTTTTTCTAAATGTTTTGAATCTGTCAAGTTATATAAATATTGTATCGATTATAAAAATCTTTATACTATGTAACTGTAGTAAATAAAAAATTCATGATGTAAGAATATCTCTTTCCTCTCACTGTATATGTATGTATGTGGGTGTGTCATGCTATCTTCGCGATCTCCTATTGTTTCATTAAAATATAGTCTTTTCTCTGTATTCCTTATATATTGTTTCATCCACTCTTCCTTTACTTTATATGTCAGTCTAGATCAGGAAAATGCGCCTTTTTTATGAAAATCTGTCTGCATGTATATCATCCTATGTTTATATTTGGATGGCTAAACCCGCGTAACCAAATTATATTCGAAAAAGTAGGATTTCATTTTCGAAGCCTCCAGGATACGTAAACTAATGGAAAATTTGATATATTCCATCATCCATAACGATTTGTAAAGTTTCAGATGGCAATTGTACATTTGATTCAATATCCAAGTTCATCTGAAAATTAATAGGCATATATGTTTGGCTAAATTTCAATCGATTAAATTAAGTACGCAAATTTCAATTTATCGGCTGCTCTTTTCTGGCCACAAGACCTTGTCTCACAGTATTAGATTTTCAGTTCACTTTCTACATATTGTTACTTCATATGAATCAAAATTTGAGGGAACATAGAAAATACTTAAGGATATTATCAATACGTTTAAATGGATATTGTGAGAAATTAAAAAAAACACACATCTATAGTTCGATTGCGTCGAAACCCTCCTATCTTACATATCTCTTTCTCATTCCGAACAGCCTGATGCAGGGTAGGGGGTGTACAGAAGGTCTGACAACTATCACAAGAAATGGATTCGGCGAGGTATGTACAAATTTAACGTGAGGAATTTTTCTTCACTACAAACATTTGGTATGAATTCACCGCATATCAGATAATGCTAAAAGTAATCGCTACAAGATTCTTAAAAAATTTTGGACTTGTGTAGGGTTGCGTGTATTGGTGTTTTTATGGAAGTGAGAGGAAAGGGTGTCGTCGGGACGCCACTCATACTTCCGCAAACATACATACACGTCCGTACACCCTTTGACGTACACAGGCACACAAACACAAGCGCTCGCCCACCGGAGCTTAAACAATCATAAGTATATGTGAACATATGTGACTTGGCATAATAATAATAATAATAATAATAATAATAATATATATATATATATATATATATATATATATATATATATGCCGTTGTGTACACACGTACGCATTTAATTGCTGTATTTAATGTCAGATTGCGTAGCGAATATATTTGCTGATTGCAGCGAAGACCATTTTTCAATTTTTGTTCGCTGAATAATCTTTTCTCGCACGCGCGTATATATGTTTGATGGGGTTTGTGTAAAACAATGATAGGTAAAAATTGCTATTATTTTTAATTTTGGGGGCTGTTTTGTTATTATTTTAAAGCCGTTTATTTGCATGTTTTGAGCATATGGTAAATGGAAGGTGTTTTATATATATATATATATATATATATATATATATATATATATATATATATATATCACTCAAAAAACTATATGAATTTTTTGATACACCTTCGTACACTTTCAAGAGGTAAATTCTTTGTTTCGATTTAAAAAAATAATAAATTTACAATTTTCTTAACGAGATATCCACTAAGCCTGGATAATCTATCCTGGTGGACTAAATAAAAGAACCGGACCAAAATTCCGAAAAGGTAACCTACGGTAGGGCAGACACCTGAATAAAGCAGGAAAGAACATTGAGAGTATGACATCCGGTATAGGAATATCAGTCCGAAAAGAAATGCATATAATTGTTATAATTCATCATCTGGAAAGTTCCAACAGAAATTATTCTGCTGCTTGATGATATTAGGCATAATTGTAAAGCTGTTTCTTTATCTTCTACTTCATTCATCATTAAATCTACTGAAAAGTGTATGCAATTTCATGAAACCAAGAATTGAGACATTCAACAGTTAAAAGAAAGTCATATTATTATTATTATTATTATTATTATTTGTGTATGTTATGTTTCCTGCTTTGTAACATGCAGAGCCGGCTCTAAACTATGGTCCTTTACCTATTATTGTGAGACCGGAAACTACCTACACAATAGACTATTCCAGGCCTATATTAAGTAGGCGACATAGCACTCTAGAGAGAGACAGAGTGTGACACAGAGAGACAGTGAGAGTCTCGTACGACTACCAGTGTTGGATACTAACATATAGTAAGCTCTGCTTACACTATCTCTGTAACCTGTTGTTAATATATCTTTCTTACTTCTAATCCGTGTTCTGTGTTTTCCTTCTGTGGTCCCAACTTTGGCTCCACATAAGTGGCGACGAGGATTCGAGAAACGCACTCACGGCGAAACCTAAATACCTTACTAATCCAACATCAGTGGCGACGAGGATTCTAGAAACGCACTCACGATGAAACCTCAATACCTTACCAGTTCCACATCTGGGTCGACGAAGAATTCTAGAAACGCATTCACGTCGAAAACCGCAATACCTTGCCAGTCCCACAACAGTGGCGACAGAAAAGATTCGAGAATTTCCTTCTCACCATATCAATAGCGACAGTACTCGAAAAATACACAAACTCCACGCGTTCCCACAGCAGTGTTGAACGCGAAATTTGCTGGTATTAATACATTAGCGATTTAAAAGCTAAACACCCAGCGTCTAAATATATTCCAATACCAAACGCCATTGACGAACTAGCGATTCTTCATCTACGGAATATTAAAGTCTGTCCAGTACGAGAACCATTTCTACAAACCCACACACACAGAAAAAAAAAAACAGTTGTTCGAAAATAAAACTGACAACACAAGAGCAAGTACTACCATTGTACTCAAATTTTCGAAAAAAATAAAAACTATTTAAAATTTTTATGTAACTGAGTTGAACTCGGGCATAAAATTATTCTCCCCTCAAATTCACTGAGGTGAGTTTTCTCTTTTTGTACATGTCTAAAAAAATACATAAGTGTGTTGAAAAATGATTCAACAGTTAAAAGAAAGTCATATTATTATTATTATTATTATTATTTGTGTATGTTTCCTGCTTTGTATCATGCAGAGCCGGCTCTAAACTATGGTCCTTTGCTATATATGACAATTGTCATTTAATTGATAGCACTTTTCTTGGTAAATGCGATATTCCGAGTAGAGAGATTTTCTTAGCAATGTTGATATTACCTCGGGCACTGTTAGTAAAATTGCCCATTTCTTTTTCTCACGAGGTCCAGAGCTCCGATTACTGTTGGTACAGTCTTAGTCTTCATTCCCCACCCAGTGCCTTGTATTTGGACAATTTCCCGATTATTTCCGTGGGGGTGTTTTATAATAATATCAGGTCTGTTGGTTTTCATTTCTGTCAGTTTGAATTGGCATGTCTCAGAGGGTAGTTATATTGTCATTCTCGGGAAATATGCCTGTTTAGTGCTTCTACCATCTTTCAGCGTTTTCGATTTTGTGTTTCTTCCATATCTTCCACGGCACATATGCCGCTAGCTTGTTCTGTCTGTTTTTCTGCTAGTTCCGGACACGCTGAGGTAATATGGTCGAGAGTTTCATCAGATTTTCTGCAGATCCCGCATTCGTGTTAGTTCTATACTTAATTATGCGACAGAGATAAGATCTGTTTGCGAAGCTTTGGTCCTGAGTTGAAATAATTAGGCATTCTGTCCCAGTTTACAATCCAGTGTTTTCTGTTCGTTCCTATTTAGTTCTTTCGTTCTTTTTAGGTATTTGCTATGCATCGCCTTTTCATTCTAGTCTTTCTTTTTCATTTCATTTAGCCAAGTTCCGTTTTTTTTTTTTTTGTTGGTAGGGTTTCAAGTATATTAAGCTGTTTCTTGAAAAGTGCAGCTTCTTTGTTGATGAAGTGGAATAATATTTACAATGCCTAGATAGGTTTTTATCCAATAATTGGCTATTCGGTCTATTCCTAGTGATTTCCAGGTTTTGCTTTTGGAGATGGCAGCGGTCATTTCAGTAATGTTGATATCCGTTCGTTTATGGTACTCTGTATGTGTTTGTTGTTCCTGTTCTTGCTTGATCCATGCAACTTATTCATTGTACATTTTGTAATTTACCCACATCTTACACTAGAAATCCTCGACTTCGTGGTTATTAGGTGGGTCATTTATCTCTATTAAATCTTTACCAAGTTCTCGATATATTTTCTTGTCATCTTCGTTGACGATCTTATTTTGTCAGAGAATCTGTTTCTTTCTTCATAACGCCTGATTCTCTGTGCCTTCGCTTGAATTTGTTGTTTCAGATTCTCTTTAACTTTTGATACGTCAGTATAATTCTTTTTCTGAAGCCATCGTTTCAGTTGTCTTCTTTTTTCTTTTTTCATTTTGGAGACATTGCCTAATTCCCTTAGGAGCAATAATTGTCCTCGTAGCTTATTTATTATGGTTTCTACTTTTTTTTTCTTTTTCGTTTGCGTTGTGTTTTTACTTTTTCACCTATTGTTTCTGCGATCGTCGACGAGGCCGCGTATTTAAAATGATTGATTTCTGTCAGGTTCATCAGCCTTTCCATTTCATCCCTTATTTATCTCATTGCTTGGTTAGCGAGGTTGATGGTTTACTTCACTTGATGTTTGTTTCTTACTTTTAGGAATTGTTGGCCTTTCTTCGAAAGACATTTCCTTCACATTCTCTCATTTAAATAGGATGCTTTTGTCATCTCTGTTTCTCTCTAATATTAGTCTTTATCTTCCTCTATTTTCTTGTGTAACTCAGAGCGATTATTACAACTGATTTCTATTTGTTCCTCTGCATATGTCGCATCTGTGTTGTTGGCATTTACCCCTCGATGTTAACGTTTAATCGGATGTTTTCGAGTTCTGATTCAGGTATTCTTTTTCGTGATCATGTCACACACCTGACATTGGCTTATTTGTTGAATCGATATTTAAACTGTTTTGGGGGGATTTTTCTCATCAGATACTATATACGGCTTTGGTTATTATTATTATTATTATTATTATTATTATTATTATTATTTTTTATTTTCTTTGATTTCTGGCGTTTACACATTTCTTTCCGGATCTCGCGCAGGGACCTAAGGTTAGAAATGGCATCATGACACTTTCCGCTGACAAAAAAAAAAAAAAGAAAAATTACATAGATAAAGCCCTTCGCAAAGTGTGGGCTGTACTTGTCAGTACAATTTTTTGTTTCTCCTTTAGGCATGGACTATATATATATATACCTACGTTCTGCTGTGGTGATATAAGTTTCGCTGGTTTTCCAGCTCATCGGGCTGAAAGTATATCTTATATCTTATAACGTTTTTTATAAAATAATTGATGTCATGGGAGGAATACTGCTTCAGACCAAAATAAAATAGTACAGCGGATGCAGGAAATGAAAAGTAGGTTCATTTTAATAGAAATTTATAATGCAGCGAAACTTCAGTTGCACACCAAAAATGTAGGTATATGTATATTTATTAATATATATCTTTTGTCTGTCTAACTACATCGAGCACTATTATGTCTACATCTCATGAATAAATTTAATGATTATTTATTTGTTTGCCTGTATATGCACGCCAACACGCGGGTATATGGTTGATTATATCTGTTTGTTTGATGTATCTAACTCCTATGCCTTCATATATATATATATATATATATATATATATATATATATATATAATACACACACCATACATAATACACATATATACATATATATATATATTATACAAATAATCTTATAAATATAAGCAGCTATACTGTCAGGCAAAACCTTAGTTGTTTTTAGCTTGCAAATGAACAAACCATCACCCAAGGTGGGTGGAGAAAAGGTTAAAAAAGAAAGAACTAAAAATGTACTTCCAGCGAAAATAATCGTCTCGAATCTAAGTTCAGGAGTCTAAAGAAAAAAAATCCTCCGACACGAGTAAAGTAAAAAATAACTAAGCAAAGTGTTCAATGCGTTAAGTAGAGCAAACTAAGTCAACCTAAAGAGCCAGACAAACCTACCAAGGTTTCACCTACGCGATCGTCAAGGGTAAATTGACCATATATATATATATATATATATATATATATATATATGAAGGTTGGCTGAGCAAGATATAAATATAAGTGAACAAACCAGTTGTTAGACTAAAAGACATGCAAGTACCAGGAATACAACAGCTGGTCGACCAGCTTATAAATTTCCAATCGACACACATTCATATATATATATATATATATATATATATATATATATATATATATATACCATTATAAGAGAGGCAGAAATTTGAAGAGGTGAGTGAAAGCCAGATGGAATGGAAGGAAACATTAAAGACTTTGCTGATAGGGAAATACTCTGTGTCCATGTGTGTGTATGTGTGTGTGGTCTTTTATAGTTCTGAAAAGAATCACCTAGCCGAAGTCTTGGCAGACAGATTTAAAAACCTGACTCTGCTTCTAAGTTAACTTGATTACCTTGACGCATTTTTAATCTCTCAGGATCATTCATAATTACGCATTCCTTTAATTTGCTCTGTGTACCAAAAGTATTCTTGCTTTATTGCATTAAAAGTCGTTATTAGGGAAGAAAAATCTAGTCTATGCAAAAAAAGCAAATTATTTCACAGTTTGATTAGAATATCATGAGAATTTTGGTCCAAAAGGGCATGCTCAAAATGAATTCAGCCTCAAATCTCAGCAATACAAAAGGTGTTGAGTTCAAACCATGAAGAAATTTCATGAACCTAAGGGGAAGATGTAAAAAAATGGACGATTCAAAAAGCTATCAGCAGTTTCTCAAATTTAGTTTGTTGATAGACAGGGAAGAAATCTAGCAAGATCTTGTTCACCGTCTGTCAAATTCAGCTGGGCTGAAAGTAGGTTCTTCAAAAGATTTCTAAGAAACTTGATTAGAAATAGCATTCATGAAAGCGAAGAAGAAACGATTTCAATTGACAAAAAAAAAAAAAAAGTAAGAGAAAAGGAAGATGAAAACATTCAAACGCTCCCCAAAGATTGGGTGAGAAGTAGTGGAAACAATGCATCGGACCGATGCAAATACACCAGCTTTCGAACGTGCTCTATTACTGCGTCTTTTTCCCGGCAATGTAGCCATCTGTTTTCAAGTCGATAATATACTGTTCGTCGCACCTCAACTGGCTTCCGTAATACAAACGAGGGTTTATAAAAAACCGGCTTAGAAACAGGCGCCATCTTTCTAAATCTTGACTTCCACGAATGTAGCTATAATATGATTCAAAATTTGAATGTCGTGCCACTTCAGAAAGCAGATAAAAACAAGAAAATATTTTAAAATTTCAATGTTTGTCTACTTCTGGTGTTCTATCTCCGACTATATGTAGTACAGAAACTCGTTCACGATCTTCAACGGTTCGAAATAGATTTATCGTATTCAGGAGACTCATCTTATTGTAAGCAACTATGACACTATTTCGAGGTTTTATCACTGCTCAGCTATATTTTGATGGCCAGTCCTGTGAACATGTTGACATGATTCATCAAACGATTGATCAAAATATGGCTCTAATCAAAAATGCCACTGATCTGACGCAGCCGATATCGATAACGTGACATTGCATTAGCCATATTAAATATTTATTATTTATTTTACAGTAAATGTGACCGAAGGCCGAAATTGGAATAGAGGTGGAGGCTGGTCTTCCGTCCTATCTTAATCTAGCCAGTCATAAGTTATTGACTGATTCAACTGAATATTTTTATTTCACAGTCCTCATCCTGGGTATGACGATAAAACATCCACGTCCTGGGTAAGACGATAGACTACGTCCAACAGAAGGGCCTCTGATCAGGAGGTTTTGAGGAGCATGGAACCCCTCTTAATCGCTGGTGTTCCAGGTCCACCCCTGACCCAGGGGTTGTAGCACCTGTTAGTGTCCTAGCTGTGAGCAAATAGTTAACACCCAAACTTGTGTAAAAATAGGTTTTAATACCAGAAATACTTTGTAATAAAAAAATTATTACCAGCAATAATTTTGAAGGAAAAATTGTTATCAAAGCAATACTTTTAAAAAAAAATTACAGCAATACAAACAGTTATATATTCTTTGAAAAATATGATTAGTTATAGATTTCTTGAAGGAAAAATATTTCCAGAAATAGATTTTTTGAAGAAAAATATATTACCAGCAATAAAATTTTGTTGGCATTAAATAAGCCCATTGAGGTCAATATACCGTAAACCAAACCAAAACAAAAACCAAAAGTCCACATTTTCATTTTCCATTCGTTCAACAGATAAAATAATACGACATTTTCTGTATGAAGTCCTAACTAGTCCAGGATAAGGAAGAAGAAGAAGAAAACTTTTCAGATCTACCGAATGGTTATTTGCAATGATAAAAATATTTACAACACACAATTGATCAGTTGATTTTAGCATTAGAACTCTAATCGAAGCAGCAATAACAGTTAACTGTCCGAAAATGCGAGATTTAAAACTTACACCAGCATGCACTCATTTAGACACAATGATAAATCCCGAAAATGGAAGTTGAAAAGTGTCTCTCACATAATTTTCAGAGGAGAGAATTTGAGAAATTAATCAAAAAAAAAAAGAAACAGCAAAAAGGACAATGAATTTACATCTTATTTTATGTTTCATGTTTTGAAATAAAAATATCAATTAACTAAAACAGAAAAATCTAAAATGACGTGATATGGCTTCCTTCTGTCTTTCTACAAACATTTTCATGACAACTGCTTTGAAGAGCTTTTTTTCCCCTGGTGTCTCGACTACACCGAATTTAAGCTTGCTACTAGATTGGCACCTAGGTCCCACCCGTTTACTGCTGAATTAGTTAAATGCAACCGCCACTTCTACTCCAACAGTTTATTTTCTCTCACTTCCCTTCATCTGATAACTGCAATCTTCAAAATTTAAATGTAACGTCAGTCGTCATCTTCTATTAACATGATCACCGTTCATCTTTTATCATTTTCTCACCCCCTATGTTCAGTCTTTTCACTGTGACCCCCCCCACACCGCGTGCTAGTGGCACTCCCCGACTCTGCTTGAGGTGAAATGCTTAAAAATAACATATCACGGACTGGATTAGTTCATGCACAGCTAAGAGGTTCGAAATCCTTATGCAGAGCGGACATTCAAATACCAAAGCTCCAAAAGCAGCGACGTTCATTCAACACAAATACGCAATATTTAAACAGCTTTTGCCGGATTTCGATAAAAAAACCGCCTCAGTCAGTCCTAATTTTGTCTTTAATTTAATAATAAAAGGACAAGTTCAGTTGGAAGAAAATAATACTTCTAACCTCCGTGAAATTCCTTTTTATCACCTTGTTCATATCACGACCCTCGCTGATTGAGCACAAGAGTGCATTGCGTTTATTCTTGTTCATTGACAGAATTAACCTCGAGGACAAAAAAAGAAAAAAAAGCTTTTCGCTCAGTATGGGTTATATATACTTCAACTAGCTTTGCTCAACGGGGATAGAGACTGCCTTGAAATTGCCAGTTCCGCTGAAAAATCTTTGTGTCGAACCAGGTGGCGTCGTCCCACCAGCCAGTTAAGAATTGCCTGGTTGTTGTGGATACAATTCGACTATTGGGTGTCAAGGCCACAATGAGCGATACCCCTGTTTTCGTCAATCAGATCCTCACGAACGCCACCCACATTAACTAGTACATGATACGGCCGGGTGTCAGAGAAGAAGACATTCGTTTTAACTTAGCCCCTAACTACAAGAGCTCGGTCCTTCTTGATAAGCAAAAAAGTCCAGCTTGGCCCTAGCGACGACTATTTCCTCGTCTATATTTAAAATTAACAGTCGTTTCTACTCTCGAAATTCCAGTGCTGTTTGTGAAAACGACCTAATCGACGACTTCAAGTGGCTCTACCGCTTATTTGCAACCACGGCGGCTCTCAGTTCTCGCTTTCAAGTTAATAAATGCGTCCTGTATATCCTCATCGATGCGTTAAATTTCCAGAAATCAGTCACCATAAGCTTCCAGTTTACCTAAGTTAACACGAACCCGGACATATCTATAGTTTTGATAAAATCTATTGTGGAAACTTGGACAACATAAATGTCTGACGTCGACCCGAGTAAAACTCGAACTGCGTATTTAGATCGCTTACACGGAATAGAAACTACCCTCTCAGTCCAAGTCCATTCTACATTCCGCAGATGCTCATCTCAGGCTGTTACATTAGACAGAAAGCGTTTGACAGGGTTTGGCATACCTAACTCCTTCTGGGTTGCTATTTTCTAAATAATTTTTGAATTGTTTCAGTCCTGGTTTCAAATCGCGAAATGAAAGTTGTCTTGAACGACCACAATTCTATATACTTTTGCAGTAATGCAGGTGTTCAGGGCTCGATCTTTGGTCTTTGTTCTTAATTTTCATTCCCGATGGCATCAGCTCTCAACGGTATCTATACTGATGACACAACCATTTACTCCAATATCGATAATAAGTTTGATCAGTTCGATGTGGTCAAATTGGTAGCTGATCTAACACTCATTAGCTCACTTCCTGCCCTCTCGGCCTGCCTTAAGCGGTGACCCGCTCTTCCTGTAAGAACCTTTGCTTTTCTTCAACATTTACTCGTGGCACAAGCAAGCGTGCTGCTGTGCGATCGGCATACAATCATCGACAGGTTTTCGGCGGCCCAGCCGAAGCGTTTGTTAACTAGGATAAGGAAGGCTTTTTTAATTTTAACGCCTCCAAAAGGAAATTTCTCTCTATTAATCACCTGAAAAAGAATCCTCCCTGCCTTCCATCAATATTATATATATATATATATATATATATATATATATATATATATAATACCACAAGCCGTGTTGTTCAGTATTTAATAGTACTGTAATCTAAATTTTATTTTAAATTTAGGTCCAAACGTAGAATTGAAAAATTAAAAATTAGAAAATCTAATTTCAGTTTAAAAATGACGTATACGAACGCTGTAGGTACATTTAAATTTGATTTATATATATATATATATATATATATATATATATATATATATATATATCAGTCCTACAAGGTCAAAATTTTACCGCCTCCAAAAATTAAACCAGCCCATTAATAATCTGGAGAGACCTACTAGACTTCCATGAGCATGGCAGATTTTAACCTTCAGGAAAGTGACTCGTTGCGCCTTTCTGGGGCTGACATTCCCGGCCGACATGACGTGTGTCATGGGTTCTTACCTATAACTCGAGAATGAACTCGAGAACGCCTCTCAAGAGAGAGGGTAGAATCAAACCGAAAGCTGACGGTCGAACTCTCTGCGTCCGAGCAGAGAGGAACCCGAAACGAGGCTCCGCCGAAGGGCAGAGTCTTGTTCGGGAGGTTGTCCAACCCGATCCCGTTTTATACGGGTTCTACGGGCATTTTTGACCGAACCACGGCCTCGGAAAACCCACGTTAAACTCGGCTTTGTGCCATATGCAACCCTCGTGGGGGTGGGCTGACGAATCAAGCTAAGCTTCTCGGCTTGACGGTCGAACTCTCTGCCTCCGAGCAGAGAGGGAACCCAGACGAGGCTCCGCCGAAGGGCAGAGTCTCGTTCGGGAGGTTGACCAACCCGATCCCGTTTATACGGGTTCACGGACATTATTTTACCGAACCTACGGCCCGGAAAACCCACGTTAAACTCGGCTTTGTGCCATATGCAGCCCTCGTGGGGTGGCTGACGAATCGCTAGCGTCTCGGCCGGACGGTCGAACTCTCTGCCCGAGCAGAGAGGAACCCAGACGAGGCTCCGCCGAAGGGCAGAGTCTCATTCAGGGGAGGTTGACAACCCGATCCCGTTTATACGGGTTCTACGGGCATTTTTTGACCGAGGCCTACGGCCTCGGAAACCCACGTTAAACTCGGCTTTGTGCAACCCCTCGTGGGGTGGGCTGACGAATCAAGCTAAGCTTCTCGGCTTGACGGTCGAACTCTCTGCCTCCGAGCAGAGAGGAACCCAGACGAGGCTCCGCCGAAGGGTAGAGTCTCGTTCGGGAGGTTGACCAACCCGATGCCGTTTAAACGGGTTCTACGGGCATTTTTGACCAAACCTACGGCCTCGGAAAACCGACGTTAAACTCGGCATTGTGCCATATGCAACCCTCGTGGGGTGGGCTGACGAATCAAGCTAAGCTTCTCGGCTTGACGGTCGAACTCTCTGCCTCCGAGCAGCGAGGAACCCAGACGAGGCTCCACCGAAGGGCAGAAGTCTCGTTCGGGGTGGTTGACAAACCTGATTCTGTTTTTACAGTTTTGCTGGCATTTTTTGGCCGAGCCTACGGGCTCGGAAAACCTACGTAAATTCGGCTTTGTGCCACATCTTTCTCTCGTGGTGGAGGGCTAGTAAATATCGAATCGAGTCGAGATTCTTGGCTTGACGGTCAAACGCTCTGCCTCTGTGAAGAGAGGGACCCGAACGAGGCTCCGCCGAAGGGTGGAGCCTCTTTCGGGGTGGTTGACCAACCCGATTCTGTTTTTACAGTTTCTACGGGCATTTTCTGTCCGAGCCTACGGGCTCGGAAAACGCACGTGAAACTCGGCCTTTTGCCACATCTTTCCCTCGTAGGGGTGGGGGAAATAAATATCGAATCGATTCGAGCCAATAGTAGTTCACTCCAAACCAGACTGACGCATCAAATTCAAAAAGGATTTGTAGTTCTGCTGAATCGGATCGTGATTACGATTCAATGTAATACATTATAACCATGGAATATTAGTGTTTGAGCCTTTTTTTATTATATTCTTACTCTGTCCTTGACATTGAGTTCTACCTGGAATATATTCTCTTGGAAATATATATATATATATATATATATATATATATATATGACCATTAATATTATCCATCTGTATATATATATATATATATATATATATATATATATATATAATAGAATTATATAATAATTTAATATATTTTAAGTTAAACAAAGTCTTTGAAAAATTCAATTAGTCTACCTTAAGAAGAGTTTGTATGTAGATAAAAGATAAAAGACAATTTATAGGAAAAAAGAAAATGTTTTAAATAAAATTTACTTGTTCGGAATAAAATTAAAAAAAAAACGTAAAAATATACTAAGAATGGAAAAAAATTAAAAAAGAAGTTTTGAAATAATATGAATTAAATTAAAACAAAGTGAATGTATTTCAAGATGGAAAGACATAAAAAATATAAACAAATATTAACTGAAATACAGATCACGATAACTTTTTATTTTTTCTTTTGTTCAAAGAATAAAAAAATAGAAAAGTTAAAAAGGGAAACAAAGTCAAAGCTGAAAAATAAAAACAAAACAAATACAGACATCCCTCGAATAATGCGCTTAATTTCTTAATGTGTTTTCGATTAGTGCACTGAAATTTTTTATACCAAAATTCGATTAGAGCATGCGTACAACTCGATTATTGCAGACATAATATTCGATTAGTCGGTAATATTTTCTTCAGTTTAAGCAGTTTTTAGTTACTGAAGTGCACATTAACTGCACTAATCGAGGATTCCTGTACTCAAGAAAAAAGTCGAAAGGAGAAACAGAAACTTATAAAAAAAAAAAAAATAGTTTAGTTTAACTCATCTTTAAACTAAATACTGAAACATAAAAATTAGAAATAAAAAATAAATTTAAAAACAGTAACATTAATAAGTTAGAAAACAAAATAAAACCCATAACTTCAAAATTGAACCGACCTAATTCGATACGATAATCACAAACTCCTGTCCAACGCTGTCGTGCCGGAAACGGAAGTCCATAACTATAATCATCGAGTATGGAATTCATTAGTATTTTTAAATGTGAATTTAATTTATTTATTTCCTTTTACCTCATTTAGAAAATATTTTTCAGTTGGTGCGAAAGATTGGAACATCACAAAAATTTGTCGTTCTACAAAGTGATTGTCGTTTCAGAAAAATATCCAGAAACCAAATTTGGTCATATTTGTTTATTATTTGATTAGTCTCATCTATTAAATACAGCTAAGAAAAAAAATACCCGTCTATATTTCTGAAATGAGGTATTATGTACACTATTTACATTATTCGGACGATTGTCGTCATCTTTGTCGCCATATTTATTACAACGTTTCGGCCTTCCAGTATCTGTCTATATTTCTGAGATGAGGTATTATGTACACTATTTATATTATTCGGACTATTGTTCTCATCTTTGTCGCCATGTTTATTACAACGTTTCGGCCTTTCAGTATCTGTCTATATTTCTGAGATGAGGTATTATGTACACTATTTACATTATTCGGACTATTGTCCTCATCTTTGTCGCCATATTTATTACAACGTTTCGGCCTTTCAGTATCTGTCTATATTTCTGAGATGGTATTATGTACACTATTTACGTTATTCGGACGATTGTCGTCATCTTTTGTCGCCATATTTATTATAACGTTTCGGCCTTCAGTATCTGTCTATATTTCTGAGATGACGTATTATGTACACTATTTACATTATTCGGACGATTGTCCTCATCTTTGTCGCCATATTTATTACAACGTTTCGGCCTTTCAGTATCTGTGTATATTTCTGAGATGACGTATTATGTACATTACATTATTCGGACTATTGTCCTCATCTTTGTCAATATTTATTACAACGTTTCGGCCTTTCAGTATATGTCTATATTTCTGAGATAAAGTATTATATACACTATTTACATTATTCGGACGATTGTCCTAATCTTTGTCGCTATATTTATTACAACGTTTCGGCCTTTCAGTATCTGTCTATATTTCTGAGATGAGGTATTATATACACCATTTACATTATTCGGACTATTGTCCTCATATTTTTAGCCATATTTATTACAACGTTTCGGCCGTTGTACGCTCCGGCCTGCTTCAGGTGGTTGGAATGTCGAACTGAACCCTTTCTTTCGCTCGCTGGGGTAGACTGTTCTAGTTTCACGAGCCATATTTAATGGATGTCAGTTATCAATTATCTCTTGTTAATTCCCCTCTCCAAGTTCTCCACTGCCTTAACCAGGTATTGAACTCACACTCTTTGGGTCCTGTCGCTGGATTTAACTAACGCCTTTATCCACTCTGGCTTGAGGACATTTGTGTATGAATTTCTTGGTATTATAAATCTAATGTCATCAGCAACCATTTTTAACAGTGCTCATATTGCAATTTTTTCTGTTGTCATTGAACGTTTTTACTAGAGCTCATATTGCAATTTTGTTGTCATTATCGCTTTTCTCTGGCACTCCTTATTACTGGTTCCCATATTGTATTCATTTCTATGCTTGATCGGCTCAGGAGATTTTTTGTGGCCTAGCATATGTGTTTACGAATTTTTCAATGGTGTTTTTTGTCTATGATCTCAACCTGATCCCACAAAGGGCGGTGATCTCCTTTTTCTCTCCATATGTGGTCAGCTACGCATAAAAATTAATGCACAGTTGATAAAAAAAAGGTATTGTCATTATTTGTTTTGCAGTGCAGCTTTCTCCTATACATACAACATAGTGTCATGTTTTGATTTTAGATGAAGTCCGTTTATTGTTTTAATCACCCCCAGCAAGCACAGCGATAAAGCTACTAAGACGATAGGAGTTACCGAATGTGTAAGAATATGAGAAAAGAAAAAAAAATTAATAAGGAAAGAGAACGATGAAGGAATAGAAATTAAGAAGATCGAACATAATGATTGAAATTGAATTTATATTTTTAAAGATCAAAATTGACTGCAAAGCAAGAGATCGGAAGAGAGTTCCACAAGCGAGAAGTGCGGGAGAAGAAAATGTGAAAGAAAAAAAAAAAATAGAAAAACGAAATGATGAAAGAAAGAAATTAGGAAAAATACTAGGAACATAGAATGAGCATAAAAAGAAAGTAAGAAGAAAAGAAGAAGAAAAAAAAAAAATGCATGAAAAAAATGAAATAGGAAAGAATAAAAGAAAGAAATAAAAAATAGAGAAAAAGAATAAAAAAGTAAGAAAAGACTGATATCAATGAAGAAGGGCTAAATAAAGTGAGAAATATAATTGCAAAACAGTTAAGTCCTACAAAAGGAAAAATGGCTTAATCATTTTGTCAGGGAATAAAGAATAAAAAGAGAAATGAACCACAAGAGGAAAAATGAAATGAAAATAAAAAAAAAACAGAAAGGAAAATAAAAAACAGAAAAGGAAGACAAAAAAAAAACAGAAAAAGAAAATAAAATCAGAAAAGGAAAATAAAAACATAAAAGGAAAATAAAAAACAGAAAAGAATAATAATAACAGAAAAGAAACATAAAAAAGAAAAGGAAAATAACAGAAAAGGAAAATAACAGAAAAGGAAAATAAAAACTGAAAAGTAAAGTAAAAACAGAAAAAGAAAATAAAAACAGAAAATGAAACTAAAAACATAAAAGAAAAACAAAAAACAGAAAATGAAAATAAAAACAGAAAAATAAAATAAAACAGAAAATGAAACTAAAAACCTAAAAGAAAAAGAAAAACAAAAAACAGAAAATGAAAATAAAACAGAAAAATAAAATAAAAACAGAAAATGAAAATAAAAACCTAAAAGAAAAACAAAAAACAAAAAACAGAAAAGGAAAATAAAAGCAGAAAAATAAAATTTTAAAAAAATGAAATAAAAAAGAAAAAGAAAATAAAAACAGAAAAGAAAAAAAAAATTATTAAAAGAAGAATACCGTCAGACCATCGCTCCATCTTTATACTTCCTATCCCGAAAACTTTCGAAACTTGTCAGATTTCTCTTTTTCAATTCTTCGTTTATAAACGATGATATTTATAATACAAAACAAACTGAATTTACATGTTTTGATCATTACGTTTAGGCTGATGTATTCTCCGGACTTCCTTGTGTCTATAGCATATCAAACTTTTTAATTAGCGTTATATTTTAACTTCCCAAATCTGAACAATTCACCTATTTATACGTTTTGTCAGGGATGTGCACTGCAAAATGGCTTTCATCTCAGTTCACCTAAGTAAAAACCTTAATACTTTTAAGAGAAGCCTTTCTAGTAATATGAATAGAATCCCAGAATTCAGTGCTTTCAATTTCAACTTCGGAAGAGTGTGTGTTTTCGTTCCATTTTAAAGCAGGCTGCTAAAAGGGGAATTTCTACTTACCGTTTATTACATGAATATACATCAGTTGCAGAATTGTTCCACCTCTTTAAATGGTTATTCTTTGTAGCGCGAGAGATGGTAAAGAAGACTGAAGTTAGACCTTCAGGAATTGATTCCCGCTGGATCAAACGACGCTAATAAATACCTGTGACTGGGAAGGAGGCTGACGGAATTCAACGCCTCTATTTGCCAGCGATAATGAAATGCGATGCGTACTAAAAGAAATAAAAAGAAAAATGAGGGGAATAAATTGTTGATTTTTTCTGTGCAGGAAGATACATCTTTTATGTAAGTTTCGAGCACAAGGCTGTTATTTTCTCTGCTTCTTACGGCCGTAATTTAGTGGAATTTGGCATTGAGAATGCTTGTTTGTTTGCGCAAGATGATTGGAGAGAGACGAAGAACAGAAAGAAAAAATGGTAAAAGAAACAAAGGAAGAACGAAGAATTGGAAAAGAAATGTGCACAAGAAAATTGCGCGAAGAAACATATGATAAAAGAATGAAAATATTGAGATTGATCGATCGATCGATCGATCAATCGATCGATCGATTGATAGATAGATTATGAACAGACATAGATAGATAGATAGATAGATAGATAATGAACAAACCTAGATAGATAGACAGAAAGATAGATAGACAGATAGATAGATAGATTATGAACAAACCTAGATAGATAGATAGATAGATTACGAAAAAACCTAGATAGATAGATAGATAGATAGGTAGATAGATAGATAGATAAACAAACGGACAGACAGATTATGAACAAACCTAGATAGATAGATAGATAGATAGATAGATAGATAGATAGATAGGAGAGGCAGTCAAATGTAACATATTTTCTAATTTAATTTTAGAGGTATCCGGCAGATTTCCTCGGATTGTTTTAAAATCTATAAACTATAAAATTGCTTTCAGCCCAGAAGAAAAAATCTGTGGACTTACTTTCTATTTTCATATCTATAAGTTTTTTTCAATAAGGCTTCTCCTCTAGAAAGCAAAGAGCTGTCATACAACTGTACTCCGATCATTTACAGGAGCTTAGTGAATGTATATAGAAACGCTGCACTCAATGTAAACCCGATGAGAAGATGGGTCAGTAAAGTTAACTTTTGGAAAGAAATGTTTAAGTGATCTAAATGACAGGCCTCAGTGTGGCAAGCCAGCCGCTGTTGTAAATGATGTTAAGACTAAACTATACAGCTAACAAAAAATTTTGTAAACACTTTCGGGGGAGCCATGTCAGTGTCTGCCATTTTGTGAACTCTTTTGCCGACTCAAAGTCTGTGGTATTGTGCATTCTACTTGTTATCATTTTAGACAGGATGTGTAAAGTATATATATATATATATATATATATATATATATATATATATATATATTAATAATAGTAATACTCGGTTGCTAAAAAACCTCGGATAGCACAACTTGTAAGTCAATCAAAGCAAATTGGTATGCGAGGCAAAAATTGGAAAAAAAGAAAGAACTAGAAACATCTGAACAAGGCGAAATAAATCGTCCAGTGCCTTAAGAAAAAACAAACAAACAAGTAATAAAGCTAAAACGTAGATTGCTCAATACGGTAAGTAGAGCACGGATAAATAAAATAAATCCTAAACAGCTTGGAAAAAACTACCTAGGTTTCACCCAAACGGATCTTCAGGGTAATCTGGCTAAGGAGTCCATGTCACGAAACAGTTTTTATTGATAAGACCACTAAAACCAAATTAGCATAAAACCACGTGACAGAAAAAGATAGGGAAAATAACCCACAGAGCCTCTATTCCAATAATCAGGATTTCTTATGCCTACACATATTTAAAATCTCAGATCTTTGATTTAATAAATTCTTAGGTTCATTGGAGGTGGCTATTGCTAATTTTTCCTTCATACATAATAAGCAATACTTGTTCCCTGCTTTATACTAATGGCATTTTTTTAGTATTTCCATTTTAATATGCGGTCAATACCATCTTCCTGTTTAATATTCCATATGTATATAGACAGTCTAGCTCAGGGTTTGTAATTTTCATGCTTAAAGCTACTTAAATGATTGTAGTTAGGTTTATTTCTGTGTATTTCAACCTTATAAACAAAACATTCTTGTTAGCCTCCTCCCTTAAGTGGGCAGGCATCCTTATTTCTACAGTTACATTTAGTAGGGTTGGAGTGTGGTTTGTCTGATTTTTTTCTGCTCTATCTATTAATTAAGTTAGGCATACAACTGTTACTTAATTTCTGCTGAAAATTTTGTAAAATATGTTTGTAGTGGGGGGGATTGAAAAAACAAAAATGTTCATTTGTAAAATATGACTTAAAAGAATTTTACCCATTACAGAATAAACGATTAATGAAGCTTTAGAAGTGACTAAGGAGTTTATTTCAATATCTAATGATATAATTGACGTCATTAGGCACTGACATAAGTTGTTATTATACCATAGCGATGTGTTATGGATTAAAAAATGAGACAGTGGCAATTTTGATAACCCTATGGGGACATATGACGGGGCTGAAGTATGCGAATTAGTAGGGTGCCTCCTACTAAATAAGTTGAATAAGTTTATCGATCCAAGTAACCACGGTTTATAGAGAGACGATGGTCTAATTATAATAGATAAATGTACCTCCAGAAAAGGTGACATAATCCATAAAATATTACTCTGGATATTCAAAAAATTCGGATTTAAATTAGAAATACAAACTAATTTAAAAATTACGGAATATTTAGACATTACCATTGACTTACGTAATGACACAATTTCTCCGTTTAGGAAAAACAATCAACAGGCGCATTATATTGGTGTAAGATCAAATCACCCCAGGCATGTTTTAAAACATATACCTAATGGAATTAGTTATAGATTGTCTACTAATTCATCCAGTGCTAATATTTCTAATCAAAATAAACAAGATTACGAAAAGGCCTTGGAAAATAGTGGACCCAAAAGTAAATTGGTATATATTGATACTCATAATTCCCCTAACACGCAAGGTAAACATAAAAATAGGGCCAGGAAGATATTATGGTTTAACACCCTATATAATTTTACTGTTATAACTAAAATAGGAAAAATATTTTTTAAATTACTAAAAAGGAATCCCCCCAACAAACGTATTGTACAAAATTTTCAACAGAAATTATGTTAAATTAAGTTATAGCTGTATACCAAACATGGCTAACTTAATAAATGTAACAGAAAAAAATCACACTCCAACCCCACTAAATGTAACTAGAAATAAATCGTATTGGAGCTTCCGATGCGAATGCCAAGCAGTACAGAATGTCATTTTTAAATTTCTGTAAGAGTGAATTGCGTCATAGTGCTTTTTTTTCTTCTTATAGACGGTGTCCAATTGACGCTACTATAGAGTGCAGTCGATAAAATCAAAAACAACGCGCATGCGCGAAATTAAAATGACAAAATGACGACAATTTACCCATCGCACCCTAATGTGGGAGAAAGTGAATATGATTTTCCTTAGAATATTTATTATGAATGCAAATTCGTTAACTATATTATTATTCAAGCATTAGTGATATTTATTTACTTGATTTTCCAAGTGAACCCACCACCATGGCCGATGTGTAATGCCTAAGAGTTTACAGGTACCAAATGTAGAAACCTAATGAAAAGTTCGAAAAATCTGCAAAGCATGCGGGAAATATTTTGCACATTGAAAACAAATTCAGTCCACCAAAATAACCATCTATAAATAGTTGACCAGATGTCAATGAAAAGATTTTAGAATTAAAAAATTAAAACTTTTTTTACTTAAACTTTCCATATATAAACCTACAAGTAAAAATTAATCTTTTTTTATGTTCTGTTTATAGGATATGTAGTGATAAAATACACTTATCACGCCGGGTAAATCGGATATTTACCTGTTTGGCGTGCAAATCCAACATGGTCGACGTCGCGAGGAAGCGACGATGTCACGCGTGGTCACGAGGTGCGGCCATTTGCAATCGCCGCATTACGCATGTGTGACGCTACTTTTTTTTTAATACAATCATAGCGATGTTGGATGGTGCGGTTGATTTTAAGCAGTTTTATGTTCATTAGGGTTTTCTGACATTGGACCTATATTTTCTTTCTGGATTTCGCGATTTGTTAGCCGAACTACAAACAGTGGGTGCAGACTGAATTTCAACTTCACCCACCGCGAAGCGAATGAGTCCGAAATTTTATTGTCGATAACTCTAAAACGGTAGATTTTATCAAAATTTCTTTGTTATTTTCGAATTAAGCATGTATATTTACACCTAAATGGAACTATTCGGGAAATTACTATTAGAAATTGAGCGCTTGGCTTGAACTTTAAATTACCCTTTTGAGGTTCCGTGTCGAAATAAGTTCTGTCACCCACAAAAAAGTGTTTATCCAGTGTCCTAAAAGCGGAAAAATTACCTCGTGTTTACTGGTTCTCGTCGGATATTTCACATATCGCTCATTTTTTTTGTTTAACTGCGTATCAACTCCTTATGGGTCATTTAAAATTTAATATTTCTGGGAGCTTTGAAGTATTGAAATTATGTTATTCTCCTTTCACAGTTGAATACATGGTAGATGATACTCAGAAATAAAGGAAAGACACTTTAAGGAAATATGTCTTTATCTCCCTTCCTCTTTTGTTCAAACACATAAATTAGAGAGAAAAGAAAGAGAAGCAATAAGAAGAAAAATCTTTGTTATTTAGAAACAACTTCGTGTTACTTGCATCATGTTAGTAAATGTAATATTAAGGTTATGCAGGGGAATAATATTTTAAATTCAAAGCGTTTATCGTTCACGCAAAGGGGTTCTCCTGTTAATGAGATATTCCATTGTTATGGCAACATGAAGTATTGAGGCACCTAGAAGTGAATATTTTTCGCGTTAATATATGAATGGAAATCGGAATAAAACTAGTAAGGAAATTAGGAAAATTTTAATCGAAAACCAACATTGATAATTGTAGAACTATTATAAAATATAATGGTGATAAAACATGTTTGTCGGCCGAGTGTGCTGGGATAAAAAATGCAAAAAAACAAAACAAAAAAAAAACAATAATTAGATAGTAATAAATAATATTTAGTTAGATTAAAACTAGTAATAAAATAATACTTTCTCTTGCATGATTGTTAGATTTTATTGATCATACTGATAGATCATTTTAACCACAAGTGTTTCAGTTCTGCTAAATACGTCAAGCATTTGTTAAAGAACTTTTATGTGTAAACCGAAATTGATTTTTGTATAAGAATTAGGAATAAAACCTTTTTTTGTCCGAATGATTTTTTTCTCTTTAACTAATGCACAAATACAGTTATGCGGCCATATTGAATTTTTTCCTACTACTATTTATCAATAAGCAGTATAGAACATCGAAAAAAGAAAATGGTTCAATCGCAGCTGGTTACTTGGGATTTAATAGATAAGCGAGTTAAAACAACAAACGAACAAGGGCTTCAAATGTATAAAAGAAACTCATGTAATATTGTATGCAGAATAAATGTGCTTTTTTGTACAATTTTCCCCGAAGACGTAGGGATTCAATATAGAAAAAAAAACATGCGAGAAATTACGTGAAGTCAGAACATTTTTCAACATCGTCTTTATCAAAGGTGGCGGGAAAGAGTGAGCATTAATATCATGTTCTGGTTGAATCCAGAAAGTATGTTGTATTTTTGCCACTCTATTTTATTAATATTTGTTTTGCCTTCTGTGTTACAACAATGAAAATCTGTACAATTGATTATTCAGTGTTGTTTAAAAAGGGCGCGGCCATTTTAAACAGTCGACTAGCACACGGCTTTAGCCGACATATCGTACAGCAGCGCAGTCACACTAAAAGAATTTATGTATTTAACACACAGACGCGCGCACATACATATATGTTATAGAAAAATGACAATACTAAAAACATTTTTGCTGACGCGTTTCCGCTTCCGACTTTATCAAGGCAAAATTGAAGCGAAATGATTTAGTTTTCATAGTTACATTAAATACAACATTTAAAAAGAGAGAGACGCTTTTATGTAAGTCTCTTTCTGGCTAATGTTAACTTCCTTTATACTCAGAGTTTTTTTTTTTTGCTTTGATAAAGTCGTAGACGAAAAGAAACGCGTCGGCAAAAACTAAGATTTGTTTTCTGTTGTCTTATCCACAAAATTATTCTGGGAATTTTATATATTGTCAACATAGAAAAAAAACTCTTAGAATAAAGAAAGTTAACATTAGCCAGAAAGAGGCTTGCACAAAAGCGTCTCTCTCTTTTCAAATTTTGCATTTAATGCAATTATGATATAAAAAATATATCTGGTTACCGTAATATTGGCGTAGATATATATTATACTGGATTCCAGTTTTAAATTTAATTATATTTGTCATTTAAAATAAATGGCATTTGTATATATATACATGTAAGAAAAAACATTAAAGAATTTTTATTTTAGAGTTGTGAATATTAATTTTTTATTATTAAAAGGAAATTAATTTTTACCTCTTTTTATATACAACCTAAGTTATTTAAGTTTACCTAAGTTATTTATTTTTATGCCTACATGTAACCATCAATTAATTTCTCTTGTTTAATTAGCTAGGGTTATTTAATGTTTTAAGACCAATTTTTCAACAAGACGTAAGTTACATTTATTTCCTTTCACATTATAAGAAAAGGCTCTTGTTATAATATCCCAGTTGATTGATGGTGAGAGGCCATCATTCTTTAATTGCCAGAAATATTTGGAGAGAGACTGTTTTTGTATTTTGTATTACCTGAAGTCTTTCGACGATGGTAAAACGAGATTTCCAAGGATTTTCAGAGAAACCAAAATAAAATTTAACATCATTATTGGAATGTATGCTCGCTCGGTATACAATATTATCAGTCATACATTGACCGTTTAAGGGACAGATCATCTTAAACAACCGAGTAGAACAGTTATTGCAGTTTCAGTTCACTAGCTGAAAGCGGCCACTCAGGGGACCTATTTTGACCGTATATACAACTTTTCCATAGAATTTAACTAAACATGTTTGATCTATCTATCTATCTATCTATCTATCTATCTATGTGTGTATGTGTGTGTATGTTCACTATCTGCCCATAGCTGGGACCCTAACAGGTGCTACCACCCTGTGTCAGAAACTGGGAACAACAGCAATTAAGAGGTGGTTCCACACGCCTCAAAACCTCCCAATCAGATGCCTTGCTGCCAGATGTAGTTTATTGTCATACCCAGGACGAGAGAGAGAGAGAGAGAGAGAGAGAGAGAGAGAGAGAGTGTGTCTGTGTGTTTATACGTGTGTGAGAAAGAGAGAGAGAGCATGTAAAAGAGTAAGTGTGAGAGACACAGTGTAAGACAGAGCGTGTGAGGGAGAAAGAGTCAGTAAACTGTTTTTGCTAAATTCAACCAACAATCTGATTGAATATTTTTTATTTTATTTTTTCTCTTTTTGAAAACTGTTTTTGTAAACCCAAATAAAAGAAATGGAGATTCCGCAAATTTTTGGTATGAGGAATTATTATTATTTATACTATTTACATTCTGATTATTGTCCCAATCTTTGTTGTTATCGCAACGTTTCGGCCGTTGTGCACTCCGGCCTCCCTCAGGTGTATATCGATCTGGGTAACCCTTCAGTGAATTCTAAACTGAAGTATTTATTTAATCTATGTTACCGATTAAAGGAAGGATTCAGTTTATAATTTTCTGTAGGTTACAGGATCGACACACACCTGATGAAGGCTGGCGGATACAACCCCTGAAACCTCGTGATAACAACAACGAAGATGACGTCAATATTCCGAATGTAAATAGTATAAATAATTCTACAAATTTTATGGTTTTGTGTTATTTTTCATGTCATTTCAACGATTTCAGTCACTAGCAAGAGCTGAACGTTGTCAATATGGCAGAAAATATTTTAGTGGCAGGGCTATTTTTGGAATGCTACAATTCAAATTAATTCATAAGTATGTGTACCATATCATGATGTCCTATTTCCGGTTCACTAAACGATCCGTTAAAATTACAACTTTCATTCGGTATC
This sequence comes from Acanthosepion pharaonis, assembly GCA_903632075.3. Taxonomy (NCBI): domain Eukaryota; kingdom Metazoa; phylum Mollusca; class Cephalopoda; order Sepiida; family Sepiidae; genus Acanthosepion; species Acanthosepion pharaonis. Next base: position 2,033,259 of record CAHIKZ030000020.1, read on the forward strand.
ATTAATAGTCATTCCTTTTCAAATAAAGAACTGTTTCCCTGGGGCAATGCCTTTGTTGTTAATTCCAAACATCGGACATTCGTCATAATACTTTCACGAATAACTTTCATATTTCTTGCTCGAATTCCTTTCAAATTCGACAGTTTACTCTTGATAAGATAACAATTCGATATCAATTTCATATCAATTCGATTCAATATACGACGATAATCTCGTAGTATTTCACGCATGAAACCAGGTTTTCTTAGAAAGTTGAAGATTGTTATAATCTATATATAACTTCCTGATTACCAGTCCTGTTATATAGCAATGATTGCTTGGCAATCTCTTCAGAGATGAAGAAGAGACTTGAAGCAACAGAAATGTGGTTATACAGAAGGGTGCTGACAATGCCATGGACAGAATATGTGAGAAGCGATGAAATTTTAGAGAAAATAGAAACTAAAAGGACACTCATGATTAACGCCAGTAAGATAATATTGAAATTTCTCGGGTACATAATGAAAAAAGAAGGCTTGGAAAATTTGATACTCACAGTACCTATTGAAGATAAGAGGAACAGAGGAAAACAACGCATCGATTAAATGGATGGTGGAGCAAGGTTTACTAGATATAACATAGAAAATATTTATTAAGAGAGGCAGGACAAGAATTTGGGGAAAACCATGATCGCTTACGTCCTGAAGAGGCACGGTAAAAAGAAGAAAAGGAGGAAGAAGGAGGAGGAGGAGGGGGAGAAGGAGGAGGGGAAAAGGAGGAAGAAGAAGGAGGAGGAGGGGAGAAGGAGGAGGGGGAAAAGGAGGAGGAGAAGGGGTTCTGAGTCGCATATGGCCCCAAAATTTACACCCGAAGGAATTCCGTACACATCTCTCACAGAAGACTTCCCTTGATATTTCATTGACCAGAAACTATGAAGTATCTCTAAATAAACAAGAACTGTTATTTTGAAGTGGATGCTGCTCTGAATGCAACAAGATGAAGTTCATATTGTTGCAAGGGTAAATAGAATAGACAAGTTCATATTGTTACAAGGGTAAATAGAATAGACAACGATTAAGCCTTGACTTGATGAAGTCAAGGCTTAATCGTTGTCTATTCTATTTACCCTTGTAATCTTCACTTACTAACACTCCACTTTCATATCACACACATCATTCATCATAGCTATCTTAACTGTAATCCACAACTTTAAGTGGTTATGGAGTTTTGCATTAGGAAATCTTTAGAATAAAAAGAAAGATTATTCATTTCATGTAATTATCTCGCTTTCTACAAAACGTACCTCTAAACAATTAAATGTCTTTCGGATGTACTCACAACACCATCACGATTACACGAGACTGTGACCAAATTTCGACACACCGCTATGACAATCCTATAATAATTACATACAAACTGTAACAAAATTGTCATGAACCATTATCACGATCACATAACAAATTACCTTCAGAATTTGACCAAATTTCGACTTACCGTCTTCAAGGATAACCTACCGACTGTGACCAAATTTCGACACTGCACCATCACGATCCCATAACACTTACATTCGCACTACAACCTAATCTCGACACGCCAACACCACGATGCCATAACAATTACCTCCAGACTGTAACATAATTTCGCCACGCTGCCGTCACGATCCCAAACGAATTACCTCCAGACAATGACCAAATTTCGACACACCAACATCACGATCCCGAAAGAATTACCTCCAGACTGTTTCCAATTTTTGACATACCGTCTTCACGATCAAATAAGGATTACCTACTGACTTTTATCGTGAGCGTAGGGTGATGAAATTTGACTAGAGTCTGGAGGTAATTCTTATGGGATCGTGACGGTAGCGTGTAGAAATTTGATCATTGTCTGGAGGTAATTAGTTTGGGATCGTGATGGTGGCGTGGCGAGATTTGGCTATAGTGTGGAGGTGTTATATGATCGTGATAGTGCAGTACCGAAATTTGGTCATCACGATCCTATAACACCTCCATACTATAGCCAAATCTCGCCACACCACCATCACGATCCCAAACTAATTACCCCCAGACAATGACCAAATTTAACACGCCACCATCACGATCCCATAATGATTACCATAACCAAATTTTTACGTCACCATCACGATACCATATGAATTACCTTCAGACGTTGACGACCCTGTGTGCAATAATTGCCTCCAGCCATTTTATTTGCTCCTGATATTCGCTACTGCACCATTTAAACCAGAAGTGCAAATACACAACACGTGAGCTGTGCGAATGAAATACTTACTGATCCCCCCCCCCCAGGCTAGGTGTCACTCTTTTAGGAACATGAATTTATCAGAGATTTTATCCATTAGCAAGTAGTGATGCAAAATGGTAAAAAAGACTTAACACAGTCGCCATATTTCGTATGCGTTTTTACACAATGAACTTTGTTGGCAACAGATCTCTGTACCCGATGCCCTGAATGACCCTCATTGGGTGTGGCTAAAAGTAACAGCGCTTAATATTGAATATTCGGTGTGTGTGTGGGTGTTGAAATTTATTTGCAACTTTTGATGCCTGCACCTGCGTTGGCCATTATACAAACCTTTCATTTAGCCGAAAATTACGAGTATTCAGCAATTAGGTGACATGAATTATTTTTTAAATTTTAATAAAATGCCGCCCAAAGAATTCTTGAAATGTAAAAGACAAAAAATAATTAAGCACAGGAGGAAAGAATGGGGGAGGGTGAAGAGAGAAATTGAAGGAGAAGGAAGAGGGCGCGTGAGTGTGGAGAGAAGGTGATAGATATAGATACATAGAGAGAGAAAGAGTGACGAAGATTAGCTCTTGAAGCATTAAACATCTTATGGAATCATTGGCTGTTTTTAACTTAAATGAATTTTACCTTCTGGTTACGACGAGTTGGGAATATTTGAAAAAGTTATCAAAATTGTCATTTCAGCCAGATTCTTGAATTTGTGTACATTCAAAATCCATTATCTATCGCAGTCTGTTCACAACTCCTATCTATCTATCTATCTATCTATCTATCTATCTATCTATCTATCTATCTATCTATCTTTTTCTACCTATTTATCTCCAATTTCTATAAATCACAGTATATTCCTCTCTTTATTTCTATCTCAGTCTGTTTATTATTCCTATCTATCTATCTATCTATCTATCTATCTATCTATCTATCTATCTATCTATCTATCTGTTTATACATCTCCCACCTCTCTTTTTTACTTATTTATCTCCAATTTCTATAAATCACAGTATATTCCTCTCTTTATTTCTATCTCAGTCTGTTTATTATTCCCATCTATCTATCTATCTATCTATCTATCTATCTATCTATCTATCTATCTATCTATCTATCTGTTTATACATCTCCACCCTCTCTTTTTCTACTTATTTATCTCCAATTTCTATAAATCACAGTATATTCCCTCTCTTTATTTCTATCTCTGGTTGTTCATTATCTATCTATCTATCTATCTATCTATCTCAGTCTGTTCACAACTCCCATTCATCTATCTATCTATCTATCTATCTATCTATCTATCTATCTATCTATCTATCTATCTATCTATCTATCTCAGTCTGTTCACATCTATCTATCTATCTATCTATCTATCTATCTATCTATCTATCTCAGTCTGTTCACATCTATCTATCTATCTATCTATCTATCTATCTATCTATCTATCTATCTATCTCAGTCTGTTCACATCTATCTATCTATCTATCTATCTATCTCAGTCTGTTCACATCTATCTATCTATCTATCTATCTATCTATCTATCTATCTATCTATCTATCTATCTGTCTATCCCCTTCTCTCTTTCTACTTATTTATCTCCAATTTCTATAAATCACAGTATATTCCACTCTTTCTTTCAATCTCTCTTACCAGAGATAGAAGACAATCATAAATATAAGATTATCAGAAATATAAGACACAAATATAAGACGATGATAAAAATAATATTATCAGAAGTATAAAATTATGATAAATATAAGACAATTACAAATATATGTTTCCCAGAAAAATTAGATTATCAGAAATATAAGACAATTACAAATATCTGATTGTCACAAATATATCCTTATCAGAATATAGGTCAATCACAAATATAAGATAATAGCAAATAGAAGACAATCACAAATATAAAATTATGAGAAATATAAGATTATCGCAAATATAAGATAATTACGAATATATGATCATAAGAAAAATAAGAATATCATTAATATACGATTATCCGAAAGGTATGATTATCATAAATATAAGAGACTCACAAAGACAATCCCAGATACAAGACAATCTTTCACCCTTTTAGACTTGACCGCCGCTTCACCGGTGCTAGAGAAAAATGACTTAATGCCCACTTATCGGCTGAACGGTGGTAGAGAAAAATGACTTAATGCCCAGTTATCGGCTGAACGGTGGTAGAGAAAAATGACTTAATGCCCAGCTACCGGTTGAACGATGGTAGAGAAAAATGACTATAATCCCCAGCTACCGGTTGAACGGTGGTAGAGAAAAATGACTTAATGCCCAGCTACCGGTTGAACGGTGGTAGAGAAAAATGACTATAATCCCCAGCTACCGGTTGAACGGGGGAGTAGAGAAAAATGACTTAATACCCAGCTACCGGTTGGACGGTGGTAGAGAAAAGTGACTTAATACCCAGCTACCGGTTGGACGGTGGTAGAGAAAAATGACTTAATGCCCAGTTGCCGGTTGAACGGTGGCAGAGAAAAATGACTTAATGCCCAGTTACCGGTTGGACGGTGGTAGAGAAAAATGACTATAATCCCCAGCTACCGGTTGAACGGTGGTAGAGAAAAATGACTTAATGCCCAGCTACCGGTTGAACGGTGGTAGAGAAAAATGACTATAATCCCCAGCTACCGGTTGAACGGGGGAGTAGAGAAAAATGACTTAATACCCAGCTACCGGTTGGACGGTGGTAGAGAAAAATGACTTAATGCCCAGTTGCCGGTTGAACGGTGGTAGAGAAAAATGACTTAATGCCCAGTTGCCGGTTGAACGGTGGTAGAGAAAAATGACTATAATCCCCAGCTACCGGTTGAACGGTGGTAGAGAAAAATGACTATAATCCCCAGCTACCGGTTGAACGGGGGAATAGAGAAAAATGACTTAATACCCAGCTACCGGTTGGACGGTGGTAGAGAAAAATGACTTAATGCCCAGTTGCCGGTTGAACGGTGGTAGAGAAAATGACTTAATGCCCAGTTGCCGGTTGAACGGTGGCAGAGAAAAATGACTTAATGCCCAGTTGCCGGTTGAACGGTGGCAGAGAAAAATGACTAAATGCCCAGCTACCGGTTGAACGGGGGAGTAGAGAAAAATGACTTTAATTCCCAGCTACCGGTTGAATGGTGCTAAACAGTTGTAACTATTTTTACATCTACCGTGAAACATTACATACCAATTATTGGCGAATTTTGACTCAGGAGCTCCAGAAGGGTTAAAATTGTTCAGGAACGCAGGACTCAGAGGGTTAAGGGTGAATATTTAATCAAGTGAATGTTTGCCGTTCTTTAGACAAATAAAGTAAACTGATGTGAACTGAATTAATTCAGCAGAGCTCAGTATAACTCTGTCAGAATATTTTCTTCCAGAATTTCAACTTCTTTCAAGATACTGATTTTTATTTATTGCTCACCAGAATCATTTTTTTTTTAATATTTAATAATTATTTTCTTTTTTTATGGCTTTTTATGACTCTTCCTACACAAATTTTGACGTTTAAACATGGTTCAAGTGATGGGAAGTGGTTCAAGCCGAGAAAATTTCAACATCTATTTATACATAGTGACAGTAAAGTTTTTCACGTAGAAAGTGAAATAAAAAAAATGCCATTCTTACATGAACAGCTTGATAGCGCGAGAAAATAAAACATTCTAAGAGATGAAAAAATATTTAAATGACTTGTAAACACGAATATGCGCAGGCTCACACGCATGCGCAGATGTGCTAAATCTCGAGTAAGAATTTTGGAGTAAAAACACTACGAACTCACGAAAAAACAAAACACAGAACTCATCAAAACAATATAAAATATTTTTAAAAAGTTCAAATAAAAATAACTTTAATTAAAAATCAGCATGATTAATTTTTTTCTTTAATCAAGTTTAACTCAAAATAATCAATTACTGAAAAATATTCAATTCTTGTAAATGTATATTGTAGCTCAATCAATAAACCACACCTAGTTTGTTGTTTGCTATTCAAACACTCTGAAACTCATAAAGACAACAAAAGATAGAATTTATTTAAGAGAGCATAAACGTGCGTCCTTCCAACATGGCGGCCGTTCGCCACTCACCGGTTTTATTCATAGGTACCACGAAAAGACGTCCCCTTGGGGTTAAGGACAAATAATCTAACACCTTGGGCTACTCGAAACACAGGGATGTAACTCCACATCTCGGGTCAATATATGACAGAGATAACAGAATATTTACAGGTTAAATTCTTATTAAAAGTATTTAACGTATTCAGTCTACGAATGTTTCTTTTTTAACGTTCCGTAAATAGTCATCATTTAAACAAGTTTTTAGACGCAAGTCACAACTGTGATTAACAAGTTTTAATTACGGGTTGAAAATGCGATTTCGGTTCTTCTTAACGTTAAAACTTTCCTTTGGCTTCAGTGATTATCAAGAGAGAGAGAAAATGCATTAACTTCTAAGTCCGTGTGTCGGTATACATCTTTGGTACATTGGGATTAGCTCATACCGCTTAACACCGATTTTTATTTTTTACTCACTCAGTCACCGGATGTGGTAGCTAGAAGATGTGTCTAGTAGTCCATGCCGTGTAGATTTCTTTCCTCGTGCAAAACGACGTCATAATCTCACAAAACCACGTGGTAGATATCACACACACACGGGCGCACACATACACACACATAAATGATTTTCTTTTTACATATATACATGCAAATATATTTATTTACATTATTCAGACTATTCTCCTCATCTTTGTTGCCATATTTATTACAACGTTTCGGCCGTTGTACGCTCCGGCCTTCTTCGAACTGAACCCTTTATTTCGCTCACTGTTGTAGACACATGGCACAGTGGATAAAGGTGTTAGTTAGATCCAGTGACAGGACCCAAAGCGTGTGAGTTCAATACCCGGCTAGGCAGTGGATGTCTTTCAGAGGGAAATTAACAGAAGATAACTGATAACTGACATCCATTGAACATGGCACGTGGAACTAGGGCAGTTTACCTGAGCGAAATAAAGGGTTCAGTTCTACATTCCAACTACCTGAAGAAGGCCGGAGCGTACAACGGCCGAAACGTTGTAATAAATATGGCGACAAAGATGAGGGCAATAGTTCGAATAATGTAAATAATGTATATAATACCTCATCTCAGAAATATAGACAGATAATGCAAATATAATTTTCTCTTTTTTTTATAAGGCATATTGATCTTTAGATAAAAATATATGTATCAAAATCACCCATGTATCGAATTCTTTTATATTGAAAGTACACAGATGAATCAAAATGATTTAATGCCACGCCTTTTATAATTTTGAATTTGTTACCCGGAGAGCAAGTGGGAAGAGGAGAGCAACGCATAACCAACGTAGTGAGTTTCCCTGAATGAATGACAGAACAAGTTTTAGAAGAGATGACAAAAAGACAAAATTTATTAAGAGCTACAAAGGACAGTAGGACAAAAGGACAAAGGATTGTGTAGAGTCATTGTTTGCTTATGTTCTGAAAGGACATGGCACAAAAGAAAAAGAACAATTCTTTGCTTTGCTAAGACATTTGCTACAATTTTCTTTTTTGCAGCAATCTGACATGCAGTGAAATCCTCACCGGATTTAGTATTGTTAAAGTTATCGCTAAAATTTTTTGTCGAGATTTACAAACTCAATGTTTCGTTCAATTTCGCAAACCAATCGATGAAATTTGAATAAACTGATTTGTTTGGAAAAAATATTTTATCAAAAAACCTACTTCACGGTTTAATAATTTCTTTAATTTAATTTTATACGAATTCATGATAAACAATATCTTACTACACACCATAGTAAAAGCAACCGTACGTTGTATACATTAACTCTTTGCAATTTCGATCGGCCAATGTATGGCTGTTTTAGAGGGTTTGATGGACAGACTAACGGAAGCCACAGAATCTTATATATAGATTATAAGAATTTTCAATTTAAAAAATATTTAATTTCTAAGAAAACCTGATTTATAAGTGAATTACTACGAGATTATTTTCGTACATTGAATCGAACTGATATAAAACTGATATCGAATTTTTATTTCTTCAAGACTAAACAGTTGAATTTTAAAGAAATTAGCAAGTAGGTTTTTCATTATTTACATTATTCGGACTATTGTCCTCATCTTTTTCGCCATATTTATCACAACGTTTCGGCCGTTGTACGCCCCGGCCTTCTTCAGGTGGTTGGAATGTCGAACTGAACCCTTTATTTCGCTCACTGGGGTAGACTGTTCTAGTTCCACGTGCCATGTTTGATGGATGTCAGTTATCAGTTATCTCCTGTTAATTTCCCTCTGAAAGTTCTCCACTGCCTTAACCGGGTATTAAACTCACACTCTTTGGGTCCTGTCAATAATACCTCATCTCAGAAATATAGACAGACTCTGAAGTAGATTTTTGTTGTTGTTTTTTTTGTAGAGCAGGATTTGATTTTCTTTTTTGTTATTTCGTTATGTTGTTTTTTCTTTCCTTTTCTGAATAATATCATAAATAGATTCGGAGGTATTAAGAGTGTTCATTTTAGAGGAAAGCGTGTAAAAATGAACTGACCATCGACTGCAAAATGACAGGAAGTGTGGTCATCAGCAAGAGAAAAAAAAAAAAAAACAAGATACGCAACAACCTGGAGCAGAATTTCAAATATCTGGGAAATTTTTTAACAGAGGATCGAAAGCGCGACACCAAGATCCGAACAGGCATTGAACCAGCGAAAGAAGCATTCCATAAGCTAAGCAAGGTAATGAGAAACGGGAAAAATTCTTAGAAACAAAAAAAAGTGGGCCGGATTGCTGTGTGTTATCCATCCTCTTATATGGCAGTGAATGCTGTATAATCTCCACACGTACGACGAGAAAGTTGAAGAAATTTTGTTCTACAGAAGGATGCTGAGAATTCCATGGACGAAGCTATTAAGAAACAAGGAAGTCTTAAATAAAATGGCAACAGAAAGAATACGTCTACTGAGAGTCAGGAAAAGACAGCTGAAATTTCTAGGACACATAATGAGGAAGGACGACTTGGAAAACTTAACCCTCACGGGGCCATATTGAAATCGAGAGAGATAGGGAAAATGGCGTGTCACTTAACTGACGAGCTTGGGTGGGTGAATGGCGGAATGAGGCAAGAGCTTTAGCAAAAAAGAAAAATTGCCCTAGGACGATAAAGGATAGGAAATTGTGGATAGCCATGATCGCCTATATCTTGAAGGAACACGTTACTAAAAGAAGAATGAAGATTAGAAAAAGCTGGCTTAACATGATAAATAGCTGTCTGCTTTAGAAATGCTTATAAAGAAGGATTTTTTTTCTTCAATAACTTCAGCTACGCATCAGCATTCACCATCCCATTAATTTTCACAATAGTTGACCCACCTTCAAAGATACTCCCCCCGATACCATGCTCCTACCCTCTTCAAAATTTACTGACTTTGTGACACATTTTGGTTTAAGTCTGTCGCCTTCCCGTCATCAAGCAAAATGTCTGCCGTCGGATTCAATTAAATTAAATCACATCGCTGAAAAGAATTTCAAACGAATATTCATTCTTCCAAACAGCGTCTTTTCTTGAATATTTAAGTTTTGCATTCATATTCTTTTTATAGGTTTAGTAACAAAGGTAGAGCACAAAGATCTATTTGAACTAAGTAGAAAATTAGATGTACTTGGAAAGGGTGTTAGAATATTCCAGTACTCGGGGAAACCGCCTGCATACGGCCAGAAAATGAATTAAGTACACAAAAAAATAGAAAGGGACGTAAGACAAGGACGTGTCGCCTCAATGGTTTTGTTCAACTATGAAATGGAGGATAACCTAAGGAAGTGCGAGATCCTATCAGCATTTATTATCGACTAACTTAAAAGCCGCCGTATCGAGCGGCAATTAAGCTAGCTCCTGCGGGTGAGGGCGGGGCTCTTGATTGGGCCTGGTGCCTGTTCAAGAGTTTGCGAGTCCCTAAGTCTTGGTATATTCTCAGCATTGGAAGCTAACCTAACTTTCTTCTGGATACATTCTACCATCGGCTTTCCGTCCTGTTACGTTCAGGCTTTGGCTTTCATTCCTGTTACATTCAGGCGTTGGCTTTCTTTATTGTTACATTTTTGTATTAAGATTCCATACGTACATTCTCGTATTGGATTTCCTTCCTCTTACATACTTGAGTTCGTTTTTGTTCCTGTTACATACTCGTATTGGCTTTCTTATGTGTTACATTCTCGTATTATCTTTCCTTCCTGTTACATTTTCGTATTGGCTTTGCTTTCTGTTACATCCTCGTATTGGCTTTCCTTCTTGTTACATTCATGTGGCTTTTGTTCCTGTTGCATTCTCGTATTGACTTTCATTCCTATTACATTCATGTAGGTTTGTTCCTGTTACATTCTCGTATTGACTTTCATTCCTGTTACATTCATGTGGCTTTCTTTCCTGTTACATTCTCGTATCGGTTTTCTTTCCTGTTACATTGTCGTATTGGTTTATCTTCCTTTGACATCTTCCCATTTCCTTCCTTCCTGTTTTATTCTTGCGTTGGCTTTATTTCCGGTTACATTTTTGCGTTGGCTTTTGTTCCTGTTATATTCTTGCATTGATTTTCCTTCCTGTTATATACTTGTGTTGACTTTCTTTCATGTTACATTTTCGCACTGGCTTTCTTATCTTTTACATTATTTCATTGGTTTTCTTTCCTGTAATATTCTTGTATTAGCTTTTCTTACTTACATTCGCTTATTGGCTTTCCATCTTGTTACATTCTCATATTGGCTTTCCTTCCTGTTACATTCTTCCGTTGGTTTTCTTTCCTGATACGTTATTGTATTGGCTTTCCTTTATGTTTAAATTCTCGTACTGACTTTCATTCCTGTTATATTCTGGCGGTGGCTTTCTTTCCTGTTAAATTCTTGTATTAACATTCCTTACTTAAATTCTTGCGTTGGTTTTTGTTCCTGTTAAATTTTCGTATTGTGTTTTCTTCCTATTACATTCTTGTGTTGGCTTTCTTTCCTGTTACATTCTTTTATTAACTTTCCTTACTTACATTCTCATATTTGTTTCGCTCCCTGTTACATTCTCGAATTGGCTTTTCCTTGGTTAATTTTCCTTCCACTTCCTTAATTATTGAGTTCGGTTATAAATATTTTCTCTCTTGTTAACTTTATTCTTTCAAAAACAAAGTTCAATTACATTTTCTTTATCTGTCTATATCTTCGAGATGAGGTATTATGATTGCTTACATTATTTACATTATTCAGACTGTTATCTTCATCTTCATTGCCATATTCACAACGTTTCGGCCATTGTACACTCTGGCTTTCTTCAGATGATTAGAATTTTGAACTGAACCCTTCATTTCGCCCATCGGAGTAGATTGTTCTACTTCCACGTGCTATGCCTCTTCCGGATGCCTCAGTTATTTCCATTTAACTCAGTTCTCCAAGATTGGTTCCACACTTCTGTGGCCTGGTATTGAAATCACAGTCACTGGATCTAACCAACGTCTTTATCTACTGGGCGATGTGTCCTTGAGAACATGTACTGCCAGGGCCGCCCACCATTATTTGGTAAACCCAGCACTGCCCAGTTTTGCTGAAATTGCACAGAGACATGCCATCAGTTCTCAATTTGATAATTTATCATCCAAGAGCTGTCGGTATTTTGACGCGTTCCGAAATGTCTGCCAATTGATGCAAATCGAAGAATATTTTCAATATTGGCAAAATGTCTGTAAGAAAATACAAGAAAGAGGTTTTTTTAAAAAAAATTTTTTACTGTATTTCTTTCAATTAGATCTTTTTATTACATAACTTTTTTCCCATCTAAAACATTTTCAATAAAAGCTTTTTCATTAAGTATATATCAAGAGTTATGATTTCTATAAATTTCAAAATCTGGTGGTAATTACTGTTAAGAAGAAATACATTTGAATCAATAAAAAAAATTCTTATTTTAACCAGTGTAATGTATTAATGATTTCCATATTCTATTCATATCTAAGCCTGGCCGGCTTATGTGGCGTAGCACATGAACTGATTCCTTAAGTTTTCGTATCTTCCGGTCATGTTCTCTGTTTATTATTTCAAACTCATCCCACAGCGCCCAATGATCTCCCTTTCTCCTACATATGTTGTCAGCCACGCCTGATTTTTCTATTCCCCCTTGTCTTTACGGTGTTCTTGTTTTTTCCTTTTTTTATGGCGTAGACACAGTTCTTAGTCATGTTGTCGTCTATAGGGGGTGTCTTACTAGGAAGAGTTGCCTGCGAAGTGTTGAACCACTTTTGAAGGTTGTCCTGATGTTATATGGATCACAGATCTTTTGTATTTTCTTCGATAATCCCTTCACATAGGGTAGGCAGACTGAAGCTGTTTTCTGAGTGTTGTTATCCTCTTGTACCCTTCTATCCCAGTTTGTCGGATCTTCTCTCATGTACCCAGGGTAGTTGTTACGTTCTAGGGTACTGCTTATACTGTTCATTTCTTGATCATATGTCTCTAGGTTGCCACTTATGACTTTTGCTCGATGTTTTAAGCAGCGGACGATCCCTTTCTTTACACTGTATGGGTGGTGGCAGTTGAATTGTCCGGTGAATGTTGGCTTGCGGTATACGAATGCCTTGAACCCATGCTCTGTTCGAGATATTAGTTCACCCAGGAAGGCAAGTTTGTTGCTTTCTCGTTCCATTATGAACTGCATCGATGCATTATTGAATTCACATGGTTCAGCAGTTGTTGGACCTCTTCCTCGTATGGCCAGAGTATGAAGGTGTCATCTACGTTTATCAGCCATAGGGTTGGTTTTAGTTATGTGGATGCTCATGCCATTTCTTCGAAGTATTCCCTGTATATGTTTGCTATGCTGCTGATAATGGCGCACCCATTGCTAAGCCTTCCACCTGTCGATAGATGTCTGATCCCATTCTAGCCTCGGACTCATCCCCACGAGAACAGATCTAATTATTTTCATATTTTCCAGTGATGTTCTCTGTCTATTATTTCAACCTCATCCCACATTGAACAACTTTTGAAAGTCATCTTGGTGTTATATTGACCACAGATCTTTTGTATTTTATCCGATAATCCTTTAACATAGGTTAGGCAGACCGAAGCTGTTTTCTGAGTGTTGTTATTCTCTTGCACGCTTCTATGCCAATTTGTCGGATCTTCTCTCATGTACCCACGGTAGTTGTTACATTCTAGGGTACTTCTTATACTGACAATTTCTTGTTCATGTCTCTGGGTCACAATTTATGACTTTTGTTCGATGTTGAATGTAGCGTACGATCCTTTTCTGTACAATGTATGGATGGTGGGAGTTGAAGTTCAGGTGTTGTCTGGTGAAAGTTTCCCTTCAATATACGGATGTCTTAAACCAATGCTCTGTTCGAGATATTAATACATCCGGAAATATTAGTTTGATGTTTCCCTCTCCATTGTTAACTGTAGCGATGATCTTATTGAGTTCACATGATCCAGTAGTAGGTGGACCTTTTCCTGGTGTGGCCAGAGTATGAAGATTTAAATACCCGTAATACATTATTTCCAGTAATACCTTTTTGAAAGAAAAATATTACCAGCTGTACATTTTTGAAACAAAATTATTACCAGCAATAAAAATTTATGTCGACATTAAATAACGCATTGAGGTTGACATGCCGTAAAACAAACCAAATCAAACCAAACCAATTCCGAAGAGCGTTATTTGTGTACAGAAAGTCTCCATCAGGTTTTATATTGGTATATTGTTACGTTCTCCTAGGGATGAGTCCGAGGCTAGTCTGTCCCTGACTACCGATAGAGAAAAGCGAAAATAACAAATTGAAATATGAGCTTTGGTAAGAATGATTAATAGGATAGGTTTATAAAGCCTAAAAATTCAATTGGGTACATGGCCTAATGGATAAAAGCTTTGATTGAAGTAATCTACTTGACGCAAAGAGAAGTATTGTGAGTTCAATACATGACCACAGCTGTGGTGAACCAAAACTTGGAGACCTGATTTAATGAAGGAAACCTTTATAAGCACAAACGATGCTAATCAACTGTCCCGCCTTTTTTTTTTAGATATAATTAGAATTTGTTTTAGTCATTTTATAGCTTTCTTTTAGAAAATTCGTATATGAATATTGATATTAACTAGTAGATATATTTAGATATTTTAAGCTAAAAAGATAATGTTGTCTTAATAATCCATTCCTAAATGAATCTACAGACAAGTTTGATGTAAAATTTATAACAACTGATTTCTTGCATTTTGGGAGGGAAGGAAAAGAAGAAAGTAAAGAAAAGAAGAAGAAAGAAAACACAGTAGTTATCTCGTACTTTTAACTTGCCTAAAGAAGTGGAGAGGTTTTGTTTTGATTGGATGTTTCTCCACCCCATTTTTTCGAATATTAAATCATTTTTCCTTGAGCTCTTGTGGGAAAAGTTTACTTTCACCAAAGAAAAGATAATTTTTTTACATGTTTTTTTTTCGTCAGAAAGCCACTCGAAAACATGAATACCTGTAAGAAAAAGGAAACTTTAAAACAGCTTTATGCGTTAGACAGAAAGGAAAGATATCAGAAAAAAAGTCCATTTTCCAATATAAGAAAACTTTTGCCGGGTTAGAAAATGCAGACAAGACTCAAAGTTCAATTCCTCTGACAGAACAGAAAAGACGCGAACTCTTTATTCCGAAGAAATCATAATCGATTAATCAAAAATCTAATTTTAGAAGGTCAAAATAGATTACCGATTGGTTATATCTGCTCTTGTTAGATTGGTTTCGTTTGGTCTGTTTTGTTTTACGGCATATCAAATTCAATGGGTTGTTAATACCGATAATTTTTTTTTTATTTCTGGTAATAATTTTTCCTTCAAAATTTATTGCTGCTAATACTTTTTATTCAAAAATCTATTGCTGCTAATATTTTTTTTCAGAAAATTTAGAGCTGGTAATAAAATTTTTATTTTTTTCAAAAATGTATTTCTGGTATTTTTTAAAAATATATTCATGGTAATAATTTTTACAAAAAAGGATTTCTGATATTACAATCTATTTTTACACTTTCGTAGTGTTTTGACCCCAGTTTGGGAGTTAGCTATTTGCCCATAGATGGGACCCTAACAGGTGCTACCACCTTCATCAGCAATTAAGAGCTGGATCCACGATCCTCAAAACATCCTGATCAGAGACCTTGCTGCCGGATGTAGTTTATCGTCATGCCCAGGACGCGGATGTAGTTTATCGACATATTCAAGACGGCGTTCTTGTTAGAGTCAAAATTATGCGATAATTCTGTTACATGTGGCGAATATTAAAAAGAAAAATGGGTGGACTCTACAAAAATAGCTTTCGACATACCTGTAAAAACTATTTTTGCAAATTAAAAGAACTGGCTAATTAATAATGATTTTGTAAATATAATGAAGTTTCTGCAGATGTGAGAAATCGAATCATTTTCATTTTGATAGATTTGTCTTAGACAAGCTTAAGAAAAGTTTCTGTTGGTGTAATGTTTAATAAGCTTCTCTCACTCGATCCATTATGACTAAATAGTGAGGTTAATTTCACTAGATAGCCCATACGTTCAGCTTTGTACCTCATCTAAGCTGCGCTTAGAAAACCTACATTAGTAAAAGAAATTAATAAAAATCATATTGTGAATTTAATTTTAATTTACTTTTAATCTTAATCTAGATCTGAATCGTGTATTTATTTTAATTTGATAGGCTATTAATAATATTGATTCTTAAAAAATGTATTGACCACTTGTTGGTTGGTTGATTTTGTTTGGCGGCTTATCAACACATCTATGGATCATTTAATGCCAAAATCTAAATATTTTGAACGCAATTTTATGGCTTCAGTTACATATATTTTGAAAGTGATTGTATTCCTTCAATTACAGATAAAATATATTGTAGATCATTTTGCTTTAATTATATATTGTTAGTAATTTTACTATAAATATAGATTTCGGGTCGGTTGATTTTGTTTATAAGCACATCAACACCTCTATGGGTTATTTCATACCAAAATCTAAATATTTTGTACGTAATTTTATGCTTTCAACTACAGATATTTTGTACATAAATTTATACTTTCAGGTAAAGGTATGTTTTTTTAAATATACATATTTTTAGATCATAAATTCTATTGTTTCTCATTTTATAAAAAAATGTACTGTTGGTTTTTGTTTGGGGGGGGGTCACTATTTGCCCATAGCTGGGATCCTAACAGGTGCTACCACTCCAAGTCTGGGTAGACTCGGAAATAACAGCAATTAAGAGGTTTCACAATAGATTTTGTTTAGATGCATATCAACACCTCCGTGGGTTATTTAATGGAAATATTTTGAACACCATTTTATGGCTTCAACTACATATATTTAAAATATCATTGTATTCCTTTAATTACAGATAAAATGTATTGTTGGTCACTTTGCTTTCAATATATATTATTAGTAATGTTACTATAAATATGGCTTTTTGGTTGGTTGACTTTGTTTATAAGCGTATGAAGCTCTATGTGTTATTTTATGTCGAAATGTAAATATTTTATATGTAATTTTATGCTTTCAACTTTGAATATTTTGAATATAATTTTATACTGTCAGAGTAAAACTAGTTTTTTAGATATACATTTTGTAGATCATAAAATGTATTTTTGGATATTTAGCTATAAAAAATATATCATTATATATTTTAGTGTTGCATTGACTGTCATTTTGCTATAAAAACGTATAGTTGACATTTGCTTAGGAGTTCACCATTTGCCCATAGCTGGGACTCTAATAGGGGCTGAGTCCGGGTGAACCTGGGATCAACAGCAATTAAGAGGTGGCGCCATGCTCCTCAAAACCCCCAGTCTCCCAATCACAGGCCTTGCTGCCGCATGTAATTTATCGTCTTACCCAGAACGATGACCTCTTGTAATGATGTAGAAATATCAGTTTATATTAAATGAAGTTAAATTGAAAACAGCTGGACCAGTCGGAAAAAGAGAAAAAAATGGATTTTCGATCGATGGTTATCAATATTCTTCACAAGCAGCCCAGACTAAGAAAATTTGTTGAATGAAGGTAAATTGCTTTTTTTTTAGACGAATACGACAGGAAAAAACAAAAGCAAAAAAACATCCTAAGTATAAAACTGAACAGTACCCCTGAAAAAACACCAAGAAAGACGAAAAGGGTCTCAGAGAACGACGTACAAGGAAGACACCCGTTAGCCTGTTCACCTTCCTCCTCAGCTACGCCTCATCTAAACTTCGCTTGCTTATAACAGTAGGTTACGACACAAAAATAAAATCTGTTTTACTGCTAGAAATTGTTTTTTTTTTCACTTTTGGGTAACGGTCTGGCTGTAGGATAATTTTTAAGGTACAAGTGTTTGACTGGAAGAAGTTGAACTCTGTCAACGAACCTGGGGTCTGGTCTGCGCTGCAACAAAGATATTTGATATACCTGATTTTTATTATTGTAATAATAAAATATATTGTTCAATAGATTTTCTTCAAATAATAACAAACATCGAGCCATTTCTTTTTTTCCTCCATTACTTTTGGTGGTATGTTCTTCACTCTTACAACCATGTCGAAAATTATTTTACGCATATATATATATATATATATATATATATATATATTAGCACCGTTTCTCTGTAGAAATCTTGCAGTACCTTTCGTTTCGATGCACTTAGAAGGCAATCTGGCTTTTGACGATACGACATCATTTTATACTCAGACAACTCTTATTTTTCGCTAAAATGAAACAGGCACAGGTAAGTTGTATCTCTCAATAATCTCATGTAACTATTATTTTCCGATTTCGAAATTTCCTTGGAGGAAAACATGGATTTTGATTTGAATTTGCAATCAAGATAACGCATATTCTTTCGAAGAACTTACAATAGACGGGAAGAATTTGTGGCCGTCGGCGAAAATGAACTCTGATTGCCGTTGGGTGGATATAATGCAGATAAACCTGAATTCCTTATCGAGGTAACTCTAAAATGGGGAAGCTGTAGTTAGTTTGAAAGGGGTCAAAAGGGGCGGAAATTCCTGAGAGAATGTTTTGGTATGATTTATGGGTTTCTGCTTATAAGAGATTCTGTCCGAAAAGGGAGGAATTTGGAAAATGAGCGAAATTCAATGAAAGTTAATGTGGCGGGAAATTAGTGAACGTGCGAATTCAGGAATATGATTTCGAAGAGAAATACACAGAGGTAGTAAGAAAGGAAAAAACAAACAAACAGAAAGTCGAGAAAAGAATACTTCTAAAAAAAAAGAAGGATTAGCAAAAAGTGTATTGAAAGAATGAAAGAAAGAATAGAACAAAGACTAGTAAATAGAAGTGTTAGAAAGAAAGAAAGAATGAAAGAAAGAAAGAATGAAAGAAAGAAAGAATGAAAGAAAGAAAGAGTAGAAAATATTTGAAAAAGAAAGAGTAGCAAAAATGAGGGCTTTTAAAAAAGAAAGAAAGAAAGAAAGAAAGATGCAAAGAGATTAGAAAGAGAGGAGATGAATGTATTTAAAAAAAAGAAAACGAGGGTTTAACAAAAAAAGAAATATTAGAAAGAAACAGACGCCCAAAGAGGAAAATGTATTGAAAAAAAGAGTAGAAAAATGAACTTTTAAAGAAAGAAAGTGGGAAAAGTTTTAAAAAAGAAAGATTCAAAGAAATAAAGAAAAAAAGAATAGAAAATGTTTTGAAAAGAAAGAGTAGGAAAAAGGAGTGCTTTTAAAGAAAGAAAGAAAGAAAGAAAGAAAGAAAGAAAGAAAGAAAGAAAGAAAGAGAGAGATGAGAAAGAGAGGAAATTAATAAAATATGTCGAAAAAAAAAAGAGTAGAAAAATGAACGTTTAAAAAAAGAAGAAAGTGGGAAAAGTTTTAAAAAAGAAAGATTAGAAAAGAGAATGTGTTCAAAGAAAGACGGAAAGAAAGAAAGTAAAATAATTTTTTTAACTCTCTACGTCATAAAGAAAAATAGCAGTAGATTCAACTGAAGGAATGTTGCTCAAGTATGAAGAAAGATCTCGAAGGAAAAGGAAATCCCAACGTCTGAGACATGTCTTTTATCAGATGGTTCTATCCAAGATGGAAAATTTTAGTCCATGACAGCCAAATAGGCGTTGCTAAAATTGTGCTACGCGACTTAACATAGGAATAATAAGGAATCGTGCCAAAATGGAAAACAGATCATGAATGATGGTAGATTGGCACCATTGTTTGCATGAATGGACTATATATATATATATATATATATATATATATATATATATATATATATATATACATATATATATATATACATACATATATATATATATATATATATATATACATATATATATATATATATATATATATATATATATATATATATACATATATATATATATATATATATATATATGCATATATATACATACATATATATATATGTACATACATATATATATATATATATATATACATATATATATATATATATATATATATATATATATATACATATATATATATGCATATATATATATATATATATACATATATATATATACATACATATATATATATATATATATATACATACATATATATATACATATATATATATATACATATATATATATATATATATATATATATGTATATATATGTATATATATACATATGTATATATATATATATATATATATATATATATATATATATATATATATATATATATATATCAAACTATATAGATAGGTAGAGATAGAAGGGGTGGATAGTTAGAGAAGGAAAAGTTGTAGGTAAACAATAAATGATAAAGTTAGAAAAATGTCACCTTTTTTCTCCGACTAGAGAAAAACTTGAGAAAGGAAGAAAGAATGAAAACTGACTGAACGAAACAAGACAAAGAATAAAAAAGAATAAAAAAGAACAAAAAAATGCAATGAAGACAAAAATAAAACAAACCAAGAAATGAATTCGAGAAAAGAAAGAAAAATGAATGAATGATACAACATAAAGTTAAAAAGAAAAATTTGGTTACATTTTCAAAATGATAATAATAATAATAGTAATAATAATAGTAATAATTTTGACTCAAAAAAGAAGAAAAACCTTTTGACTCAAAAAAGAAAAAAAGGGGGAAAGACGAGGGGGGAAAAGTGGAAGGTGAATTGAGGGGGTGAGAGTTAACTTGAGTCTATATACTAAAACCTAATTATCCCCCTTGGGGTGGTCACTCCGATTTATACTAAGTTAAAACTTAGTATCTTCTACCCCACTGAATACCATACACTCTTATGAACTATTCTAACTTCGATATATTAATAAACCCACAATCTCACTGTTTGGGCGTTCTCTTGGATCTTCTTCGAGACTCGTTCTAAAGCTGGTAACCTGAACATAATTACCCCTTGGCGGTCAAGGTTAAAACGCATCTCTACCAATTTCAATGAATACGAATAATATTTCATACCGGATCGGCCGTCAACCGGGACAACAAGGGCCGCGTCCCTCAGAGAGGAACCAGTCTGAGGACGAAAAGTCTGTCACTAGAACAAACTCTTCCACACACGAAGAGACACTAGGTCACCAAACCCGGATTATTGCCAACCCTGGACCAAGTGACTCAATACCAAATCGACTAATAAAAAGTAAACGAACGAAATGGAGCCGCGAAGAGTATCGACAAGTCATGACATCCTTCTTCACTGCACTCGAAAACCCAGCAAAGAACACCACCAATCAAACATACCAAATATGGAGAAGTACGGTGGGAAATGGTATAAGACAACAACAGACTCTCAAAGCCAGAAATAGATAAGATACAATTAGATATAAGACAAAATACTATGACCCGTCACTCAAACTCTATTGAGACGAATGTAGAAATAAGAAATGCGATAGAGGATGAGGTGGACGCTAAAGCGAATGAAATACGAAATAATCTCCCAGGAAATGAAACCCAAGACTCTTCCTTAGACACAACCTGCAGTTCTCCAGAAATTGTCACTGAAGATGACTCTAGGTACATTAAGTTAGAATTCCTTGAAAACCACGAAGCTGAAATCACCGAAGCGAAAAATGACGTCATCCAAGTACTCAGCAGAGTAACTTTCATAAAATTGTCAGACAGAGACCAGCTCCCCAAAATCCATATGACGAATTCCAAAAGTACATTGTGAAAATATACAACGCTGCTCTGGAAACACTGTTAACAGATAAACCACCGGGAAACATCACAGAAGTTAACAACGTCATATACGCAACAGCTTTAGCAGCGACTCGGAAGCTTGGGGTCAAGACAATAAATAAAATTAACAGACACAGAGAATCAGTTTGGAAAACCAAACTGATTCGAGAAATAAAACAAATCAGATGTGAGCTTTCTATATTAGATGAGCTCACCAGAAACCCTAATATTTCCACACGTAAATCCAAAAAGATCAAGTGGAAATATAACATTAAATCCATAATTGATATCCCATCAACGAAGGAAATGCTGAAACAAAAACTTCAGCTAAAATCACAGAGAACAAGACGATACGAAAAACGTTGTAGGTTCTATCGCCAAAATAAAATATTCCGAACAGATCTTAAGAAATTTTACAGGGAAATTGGAAAAACACCTATACATGTAGAAAGGCCACCATCGATTGATAATGTACAGATATTTTGGGAAAATATTTGGAGCAGCCCAAAGGAATATAACCCAAATGCAGAATGGATACGGCGTGAAGAAGAACGAATGCTGGATACACCTCTGCAAGAATGGGAAAATATATCCACACATGATGTTAGGCAAGCTCTAACGAAATCCCAAAAATGGAAATCCCCAGGAAATGACAAGTTGCCCAATTTCTGGCTGTATCATCTCTCATCTACCCATGAAATTCTTGCAAAAACTTTATCAACGCTTGTAAATAATCCCAATAAAATCCCGGAATGGGTTACTGAAGGTATTACATACCTCATACCAAAAAAAAACTGAAACAGACGACCCGAAAAATTATAGACCGATAACATGTCTCTCCACTACGTATAAGTTGATCACATCTGTACTGACGAACCGTACTTATTCCTTTTTCGAAACAAACAGTATTCTCCCGCTGGAACAGAAGGGATGCAGAAGAGGTTCATATGGCTGCAAAGATCATCTTCTGATAAATAAAATGATCCTGGAAAATTGCAGGAGACGACGTAGAAATTGATTATCGTAAAGCCTTTGATAGTGTTCCACATTCTTGGAACCTTAAGACTTTGGAAATGTACAAAGTCTCCCCTGTGGTATTAAATTTCCTTAAGCACAGCATGGGAATGTGGAACACCAAACTATACCTTAGTCACACAGGGGGCACTGCCATATCCAACCGTCTGAATATCCGACGTTGAATCTTTCAAGGAGACTCTCTGTCACCCCTTCTGTTTTGTTTATCCTTAATCCCTCTTACACATGAACTGAACAACAGTAGCTATGGTTACAAAATAAATAAGAAAATATTCAATCACCTACTCTACATGGATGATCTCAAACTCTTTGCCAAAGACGACAATGAGTTGAAAGGCCTCCTCAATATTGTAAAATACTTCAGTGACGACATACGTATGGACTTCGGATTAGATAAATGTGCAAAAGTAACTTTCAAGAAAGGTAGAATTACAGAAACACCCTTAATAGATTTAGATTTTGTCACAAAGATTAGGGAACTGGAGCATGATGAAGCTTATAAGTACCTAGGAATTAGCGAAGGAGATGGCATACAACACCCCCGAATGAAGGAAAAAATAAGAAAAGACTACTACAGGCGTGTACGTCTGGTACTAAACACTGAACTAAACTCAAAAAACAGAATATCAGCTATAAACACATTGGCTGTCCCTCTGGTGCAATACAGCTTTAATGTCCTTAACTGGACCATAGCTGAAATTAAGCGAATGGACGCCAAAATGAGAAAGCTTCTCATATGCTATCGCCTCCAAAGATACTTGGAAACTACAGAAGACTGGATGATGGTATGCGTCAAGGAACATGAAAGTAGTAAGCGCCTTTACTCCGTAATGAAAGAAGCCAAGAAATTCAAAATGGAGTTTCAAATGGGCGTAGAGATGCAACTATAGCACAATACACCGGCTGAAACTGCAAAATACTTAAAAAGACAGCAAAGACGAATGCAACCGACCAGATACAGAAGCGATGGCAAGATAAACCGCTTCATGGCCAATACTCTGCCCGTACCAAACAAGCTGATGTAGACAAAACCCGTACCCATCAGTGGCTACGCAGTGCAGGGTTGAAAGCGGAAACTGAAGGTTTTATCTTTTGCAAGAGGACCAATGCTTGCTAACTAGGAATTATCAAGCACATATACTAAAATATTGTGTCAGCCCAAAATGCAGATTCTGTGATAAATATCCAGAAACGATTGATCATCTTGTATCAGGTTGCACGATGTTGGCACCCACTGAATATAAAACTCGACATGACAGAGTGGGCCAATATCTGCACTGGAAAATCTGCAACTTCTACGGGAAGGAAACTGAAAGAAACTGGTATAAACAGCACCCAGATCCGGTTACGGAGATAGAACCTGTTACAATTCTATGGGATTACACAATACACACTGACAGAACAATCAAGGCCAACCGCCCAGATATTGTTATTAAAGACCACAAACAAAAACGGTGCCTCCTTATTGATATGGCAGTTCCTGCTGACTGCAATGTATCTTTGAAGATATTCAAAAAGCTGTCAAAATACAAGGACCTTGAAATAGAAATCTCGAAAATGTGGCATATGGGAACATCATCAATCCCTGTTGTAGTTGGACTGGTTGGAAAAGATTGCAGTAGACTAATTGAAGGGATTCTAGGTCTGGTTGGAAAAGATTGCAGTAGACTAATTGAAGGGATTCCTGGAAGTCCATGCCTAAAGAAGATACAAAAAATTATTCTGACAAGTACAGCCCACACTTTACGAAGGGCTTTATCTGTGTATTTTTTTTTTGTCAGTGGAAAGTGTCATGATGCCATTTCTAACATTAGGTCCCTGGGCGGGACCCGGAAAGAAATGTGCAAACGCCAGAAATCAAAGAAAATAAAAAAAATAATAATAATATTTCTCTATATTTTGATCTTACTCTTGTATCAGGTTGCACGGTGTTAACAGTCACTAAATATAAAACTTGGCATGATAGAGTGGGCCAATATCTGTACTGGGAAATATGCAAGTTTATGGGAAGAAATTGACTCGGTTACAGAGATAGGATCTGTTACAATTTTATGGGAATTTACACACAGGACAGATCAATCAAAGCTAATCGCCCAGACATCGAGATCAAAGACCTCAAAAACGGAATATGATTTCTTATTTAACTGTCAGTAACTAAAAATTGTAATACATCATTTAAGATCTTCAAAAAATATCAAAGTAGAAGGATCTTGAAGTAAAAATCTCAAAAATGTGGCAAATGAGGACATCAATAATTCTAGTTGTAGTTGGAGCCTCGGACTGATTGGAAAAGGTTCCGATAGATTCATTGAAGTGATTCTTGGTAGCCCATGCCTTAAAGAAATACAAAAAATTGTTTTCACAAGTACAGCTCACACATTACGAAGAGTTTTATCTATGTAAAATGTATGTGAGCTT
This sequence comes from Acanthosepion pharaonis, assembly GCA_903632075.3. Classification (NCBI taxonomy): domain Eukaryota; kingdom Metazoa; phylum Mollusca; class Cephalopoda; order Sepiida; family Sepiidae; genus Acanthosepion; species Acanthosepion pharaonis. The sequence continues at coordinate 2,058,141 of CAHIKZ030000020.1, forward strand.
AGATTCTGGTTACAAAAAAGATCAGTGGAAAATGTCTCGAAACCATTTCTGTGGATATTTCTGATCATAGATCTCTGGTTGGGACACGGGAGTAATAATAATAATAATAATAATAATGATGATGATGATGATGATGGTGAGAAGAAGAAGAAGAAGAAGAAGAAGAAGAAGAAAAATTGCTAGATAGGGACAACATTACCTGTTGCTCTACGTATTTGGAAAAATACATCATTTCCCAAAGAGGAACAAACGAATATTTTTATCAAATTCCTGGCACCCCTAAAATATATGAATCGTAAGAATCATATCCCTGGCAACTTCCCACATCTTTCATAAAGTTTTCTCCATGCAGTGAGCAAAATTTTTTCGGCTGCATAGCACCATATGTTAGATCTGATTCAAAAAAATATTACCTCTTGAAGTTTCTGGCTGAGATTTGGGGGTAACTTATTACATCTGATACAAAATATTTTGCCGTTTGAAGTCACTGGCTCGGATTTGGGGGCAATTTGTACGAAACAAACCAAAAAAACAAAAAACAAAAAAGAAACAACAAAAAAAAAAAACAATTAAATGAAATCATATCCCATATGTCTCTTTCGATTCATGACTGAATAGGCAGATTTCACTCTCGGGCTTCCGTTTCTTTCTAGACTGGTTGCCAAACAAGGCTGTTGAGTTCAGGACGTCCTGCTATTTAACCCATAGCTGAGGGGAGAAAAGTTGCATTCATACCTTCCCTATTTCCGTCTAAGTGAGCACATCGAACCCAACTGAAAATCAAAATCGTTCTCTCCGATTTACAATTCCAATCAGGTATCCATTACACCCCACCGCACGTATGTGAGAAAACGAAAATACTTTTGACACGAACTAATGCCTAAATAGACATTTTATGCCTACAAGTAAATTCTATAAGATATTCGTTAAATGCAGTGACTTTGATCTCAAATAGTTGGCCCATCTCGTGACAGTGAGTGTCAAAACTAGTCCTGGCAATGCCGAAGATTTGCTCTATCAGGCCAAAGAGTTTTCAGTTCTTCCGTTTTGACATTCACAAGCGGCGAAGAATGGGGACTGAAAGAGAAAAGCTTTTTGCGAAGATTTTGTTTTCAAGATCAGAATGGTGACATACCATAAAGTATATTAACAATTAAGCATAAAATCGACGAGTCTAGTTTGATTTTCGTTTGAGTATGTTTGAATTCACTTCATACTAATAGGAAAAGGTATGAATCGACGGCATTTTTCTATATGTCGTCTCTCTTCAGGGCGTGGGCGATCGTTTCTATCCCACGGATTCCTTTCCTTTGTAGCTTTAAGCAACATTTGTCTCCTTTCCATCTCACCTAATTCATGCTTTGTCATTCATGTATACAAACTCATTAGGTAAATTATTATTTCTCTATCCATCTTGCCTTCAGTGTCTCCTGTGGGTGTCAAATTATCCAAGCCCAACTTCCTCATTCTGTGTCCTAGAAATTTCGATTATCTCTTTCTGGTTATAATTACCTCTTCGTAAAATTTTCTTGTTTCTCACATGCTCCTTCCATGGTATTCTCAGCATCCTTTTGTGGAAATATATCTTTTCAAGTCTCTTCTTCATCTGTGAGGAAACTATCAAGCATTTACTGCGAAATAGGAGAATAGGTATAAAACAGCAGTTTATCAATTTTAAAAAATTTTCTAACGAAACTTTGATGCGTCTTAATACTTTGCTTAGTTTCTGGAAGGCATCTTTCGCTCAACCAATGAAGCTTTTGATTTCTGCGTCACATTTTCCGTCATCTGTCGCAGCCCTACCGAAATAGTCACATTTCTTTACTTAATTGATTACTACGCTTTATCTCATTGTAATATATCAACACAAGTAGGTCTTGTCACTGGTATGCCCCGAGAATTGACAAAGAATGATCATTTAAAGAAAATACTCTTATTCTGATAGGTATGACAGAAAAAAAACTGTTACACCCTTTTTCACACTTGACAATGGCTAATGAGATTTACTTTTTGTTTTTGTTGGGGTGAAATTATGTATTTTCGTCTGTATACGATCCAGCTCGGGAGGAATCCAATCAAAACACCCAGCTTGTCGAATTACGAGCAGTTAACTGAGGCAACACAACACATGTCTATCGAATCAGTTTGGAATTAATATTCATGAATACGGACGCGAATGATATGTGAATCCAACCCCAAAGTGGCTTCGTCGCCTATTTCCAAGATCAAACAGAATCCAGTGAAATTATGTACTCCCATAGACTTTTTTCTTTGTCATTTTGATTCGATAACTATTTTTTTCGTCCCGAAATAATCGAACTCACATTATAATTTATTCTGCTTCTGTTTTATAAGTAATGATGTTTCGTTCCCCTCTGAATGATCCAAAAAGCTTGTTTTTGTATCAACCTTGGTTTTGTAGATAGAACTTCATCTTTCCTCTTGACTCAGAAGTTGCTGTTCGAGTTAGTAAAATTGCAAAGGAAAACAGTGGAACACAATACTAGAGAAAAGAACTGTTTAATCACGTGGCTTAATATTACAATACTACCCTTTGCGTTTACGTCACGAATGCTGTACGGTGTTTACTCGTTCCCCCACAAGGACGAGATACGATACAAGGTCTATTTAAAGTGGGGACCTGAGCGCATGCATCCGGGCAAGGTACAAAAATTGTCCAGAGTCCCCGCAACCGTCGGTTGTGCTGGCCTCGGTGCGAGCATCGATCCCTCCCTCTTGTGCAATGATAGGGTGCGGCCTCGGGCAGCTGTTCCTCAGGGCTGTTGCCCCTGTGTCCTTTGACAGAGAAGCCTCTGAGCGCACTCTGTCCAAGGACAGAGACGCAACTGAGAGACAATAAGCTTGCGTTAGAAATCCATCTAAAGAGGAATTTGTACGCTCATGAATGCTGTACGACTCTGTTCTAGTGCATATGATCATTTTAATTGTTAACGGAAGAGTCCATTTTCACACTTTAGGGGAGAGAAGGTCGATCCTCTTTCTACCCAAAATTTACTCTTTCATGAACGAGTATATATGTTTAAAAAATAGTTTCTTTTTATTAATTTCACCCAAGCAAGGCAATAAAACAATTAAAACTAATATAATGGAATATGCATACACCTGTGTTCCTCCTCACTGGACTATGATTGGCTGGTGTCCGTCATAAATACCGACGGACGTGTAGGAGAGTCAGAGAGCCTTGGTCTGAGAGCTAAGTCTATAACGACGCCCATTGGACTACGCCATTGATCTACACTTCTTACCTGCGACTACGAAGCGTACCAGTCGATTACTGCTACCGTATTCTACTTAGTAATAGTCGCCAAAACCACTTAGCTACTTCGTTCAAATATATCCCTTTCCGGGACATATCAAAAGCGTAAGAGGAGTTAATGAGTGTGAAAGATTATGATAAAACGTTACTGAGGAGAAACGACAATAGTAAAAAAATGATTTAAGGAGTCAGAAGATGGCAACTGACATTTCATTTAAATTTTTGAAGATTCCTGTTGAAAGGAAACCAGAAGACGGAAGAGAGTTCTACAAGCGACAAGTGCGAAAGAAGAAATAAAGAGTTCAGTTCGAAATTACAATCACCTGAAGAAGGCCGGAGCTTACAACGTCAAAACGACGTGAATATAGGAATAAAGATGAGGACAAGAGTCCGAACAATGTAAATAATGTAACGAAACTATTAGGATTGAATGGCTTCATCTAGAAATTCCAAAAGTAAAATTATGAGAACTAACTATAAATCTAACAACACGAAGTCTGTTGTGACTTTTATAGTCGGAAAAAGTAATTCCTGTGGACTATAGTTGCTAAACGGGTAAGTGTAAACCAGGGAGAAGATTTTATTACATCCGGTATGTCCAAGATGGCACAAAAGCATTGAAGAAACTTCAATGGCACAATTTTCCTTAAGAAGGTTAAGGATTTCAATTCAAGAGGCGTTTGAAAGAAAATGGCGGAATGAATTCCAATCGGTTCGTGTCTAATAAACGGAGTCAAGATTAATATCAACAGAAACTACAAATTGATCCGCATCACCAACAATTATAATAAAAGAACGCGATAGAAATAATCGAGAAAGGACCTCCTCGCGATGTGATAGAGAGAGAGAGAGAGAGAGAGAGAGAGAGAAAGAGAGAGAGAGAGAGTCTGAGAAACACACACACACACACACACACACGTATTTTTCTTTTTTAACAAAATTGGATTAGATTTGAATAGCGAAATTAGATCAGAGCATTTTGTTTACTGATGAGGAAATCTGATCTAGGGCAGAAGTTGTACCCGTTGAATCTGGGTCATTAGGAGACAATGAAAATGGTCGAAATAATTTTTATCAATTAAAAATTGATATAGAGCTAAGCTAGAAGGAACTTTGGAATTCACATGATTTTGGTTGAAGCAGCCAGAACCCCGTGATAATCGCGTGCGAAGTAGTAGGGCCGAGGGTCAGTTATAACCAGCCTGGTTTATCTATATAAATGCGTAGGAGAAAAATTCTTGAAGAGAAAAGAGAGAATTGGCCCGGGCGAGCGTTAGGAGGTGGAACACCATTATAACTTTAAACCCGCACAGAAATCTTTACCCTCCATCGCAAGAGTCATATATCGTTCTGAGACGATTTAACAACAAAATCCAGTTTTGAGGGGTTTTTTTTAAACTTTTCTTTTCTGTAACCCGTTTCTCTTCTCTACTATTCTTTTCTGCAATATAAAAGACATTACCAATTCAACCATTGAATCGATGTTTGTCTGGCTTTTTGCAGATATTATTTTTTTTGCTGCATTCTAAATTTCTTAGCGCAGACTCCCCAGCCGTGTCTACATCTTCAGTCGACTGTGAATGAACGGACATCACTTCTACTTTCTGGATCAAACAAATCACAACGTAGACAGGAAGCAGGATTAAACCAGCGGACCGGTTGAATAATCTATGGATGCTCAGGGGACCTATGGCCACTCCCTTAAGTTCGCTTAGGACCGAGTAGACACCTCAACCCCGAGAGTAAGACGCCGGAGGTTGAGAAGCTAGGGCGAAATTGTTAGACTATGTCACAATCTGAGGATTGGCTGAAAGAAAGGAAGAAAGAAAGTAAGAAAATCATTTGAAAAACAAGGCTTCAAAAGACGCAGTAAGAAAATAGAACGGAGGTGAAGGCAGTCAAGTTTGACAGCAACAACAACGGTGGTTAAACAATAACTGAAAAAGAAGATATGGACAGCGGAACGAAGGAATGTTCAGTTTTAAATTCTCTGAATGTTAACAGGATCAGCAGGCACTTGATGAAGGCCGGACTACACAACGGCCGAAGCGTCAAAACAAGAACATCAGTTCAAATATGAATAATATATCTAAAAAAACATGAAAGTTGAAATAAAAATGAAACAAATAAAATTTCAAGGAATTAAAGAAGCAAAAAATCAATTCAAATAAGGCGGTTTTTTTAAGCGTAGCTTAGATGTAGCACAAAGCAGAAAGTGTGGAACAAACTCTCTACTCAGTCGTAATCAATAACGAGATAAGGTTGCTGACCATTACACCACGTCGATGTGCCCAAATCAATTCAAATAAGAAAGACAAGTCCATAATAATGGCCTAAATATCCGAATCGGTTTCATTTTTTTCCGTATTCTTTTTTCATTATCCTTTGCTATGATCAGTTTCTGTCAATGTAAAGCTAAAATATCGGTAGAAACAAAAAGAATTATATGGTATTCATTCTCCACGGATGAGGAGAAAACTAGAGGCCACAGAAAATGGCTTCTACAGAAGGATACTGAGAATTTCTTGGACGTAATGAGTAAGCAACGAGAAATTCTTAAACAAAATGGCAGCAAAAAGAACACTTATACCCAGAAACATGAAGAGTCTGCTGAAATTTCATTGACACAAAATGAAGGAGGAGGATTTGGAAAATTTAATCCTCATATGACATGTTGATTGTAAGAGAGATTAAGGGATAAGCTTGTGCGAATGTATGTCATAACGGGGCGCATCTACCCTAGCATAGGGTGAAAAAAAACTTCTCACAAGGGATAGAAAGTTTTCCCAGTGAGAAAATATGAACCGAGATTTATTTAATTGCTCATGAAATTGAAAAACTCGTTTGAGCCCAAGACGGCAACATTAAAAACTAAACTCCATACCTTGACGTTTTGTACTTTGTGTAATAATAATGATCACTTTTTGCAAAACAAAAATTTAGAGCTGAAAATTTCGCGGTTAGTCCAGTATTTTTGCATGACTCTTTTCAAGATCCCTATGATGAAAGGTGCTCTATCGTCCACTAGACAACATTAACGAAAACGCAGTAACTTGATTTCTATCCATCAAAGATCATAAAATGTCTCGGAAAAAGGATTTTGGGAGACAATTAACAAAAGTAATCAATTTACTAAAGTAGACCAACAGTTCTGCTACGGAATCTTCTTTGGACACTTCTTCTTCTTCGGATTCATCTTCTGACACTTCTTCGGAATCGTATTCTTCTTTTTTGATTCTTTTTCGGACATTTCTTTTTCTTCGGATTCTTCTTCATCGAATACTTCGTCTTCTTTTTTAGATTCTTTCTTCGGCATTTCTTGTCCGGATTCCTTTTGGGATACTTCTTTTCTTCAGATTCTTCTTCGGTCATTTCTTTTTCTTTGGACGCTTCTGTTTCTTCGGATTCTTCTTCTTCGGGTTCTTCTTCAGACACTTCTTCTACGGATTCTTCTTTTTTCAAATCTTCTTCGGTCACTTCTTTGTATTTTTCTTCTTTTTTGGATTCTTCTTCGGACACGCCTTCGAATACTTCTTCGAACACTTTTTCTTCGGATTCTTCTTTTTTAGAATCTTCTTCAGTCACATATTCGGATTCTTCTTTGTACACTTCTTTTTCGTATTTTACTTTTTCGGATTCGCACACTTTTTCTTTGTCTTCTTCTTTGGATTCTTTTTCGTTAGATTCTTCATGTTTGTATTCTTCTTCTCATTATTATTTTTTGGAATCTTTTTCGTCTGTATATACTTCTCATTAGGAATCTTCTTCTTTGAATTCTAGTTCTTCGTATTCTTCTTCGTCGTAGTATTCTTCTAGTTAGCGTGTGTGTGTTACAATATTAACGCAATCAAAGCAAACAGTTATTATAAACACAGTATATAACATCAAGAGAGAGAACAATAACAAGATAACATAAAATAATTCGTTTTTCAGATTAAATAAGTAAAATTTATCAGTAGTATTAATAATATATATATATATATATATATATATATATATATATATATATATATATATATATATATATATATCAAGCTTTCAGCGCAGAGATTTGCTTATTGCGTTATGCACGTTTTTGTAGTCTTTTTTGAGCCGGCTTGGTAGATACGCTTCTTATATTGTTGCACTCTCGGATTTTCCTTGTTATTTGCTGAATAATAAAATAATTTGCCAAGTCTTTCACCTGAGACCCCAAGTAAATGAAATTTTTTCTTAGAAAGTTATTGAAATAGGTTTTTCTAAGTATCTGATCCGTTCTTATCTTTCACAGTCTTTTGTACTTCCGACGACAAAAATTTCCTGGGATTTTGTTTAATATGCGTATCACTATTCTTTATAATTATTATTCGCCTTTCTCTAACTGCTAGAATAATGGTTGTGCTTATATGCTTCTTCTTCTTCTTCTTCTTCTTCTTCTTCTTCTATGTGGTGTGTTCCTAAAGGACGTCCTCATAATCTTCAATTTTATCCACCTCCTCTTACATTCAGTAACCTTCTACTACGTGTGGATCTTGAGTCATATATTGGTTGAAAATAAGTATAAAAATAGTCCTTATGAAAATACCTAGCTTTTATAGTACTGATCATCTGTATAAGTCCAAGAGTAAGTAAAACCATTTCTGTAAAGTCTTTAATAATATGTTTATTTTTCCTGATTTTCTGTTTGATGCAATCCTTTACCAAATCTTTTGCCTGACACCTGAGATAAAGGAAGGTTTCGCTTAGAAAGTTATCGAACATATTACATGACATGTTCTTAATATATAAAAATTTTACATGGGTTTCCTGGGATTTTCTTAAAACGTTTTCAGTATTCTTTTTAATTATTCTTACTGCTTCTAATATTGGAATCGTGATTGTGTTTAAATGTCCAATCTTTGTAATATCTTTTTCCAGCTCTTCATAGTTTGTAAGGTTGTAAGTTTCATGTTTGTTGTTGCTATTTATTTGATTAGTTCTATATCAACTACTACTACTGCTGGATATCGGTTGAGGAAAAATCTTTGGCCCTACTTCTGCTGCATCAGTGTGTGAGCGGAAATCGGAACTGGTGAAAGTAAACCGGGAAATGCATCTGGTGGCTAAACTAAACATTGTGCACATGTGTCCTAATCCTAGAATAAACAAGGCGCGCAGGTGTCCTGAGCGAATCGAAATGCGTGCTTGCGTGGACGCATGCCGAGAGAAGTCACACGAAGTTGCGTAGCCGACATACAGGAAGAAGGCATAACCACGTGAAGTTGCATAGGTGTTAAAATGTTATTTAACCGGTCCGATTCTTGGTCTGGCTTGAGGCTGGCTAGAGGTTTACTGAATATTTGTCTCCGTCAACTCCTATGTGCGCAATCCTAACCTATTTGATTCTCCCTCACTCTGCCCAATCACCGTAACTCGAACAATAAAGATAATTATATATATTTTTATCTATAAGTCGCCTTATTTGAGCCTGGAAGCAGTATAATACACTGTTTAATATCATGATTATTATTGTTTTAAACACTTATTTCTGACCTGCATTTGTTTTATAATCACTTAACGACTCATGACTAATAATCTAGATAAACAAAGGATGTGGTCTTTTTGTTTTTATTTTATTATATAAAAGACAACTATTAACAAACAACTTAAATTTTCAAAGCTCTTCGCAGTATATGGGTTATGCTTATGAGAAGTATTTTTGTTATTTCCCGGAGAGATGGGGCATCAGGGATTCTGTTGATTAATTGTTGAGTTCCTTTCTTTATCAGACCCAAAGCTCCAACCACAACAGGAACAGCTTTAATTTTTAATTATTATTTTTATTATTTCCCTTCGCTTTTTTTTCTGTTTCAACCGGAGATCTTGCACTATGCATAATCTCAGACAGCGAGCACCTTCGGTGGAATATTTCCACTGCAAGGCAACGCAGACTTCTGAAGTGAGGGGTATTCGACATTATTCCGATTTTTCCGTTTAGAACTTTAATTTCGGTAGTACAGACCCCAACGTCCCAATGATAACTGGTAAATAGTGAAGGACCAAGTAAAAATCTTGTGGGATTCCTACATCCAAACGGGTTACTAAACTAGACATGACCTTCGTTGACAAGAAAATATCTCTTCATCAATATGGCTGTTCCAGATAAGTCATAAGAACGAGGGCAAATACATTATCAATCTCAAGAAATACATTGACGTCATAAACTAAAGTCACCAGAATGTGTTATTATTATTATTTGTTTCTTTGTTGTTGTTTTTTTTTTATTTTATGAATCGTGCGTCGATCGTGCGTCGATCTTTGGAAGTCGCTCAAATGCAGTTGAAGATAAATTGAATCTTTTAGGAAACAGGTTTAATGTTGATGTGTTGATTATAACCAGAGATTTGGGTGATAAATCCAAAATCTATAGAATAGAAGGAATTTACTTAGCTGCCAAAGAAACGGCTAGAAGTCAGACGACAAAATTGCAGGTTCTCTGAAAATGCGCACATTTTGTCCAATGAAATACTTACCCGAGAATTCTTATGCAATAATAACAAAGGATGGGAACGGTGATGCTTTAAGAACTGTGCAAACTATTTGGTTTAGAGCTTACCGACAAATGGTAAAATTAAAAAAACAAAAAAACAAAAACAGAAGCAAACGTGAAGAATAAAAGAGTTTTAGAGTTTCAAATTTACACCGACAGCGTAGAAATGTTGATGAACTAAGAACTGTGAAAACGCCTGGGATTATGTTTTACAGACAAATGGTTTCGGTAAAAACAATAAGCAATTGTGGAGATTAAAAGCAAACGGCAAAATGGAAAAGAAGAAATACCTTTGAGATATTAAAAATTGAAATGTGGAAATAAATTGATTTGAAACAAAAGACATTAGCAAAACTAAGTTGTGAAGATTAAAAGTCATAGCGATAAAAGTAACAAGGACCTTTCAGAGATTTACTTTGACCATGAAGGAACGGTGATGCCCTATGAACTACGAAAACGACTTGGATTCTATTTTATAGACAAATGGTATAAGTAAAAGCAAGGAATTAGTAGAAGGTACAGAATATGCAAGAGTAATGAGGGTAATAAAATGAAAAGACAGGTGCAAATACGTTGAAGTAATTGAAAAAGGTTCAATAAAAGGAATGGTAGAATGTACCGAACTCACAGAATCAAATCATTTCCATTTCCTCTGTGTCTCAAAAAATAAAATAAAATAAAACGATCCACACAGCTTTCATTCCCAATAATAGCCAATAAAATTCAGTTAACCGCTTCCCTAAACACTTCAGTCTTGACCTCCTCAAGTCAATAGTTATCTTTCCTGATAATATTTACTTCCTACCAGGGCACTTCGACGTAGTGTAATGGTTAGCAAGCTTGCTTCGCTAGATCTATTACGACTGAAAAGTGAGTTTGATCTCCACTGGGTGCTCCACGCTTTAGGCCGTGTGCCACGCCTAATCTACGCTTAGAAAATCATTTCCGGGCACCTCGGCGGGGTGTAATGGTTAGCAAGTTTGTCGTGCTAAAACAGTTACAACTGAATAGTAAGTTCGATCCTCAATGGGTGCTCCATGATTTCGGCCTTGTGCCACATCTAAGCTACGCTTAAAAAATGAAAACTTATTTCCTGCCATTTTTTCTTCTATCACACACCTCATTAACAATTACCATTTTGAATATAAGACTCGAGTTGAGAGTTTTGGGTTATATGTATTGAATGAAATCTGCTATAAGAAAAAAATACAGAAAAAATTCTCTAGAAGAGATGAAGATAAGGAAAAGTATAAATCCACAGGTGTCACCTATATTAATACATTCTGGGCTCTTCCTAAACTGGATGAAAGAAGTAAAATCTATTCCAGTTTGTGCATTATAGGATTAAAAGAATATATATAACACTCCCGTGCACCTCTCTTAGGCCTCGTTGGTTTAGTCTCGCTTTCCGTCGACGTGCAGCCGCTCAATTCGGGCACCGCTTGTTCCGATATATCAATCCGCGTACGTGGTATAAAAAGTGTTATGCAGCTTCCAAAGTGGTTTAGGGATCGGTGACAGTATAAGTTGTCGATCGTCCAGACTTGTGATTCTTAGTGACGAAGAAAGTTGTCTTTCTTCTTTTAGTCAATAAGCCGTGGTAAAGTTCTTGTTGACGACTGGACTGACTGGAAATAAAGTCAAGCTCTCAGAAATATTAATGCTGCTTTCGTTTAGATATAGACGAATTAATGAAGGTGAAAAAATAATTTACAATCGGATATAATTGGCATCTATTAATACAAAAAGATCAGAAGGCGGCGACTAGGAATCGCGATCTATTTGTTCAGCAAGGTTCAATCAGAAATTCAAGTGAATATCAGGCCCTTTCTCTGTGCGGGTGTGCAGCTGCGTGTATGTCTCTGTTGTTCTGAATCGTTTTTCCTGTATCGTCAAAATCGAGCTGAAATTATACATAATTCTCCGCCCATATACTAAACTGTTCACACGCCCAAATAACTCAATTTTCCATTTCTTAAAGTCAGAGTTAAAAGACAAAATCCTTTTGATTTTACATCATTTCATTCACAGCCTTTGCTCCAAAACCTAAAACATATTCGGCTGACGTATCTATCAGAAAAGAAATCAAAGCATATGCTCTGACCTGTACAATTCGAGATCACACCTGTCCCATAGACAAATATTACTGCCTGGGAAAATGAATAAGGTCTAGATTAAAACAAACCAATCCATTCCAAATCGTCACCTTTAAATGTAAAAAAAAAATCTACAATATCTGGCAATAACAAGTCACCTTATTATATATGCACGACAGAATCTTAGAAATCAAGACAGTCGCAAACTTATAACAGATAAATGTTGACTTAGAAAAATAAAATAACCTTGTTTTTTATTGGAAAATTGAAATGAAAACGGAATCACTAGTCATAGCAACTGATAACATTTTTGAATGAACTACATCGAAGATATCAAAATTAATTACATCAATGAATTAGAACGAAACGCATGGAAGGTATCTAGAACGATCAGCATCAAAGATTCAAAGAACTATCTACGTTGAAAATAAACCAAACCAAAGATTTTTAGAACGAACTACATTGAAGATTTTTAGAACTACATGTAAGAGATTCAGAATTAATTCCATCAATGATTCCAGAAAGAACTACACCAAAGAATTTTAGAACTAACTACACTGAACATTTTCTGGTTGTGGTGGTATTAACGCAATATGGTAAAAGCGGCCCATCGGCGTGTGATTATTGTTATTAACAATTTAATATTAGTATGTAGCATCTTCAGTTGCTTTCAACCTGTCATAAATGATCGATATCTGTATGTTTAAGTATGTTTTAAGAAATCATATCAAAATTAAAAATGGGAAAGAATTGAAAATGTTGCTAATTGCTACATTATGTAATGATATCCGTGAACTAATAATATATTTAGTTTGAAATAAGATCATTCAGAAATAATTTAGCACTCAACTCCTGCTGTTCAAGGATTAGGATATGTAAAAAAAAGCTAACTTCGAATTTTAAATAGAATTAGGAGGTAAGCTAAATTTTATAGTCTAAATTCGCATATAATTAAAGAGATTTCCAGTTCAATTTGCAACTTGATAATAATTAGTGATCCGATTTTTGCACGTATATTTGTGTGTTTGTGATAAAAAATGGAAAATACATATCAGCATGGAAAAAAGAAGAGAAATTACTGTCTATGGAATAATGAACTACTGTAAAAATATTTCTATTACTTATTGCTTATGTAGAAATTTGTACAAAATGAGCTTTTTCGCACAGATTTATTGATATCATTATATTTTTCAAAATTTATTTTTCTTAATAATTGCAATAAAACATAGTGAACTCAAAGAAGAGAAAAAATACCAAAAAGTATATTTACCGTAAAAAAAGTAAATTTATATATTAAGTCTTTCCAGCCTTCCCTCAGCGAGCCGAAGAAATTTAAAGAATTTTAAGCCTAATTGTTATCAGTGTTTGATGATATATTGTATATATATAAGATTTTGTCTTTAATGTATCTTCAGTCCTCAATAGAACTCTGACAAGAGATCAATCGTAACTGGTTAAACTTTTTGTGTGTAATCCTTTTAATTTTTATATTAAAAAAATATTTGCAATGGTAATGATAATTTTAACCATTTTCTAACGAGGAAAATCTTGTGCCTTGAAAGCTTCCTTAGTTGCATGCCAATGTTGAATTTCTTCAGAAACGATTCTATTTCGACAGTGACTAATTATCAACATTTTTTTCGTTCAATGAACTTATTTTCACCATTCCAAAACGGTAGTCGGTAATTAATATCGACATAAATTCATTTAGCTTCTTTTCTATAAATCATTTCATCTTTTCTTTCTTTCATTCTTTCCTTCTTTCTTTCTTTTTTCATTCCTTCTTCCTTTTTAACCATATTTTCTCTTTTATTTTACGCTTTATACATTATTCGAATTTTATTTCAATTTTTTCTTTCATTTATAATTACGCAACTGAAGAAAATGTTCCTTTTTCCTTTGTTATGGAATTCCTCATTCCCAACCGCATTTATTTTGAATATTTCTTTTATTCCCTAATTCCATCTCTTCCAACAACCTTTAGTCTCTCATTTTCTTTATAAATTAAACCACCAGCTCACCCAGAAACCTTTAGTCTTTATTTTATACATCTTTCCTATTCTCTACCAGTCGTTCATTATTTTCTCTTTTCTTCTTCATAAGTCATTCTCGTATGACTCTATTCAACCTCCTCCTTTTTTTTCTACTAATGGATCGTTTATACTAACAGTTCCTCTTTTTATTCTCATTCTCTCTTCTCAATTTTCTCGGGAGAAACGTTCGCCTTTTATCTGCTCCTTTTGTTGATATTTTTGTTATTGTTGTTACCCATTCAATTTTCATGCCTCTCTTTCCCTTTCTTTCTCCAAAGCAGAAACCCATGTCTAATCATTCTTTTCCAAACCCCCTGCCATCTTAACGAAATGAATTTCTTCTTTTGTTTTAACTCAAAGCAATTCGCAGTTCATTGCTTTCCGTACAGCTCTGACGATAATTCCTGATTACAATTTAAGCATTTCAATCGGCTAATTCCACTAATCTTCATTACGTCATTTCAAGCTACATTTGTTTTTCTCCCGCCACATTTCAGTACTTCACGCATGCGCATCAAAAATCTATTCAAATAGCCTAGCGAGTGGCCAGAAGAGTTTAACGTTTCTCACTAATATCAAACGGCAGAGTTCGACCATTGCTAAAAGCCAATGATTCCATGCAGTGTTTTCCTATCTATCGGTACTTATATTGGAGAAACTACCTTCATTCCAAATATGCTTTAGGTTGCTGTCATAACGGACATAAATGAATGGAATCGTAAACCTATTATTTCATTATTTACCTACGAGTTTGTCTTCCTTATTTATTTCCCTCTGTTATCTCGAAAACACGACTTACAACAACCGCACAAACACTAAAGAACGCAATTGGTTATTCTTAAACCAATAACCAACTGCGCACGTTTGGGGCCGTGCAGGCTAAAGCACACCTGATTTGAAGGTGGTTTTCCCAAACCTGAGAAGAACGCAAGTTCGATCCTGCCGAACGAAATATATATATATATATATATATATATATATATATATATATATATATATATATATATATATATATATACTCGTCGTATTCAACATATGAGAGTCAAGAAGATCAGTTGCTAGATTAATTAGTTAGCTTGATTTCCTATAAAATCTAATCCTTATTTTAAAACATTAATAAATTGTATCTAGGGTCCGTTACATTCACTTACGTAATGGGTTCGACTGGAATTCGTACTCGGCTCTTTAAGCAACGTGTCGTGGTAAGCATTAAAATCACTAAAGACAAAGATGTTCAGAAATAGATGGAGAGTTTGTCTATAGTGTCAGATATAATATTTATTTAAAAATTATAACATAAATATGTTATAACATCAATAATTTCCTTTCAACACATCTGGTATCTTGTCAAGTGATGGTATTGATTTTAAAATAAAAAAACGTTTTTAAAGAGTTCAAAACCAACCACTACTGGGAATATTTTTACGTAAGATGTAATGACCAATCAAATTACAAGTATATGATAATTCAAAGAACTCGACAACGGACCCTAGATACAATTTATTAATGTTTTAAAATAAGGATTAGATTTTATAGGAAATCAAGCTAACTAATTAATCTTCAGTCAGTTATGTGCCATGCGTGATACATGCTTAGCCGATCAGGTATCTTTCGATACATGACTGACGAGGTAGATTTTTCCGCTAGTAGGTTGCCATTTCTTTCTGCAGTAAACCAGTTGCCATCCAAGGCTATAGAGCCTGGTCTAGCCTGCTATTTACTCATAGCTGGGAAGAAGAGGACTCAAGGATATAAGTAAATGTAATGGATTCGACTGGAATTCGAACTCAGCTCTCTGATTCGCAAACCCGGGCTGCTATCTATAACTCCAGCGTGCCTCTTAGTTCGAATTCCAGTCAAATCCATTACATTCACTTACGTGCTAATATCCTTTGGAAAGGTGTGAATCCTCTTCTTCCCTCAGCTATGGGTAAATAACAGGACAGACCGGGTTCTATAGCCTTGGATGGCAACTGGTCTATCGCAGCCAGTTAATCTATCTATTTATCTATCTATCTATCTATCTATCTATCTATCTATCTATCTATCTGACACTGTTAGTAGGTTTTTAATTAGTATTGAAACTCTGACATTTCTTATGGCATTGAGCACTTTCATGCCCGTAGCCTACTTTTGGGCAGACTCTTTCGGAGCTGCTCATTTTTTCCTTGATATATATATATATATATATATATATATATATATATATATGTGTGTGTGTGTGTGTGTGAAAATATGTAGAAAATAGGAAAGAACTCGTTAGATAAATAATCCAAAGTTCTTTAGTATTTTTGTTATTATTTAAAAAAAAAACAGTGCTCGATACAAAAGTAGAGCCTAAATATAATTATTTATTTAAAAATATGATTCCATCGCTACTTAAGAGTTCCCACGTTTCAAAACAATAGCCGAAAACTTCAATATAATTATTTGAATTAAACTGAATTAAATTGAATGAAACCAAGCTCTGTTCCATCTTCAAGCGAAATTTTTGGAATCAAAAATTTCGCTATGTAGCGATGGAATCATATTTTTAAAGAAATAATTATATATATATATATATATATATATATATATATATATATATATATATATGATTTCTACATTCTTTTTTATGTATGTAGATGTGCTCATTTTTACATTCCTAAATCTATTTTGGTCTTGGAAATCAAAATTAATTTTAGAGCCGCCATAAATTTCACCACTATAATTTTATATTTAAAACAGAACTCCTTTTAAGAATGGATTACAAAAAAATTTGAAGTCGGGGAAAAAAAAGATTTATATTTAAAGTTAAAGTTAAGTAATTTTAAGTATTAAATCTTATATATATATATATATATATATATATATGGGATGATTTTATTGCGTGGCATATTATCTTTTCGACACATTATATATACAAAGATATAAATGAAAATGTCATCTCAAAAACCCGATATTACATATGGGATGATTCCATTGCATGGGCTATTATCTTTTCGACACTTTAGAAATACAAAGATATAAATGAAATTTGTGCTCGCAAATACCTGACATTACATATTGGATGATTTTATAGCATGTTCGACATTTTAGAAAGTTTAAAATATAAATGAGTTCTGTGCTCGCAAATTTCCGACATTACTTATTGGGTGTTTTTACAGCATGAATTGTTGTCATATAAAGTTTTCTGAATCAACAATTTATTCAATCGAATGCAATTATAGATCAAACATTATTTTTATGGTAGCCAGAGTGTTATCGCTTTTTTAATCATTTCATCCCAAGTAATGTGATAAAACCATCAAAAAGCAAAAGCCACTTTGAATAGGAAAGACAATAATAGAACAGGATTAAATACATAATTTGAAGATTAACGTTGCATTTAAATAGTTTTTGAAGGTCGTAGTTAACAAGAAAACAAGAAGCTAGAAAAGAGTTTCATACACAAGAAATGCGATAGGAGAAACTATTCGCATAGAACTTATGGTTGTATCTTGCAATTTCAACAGAGAATTGTTGAGACCTAACTGGCAATCTAGTACTATATTTAGATACTTCGGAATTATGAATAGATTCAGTCTATTGGCATCGAATAGATAACAGTTGATTATTTTATTATTAGCCTTCTTTCCTCATTATGAGTCCTAGAAATTTCAACTGTCACTCCATCGCCCTAAACAAAAATTTCCTTTTCACCTCAATGTTTATAATCTTCCTTGTTTATCATATGTTCCGTCCATAGTATTCTCATCATCCTTCTGTAGAACCACAGCATTCACTGCCATTTAGGACGAGCAGTTGAGCAATCTTATCGTTATTTCCAACAGGATTTTCCTGTTTCGATGAGTCTTCGGCTTTCCGTGTCATATTTTCCGTCATACGGGCAAGAAATGTAGTGAGTTGCTACACAAGACGATAAATGGGCGTGTGACAATGATGAGTCTTCCCCTCAAATATATTCAATCTCTACAGTGACGCTAACCAAAGTGAAATTGAGAGCCTGCCAGGATTTATTATCGGTGGGTGTAGTTTAAACATATAAGAGACGCAGATGACACTCTGTTTAAGGGTGACTCGGAAAGGACCCCCAAGAGAGCGTGGTAGAAGAAAGCGATGAAAAAGTACTAAATATCAACTTCATCAAATGGCATTCTATAGCAAGCGTTTGGAACGAAGGGCAACTTTTCAGCCATAAATCCAGCACATTTAAAATCAGCTCCTCGCATCCGGCTATAAATATTTCAACAAATTATTAATGTTACTTAATGATGTTCCTTCATCCTCAAACAGAGCCCGAACTTTCGCGAGTGAGGCTTCGGAACTTGAGCATTCTATTTAGATTAAAGATAACCCAGGCCTCAATTAGAACTCGTATATATGCTGGAAAAAGCGACCGGTTCCTTTTAATTTTCCAGTAAGGACTTGATTGCTCCTGCTACCCACTACCTTTACATGAGCCGGATCAGGGCGCAAATCGAGTACCGCTGCCATATATGAACAGGAGATGTCCAGTCTTCACTTTCCAGTCTAGATAGAGCCCAAAAGCATCTCCTCTATCCTTTGGGTTACATGAGGCAAATAAGGGTGGAAATGGAGTATTACTGCTATATATGAGCAGGAGCTGTCCAGTGTTCACTATCCAGTCTCGATAGAGCCCAAAAACTCTCCTCTATCTTTTGCGGTTACATGTGTCAGATCAGGGCGAAAATGGAATACTGCTGCCATATATGAACAGGAACTGTCCAGTCTTCACTTTCCAGTCTCGATAGAGCCCAAAAACATCTCCTCTATCCTTTGAAGTTACATGAGCCGGATCAGAGTGAAAATGAAGTACTACTGCCAAATATGAGCAGTAGCTGTCCAGTCTTCACTTTTTAGTCTCGATAGAGCCCAAAAGCCTCTCCTCGATTCTTTGAAGTTACATGAGCTAGATCAGGGCGGAAATGGAGTACTTCTGCCATATATGAGCAGGAGCTGTCGAGTGTTCACATTCCAGTCTCGATAGAACCCCAAAACATCTCAGGCGGTTACATGAGCCAGATCAGGTCGAAAATGAAGTACTGCTGCCATATATGAGCAGCACCTGTCCACTCTACACTTTCCAGTCGCGATAGAGCTTAAAATCATCTCCGCTATCCTCTGTGGTTACATGAGGCAGATCAGGTCGAAAATGGAGTACTGTTGCCATATATCAGCAGGCGCTGTCCAGTCTTCACTTCCCAGTCTCGATAGAGCCCAAAAATATCTCCACACTTTTTTGCGGTTACATGAGCCAGATCAGGGCGAAAATGGAATACTACTGACATATATGATCAGGCGCTGTCCAATCTTCACTTCCCAGTCCCGAGAGAGCCTAAAAGCATCTCTGCTATCCTATGCGATTACATGAGGCAGATCAGGGCGAAAATGGAATACTGCTGCCATATATGAACAGCAGTTGTCCAGTCTTGATAGAGCCCCAAACCATCTCTATCCTTTGCGATTGCATGAGTCAAATTAGGGCGAAAATGGAATACTGCTGCCATATATGAACCGGAGCCGTCTCGTCTTCACTTTCCAGTCTCGATAGAGCCCCAAAACATCTACTCAATCCTCTGCGGTTACAAGAGCCAGATCAAGTAGAAAATGGATCACTACTGCCGTATATGGGCCGAAGCTGCCCCTATTTTTCCAGTCCCGACAAAATTAAAAAATGTCTCCGCATCCTTGTGAGTGATGAATTATTTTCTACCCTACAACCCCCTTCTCATATTCGAAACAATTCCAACCTCTTGATTCTGCATCACTTTTTTCAGAAAAAGATTTCAGACATTCAACATTTCTAAGTTTCACGATTGCTAACGTTCACGGCTAAGACCCGCCCATCCACGCACATTGTAACGAAACACCTTCATTCCTATCGTATTCCATTGGTAAAATGGAGAGTTCCACTCGAGCAGTCTCTTCCCATAAACGCCGTCTTGCGGAACCGACTCCCCAGTCATTATAGCCTTAACCTTTTCCTGTACAGAGTTAACCGTTATCTATCCCACGTATCTCCATAAACTATGACTTTTAATCCACCTCGAGTGGATCTTGGGCCGTGTGCAGCCTGAGAATCATTGTAAAGAATTTAAATTGTCTGACATTAGACCTCAAGTGTGGGGCAGCCAGAGAGACGAACTGACTTGGCATGGCCATTATTCCACGGCGGCATGCGTTAAACTAAATTACATAAGATAAAAGAAAATTATGTGATAAAATCACATCAATTTACAAAAATATACAAGGGAGTGTAATGAGAGAATAATATTAAGCCAGTGACTTCTCCCTCAGGCTGAGAATATTTCAACCCCCACACGAATATGCAACACGGGAGATCGAGGCGCCTCTGTGTAGAGCAGTGGTTGATAGTTACCTCACCGGATGCTCCATACGTGTGGCCGTCTGTTAATCTATGCTTAATACGAGAGACCCAGTCATTATCACTCACTGGATGACAATTTGGACGGGACACTTGGATTTAATAAAGTATATGGATAAAATTCAAAGAATCGTAGAAAAGCGACGGAAAGAAAAAAAAAATCGGAAATTCCTCTGAGAAGAAATAAAAAGAATCAGACACATCAAATTCATGTAGAAAAACAAGAGTAGCGTTTTCTGCCAAGAAGGTATCGTATTTCCAGTATGGTAAGACGCTACACTCTACTTAGCTAGGAATGCTTTGGAAAAAATATTGGAGGATATAATAGCTTACTCTACATGTGTGACAGAGAGACTCTGGAAAACACACATACACACACCACACCCGTATATTTTTTTTAGTGAAATTAGAGTGGATTTGAACAGCGAAATTAGATCAGAGCATTTTTGTTTACTGATGGTGAAACCTGACCTAGGGCTGGAGCTGTACCCATTAGAACTGGGTCATTAGAGACAATGGAAATTGTCGAAATAATTTTTATTGATTGAAACTTGGAATAGAGCTGAGTAAACACGGAGGACCTTTAGAATTCACATGATTTTAGTTGAAACAGCCAAAACCCCGTGATAATCATGTGCGAAGTAGTAGGGCCAAGGGTCAGTTGTAACCAGCCGGATTTTTCTATATAAGCGCGTAGTTATGCTGAAAAAGATGCAGACGGAAGAGAGAGACGGAAGAGGCAGACGGAAGAGGCAGACGAAGAGAGAGACAGAACAGAATTAACCCGGGCAAGCGTTGGGCTAAAGACAGTGGAGAGTCGAGTTGGAGACTCAAGAAGGAGATAACGTGACGTCAGAGATTGGAACGAAGCGTCCGCTAATATGTACTGTTGATATAAGTACTGCTGCTTCTGCTACCACGAATATTACTACTACTGTTACTACTGCTAAGGAGGAACATCACTGTAAACTTTAAGCTGCGCACAGAAATCTTCCCCCATCGCAAGAGTCGTATATCGTTCCGAGACGATTTAACAACAAGTTAATCATAACACACACTCTCTCTCTGTCCAGAATCCAGTGTATGTGTTTTTACGTCAATTAATTTTCTGTTCTGTAACCCGTTTCTTTTCTATACTATTATTTTCTGCTATATAAAAACATTAACAATTCAATCATTGAATAGTTGGTTGCCCGGCTTTCTGCAGATACTAATTTTTTTTTGCTGCATTCTAAATTTCTTAGCGCAGACTCGAGCCGGGTCTAAACTTCAGTCGACCGTGAATGGATGAATATCACTTCTGCTTTCTGGATGAAACCAAACACAACGTGGGCAGGAAGCAGGGTTAAACCAGTGGACCAGTCGAATAATCGACAAATGCTAAGGGGACCTACGGCCACACCCTTAAGTTCGGTTAGGGCCGAGTAGACACCCAGAAAGACGTCGGAGGTTGAGGGGCTGGGGTGAAAGTGTTAGACATGCAAGTCCAAATCGCTGACTTCAAGGTTTCATTTTTTTTCTGTAACGGCGAATTATCCCAAATTTGTCCCTATTATTAAATATTTGTGGGTATTATCCATTAGACTTTATATAGTTTAACACAAGACAACATTGCGGACAAGATTGGAGATGTCGTCCACTTCGATGAAAGTAGTTGGCTTGTCTGTCTGCAGATGGCATTGCTGAGGCACCATCACCATAAGCAAACATGGTTAATAGCAGGTACTGGGAATGGACAGTATATTTGCAATTAACTGTAGGCCTATTCATCTAACTGGTTTGTTTCAATAGTACACTGTAATAAGTCCGGTATTCTTGGTGTACATATGAAACGTAACTGTCAGCATGTATTTTGTGATGGGGGATGGAAATTTGTGAACGTACCGTAAGGTATGACTAGATGAACGAAAGGCTTGCAGCACCGGATGAAAACCGCCTACTCGTTATCATGAAAACTCCAATATATATATATATATATATATATATATATATATATATATATATATATAAGATTATACTTGTTCATATATATATATATATATATATATATATATATATATGAACAAATATAGTCTTAGGTATGCTATATTGATGGATAAAGTGCTAAAATATAAATATATATATAGCGTTTAAATATAAGTGAATATCGAAGTCAACACTCAGAGGCGACAGTATGTTTCTCACTAAACGCAATTGTCAGGCCACATGCGTATATATATGAAAATGATAATTGACTAAAGGTATCTTAATTCCAACTGTAAAGAAAATTTGATCTGTTTAAATGAAAATAAACATTAAGTCAGTTTTAACGTATATCAAATTATATGTTGTGTTAACAGGACTCGCCTGGATTATACCAACGGATTACTACCTATTATATATATATATATATATATATATATATATATATATATATATATATATATATATATATATATGTGTGTGTGTGTGTGTGTGTGTGTGTGTGTGTGAAGAAATAGAGCTTTAAGGTATGCTATATTTATGAGATAAAGTGATCTATATAGCAATTGATTCAATATAATCGCTCCACTTCGTGTCAGTGGAAAAAAGAGTCAAAATGGCCAATGATTTGCCCTTCTTGGAGGTTAGCATCAGACATTCAGATTGCAGGCAAAAATGGTCCTCAAATACTTTTCGTAGTACCTACTGATATAGTCTTATAAAACGACAGAATAAGCAGATTCAAAAGGTCAAATAAAGTAACACACTTATTGGAATCTATTTTATTATCCCCATATTGCGGCTTCTTATCTTTCTATTCCTTCTCCTGTCGCGGTATTCCAAAGTTCTGATTAACTTTGTGCAATATTTCTCTTTAATGGAATTATCTCAAAGCAAATCCTAGAAAGTACCAAATTAATCTTTGTTTTGAGACATTACTCCTTCAGACAATGAACAAAAGAAGTTACCTTTATCTCTCCTTGTAAATCAAATTAACACTTCGATCACGTTTCAAATTAAATGCGACAGTGAAATATAAAATCTATCCCCCAAAACATAAAACGAATAATAATAAAATGATTCTTCGAAATTCCAAATGAAACATTCCCATAGTTTTGAAACAATTTATGCCAATATTCATCCGTAATGTGCTAATCAAAGATTCATTTTACAACTTGACACCAATAAAAATTTTCACATGTTAAGTGTATAACTCAAATTCTTGGTAATTCAATTCGTTTGGCACCAATCACTATTCTCTTCTATTTTCTCTTTATTAGTTATAAAATAAATTTTACGTTTAATGGTGTAATAATAAAGACCTGTGGTATACATGAATATATTACAAATAAAAAAGCATTGAAAACCTGAAGTGAATATTAATATATTTACAATTAAATAAGAAAAATTGATAAAGAGCAGATAACTCTGATTGTTAAGGCAGTGTTAACTTTATAGCTATATGATAATATAGTTATTAGAAGAATAACTTTGTTGAAGTTACAAAACTGATTTATGACCTCATTTTAAAGCAGCAACCAATTGGCTGACTAACAAGAGATTGCTGTTTATGATTACTGCAAACCATAAAAATGAATCTACATTTATCTGGATTGAAATTGGGAAAAATATATGAAGAAGAAGAAGAAGAAGAAGAAGAAGAAGAAGAAGAAGAAGAAGAAGAAATAATAATCAATTAGTTGTTATTAAAATGATGAGTAAAGTTGTAGTCACAAAACAGTCATTCGTTATGATAATGTTCATTCCTGTAAATCATCCAATCAACCCACATGTGTATTTCTCAGTACACTTACGTTACTACCGAAAGTGACACAAGATCAGTTTAAAATAGGTTTAATGACAATACTGTGGGGAAATTTCTTAAACTCTTTCCACACTTCTAATTTTGAGGACGCCTCAGGCGCCGGGTAGTGACCCGAGCTCATTTCTGAAGGAAGTGTCCTGCCTTGGCGAAATCGAACTTAATATCAATTTCAACTTTCCTTGATCGAAGCGAACTTTGATACAAGAAATAATTTTCTAAGCGTAGCTTAGATGTGCCACAAGGCCGAAAGTGTAGAGCACCCAGTTGTAATTGTTTTACCGCGATAAACTTACTAAACATTATGCTATAATGAAGTGCCCCAACCTATGTTTATAGAGACCGAAAAGATAACAGACGAAAAAAAAAAAAGAAAGAAAGATGTTAATATGTCCCATTTTAAAATATTAATTTTCAATATGTCCTTTTTCTGATAATTTTAAATTTTAGTATAAACCCAAATATGGTCGTTGTCCCCTGTTTGTCGGATTGCAAATCCCTTAATTGATGTCTATAAATCCGACAACTACTGATGAAGTATCGTTCCAGTGAATCCAAGCTACATTTTATATGATCCTTTTTACAACTTCCATCTTCAAAGTGACAGAGCGATTGATCTGTAGCAAATTCACTGATTTTCATTATGCGAAGGACATGACAATAAGTGAATTCGCTACACTTGAGCCTGAGTCCTTAACGTCACGAAAAGTCCAGATTGATATGAATTCGTCTTTTATGTACTGTGACTCTTCATGGCTCTCTATAGCATCTTTCTTTTCTAGATCTTAGATAATGTTTCTTTTCTATATATCTTGACATTCTTGACCAAATGCAATGCTATTAGTTATTCACATTCAGTAACTTCTCCCTCTTCATAAGTCTCTATCTCTATTTTCTATAAATATTTCCATGATAATTGTTCTGAGGAGACTTCCTCTTTAGTATCTTGATTTCCTGAATTTAAGCGAGGTACTACACCCTTGTGCAAATTAATTGAAACAACCTCTTTAGTTTCCTTTCTCTCACCATACGTTCAGTTTTAGACCCACTGGAGTGACAGGGTGTAATCGATTTCTATTTTTTCATCAGATTAGGTCATTTGCAGTGGTGTGCAGTGATATGAATCTATTTTCGGGGTGAATGATGAAATTAGTTTCGCCTTGAAAAATATTGCGTCGTTAGTGATTGCATCAGGATTTTATCACGCCTAAACACTATTGTCTCGACTGTCGATTGTTTGTCCTACGGCCATTGTCTGCGACGGACGTTACCCAAGAAAGCCTACGAAAATTGTAACGCCGTACGAACACAATGGCAAGACTTACCAATTAGCAAATGAAAGTACTATAGACTGGCGCAGAAACTCTCCTGTTTTAACTTCAACTGAGAATCTGTGGTCATTCAGTAAGGAACGAATTTGTACAAGGGTGTAGTTTGGCTGTTAGGTTTCATAATGCCACTGTTGAAACAGTTAGATGTAACCATAAATTCCATTCTAATAGTTTGTCTTCTCACGCTTATAGACGGTGAAACTCTTTTCTTGCTTTCCTTTCAACATCGATTTTCAAAAATCTAAATGCAATGTCAATCATCATTTGCTGATTTATTGAATACTGTTCATTTATTGCTCTTTCTCATCAAAAACTTTTACAGTTGCCTTCACACTCAGTAATCTCGCGTCTTAGTAGCTTTATCCCCTTTCTTGAGGTGAAATTATTAACAAAAAGAGAATTGTAACTAGTTAGTATAATTTCTTTAACGATTTCTGAGGTTTAAACATCCCATGAAAATCTTATTCTGATGTTGTGGTCACTCACCGAAGCTCTTATAACAATTGCTTGAAATAGTAAATAAGGAAGGTTTTTATATCTTTATGACTTTTTTTATTTGGCTCCATATATGAATTTCGCCGTTTCCCAAGTCTTTCAGGAGTCAAAAAATCAGCGAGAAATATTTTTGTGAAAAAACGAAAATTATACTTTTTTTATCAGTGAGTCTGCTTTGGTATTCTGATTTGGAAGAAATGCACTTCGACCCAACATATGGTAGTAGTAGCTACAGTGCAGTGCGAGACTCGTCACATCCTTCCTGAGAGAAGGAGAGAGAAAGAGAGAGAGAAAGAGAGAGAGAGGTTGGAGTGTGGTAAATAATTCTTCTCGAACACAGACTCAGAGACGCTTTTGAGTTCTATCAAGACTGGAAAGTGAGGTCTGGGCAGCCACTACCCAAATATGGCAACAGTACTCCATTTTCGGCCTGATCTGGTTCTTATAAAAGTAGAGGATACCATGAGGAGTCAGGTACTTACTGGAGCCGATTATTCTATCTGCGTATTTAGTGATGTATGGTATATAGGAGTTCTACTTAATTGCAAATTTGATGCCCAATATCCTCTCAAGGCATCAGGGATCTACCTGTTAGGAAGGATTTTATAATAGAGAAAAAAACTTCCAGGGATTCCATAGCTAGAGAGCTTGTGTAGCAAACCTTTGTGCCACACATTGTCGAAGGTCTTCGCAAGTTCTCCTCAGAGAAGTTCTTCCGGTTGCCCGAGGAGAACTTGCGGCCGAAAGCCGGGTTGTGAGGTTGGTCGGCATTTTAGACTTTTCTTAAATACCTTAACTTTACACATTCGACTTTGAATTTTGTATTTAGCACTTTTTTGTTGTCTATACCTTTTAGGCGCGGCTGTTGTCAGTCTTCCTATATATATATATATATATATATATATATATATATATATATATATTCGACATTCTCTCTTGAGAGGCGTAGTATACATTCTGTAGTTATAGGTAAGGACCCATGACACTATCACAGATAAAACAGATATGCATAAAAAATAAGATTGGAAGACAAAAGACATGCTCATCAAGAGGTTGCATACAATTCAAGTATGATACACTGATATTAGAGAAAGAAAAAAAATACTTCAGAGATGAAAAATGATATATATATATATATATATATATATATATATATATATATATATATATATATATATATATAGGAAAAACTAAAAATATGACGGATTTTATTACGACATTGCCTTGATTAAATCCTCAGAAGGCGAAACGGATAGGGTTAATATAGTTTCTCCTCTTGTCTCTTTTATTCATTTTTCTTTTACGGATAAACTCCATCTGAGAATATTTTAAAACACACACACACACACACACACACACACACACATATATATATATATATATATATATATATATATATATATATATATATATATATATATATATATACACTGGGGGAAAACAAATATTCGTACAAATACAAATTTTTAATTCATTGTATTTCAACTGATGAATAAACATACTTTTCATATAATTAACTGTACACAGATGCATAATAACTAAATATGCATGAAAAACGGAAAAAAAAGTATGATTTAATTAAAATAAATCTCATTTATCCATTTTAATAGGTTTAAAAAGTATTCGTAGAATAGAAAAAAAGAATGCATAATCTTCATTTAATATTTAGTAGAATAGCCATTATTCACTTATACACCAAACAACCTCTTGTAGTTCTCAATTAATGATTTGCAAATTTTAGTTGGTATTTTGTTCCAATCTTCTTCGCATATGGTCTTCAGATTCAGAATGTTGGAGTTCTCGATTGGATCTGAATTTTCAAATAACAACACAGATTCTCGATTGTATTTAAATTTGGAGACTGACTTGGCCATTTCAGAATACATTATTTTCAGCAAACCATTTTCTCGTAGATTTTGCAGTCTTCTTAGGATAATTGTTTTGCCGGAAGATACAATCAGGAGGAAGTTCAAGATTTTCAACCGAAACCATTAAATTTGCTTCCAAAATATTTAGATATGTTGTGGCATTTATTCTACCATCTATTACTGATATGTTGTCAGTACAATTTGGAGAAAAACTTTCCCAAACCATGATGCTGCCACCAACAGATTTCACTGTTGCAACTGTGTTCTTTTGTTTGAAGGCATCGCCATTTTTCCTCCATACATGATTTCTAGAATTACGTCCAAACAACTCAATTTTGGTTTCGTCTGTCTACAATATTCTCTCCCAATACTTTTTTTCCTTATCCTTACGTTCACGAACAAATTTCAACATGGCATCTCTGTCTTTTCAAGAGCAATGGAGTTTAGTGATACAGACTACTGATAAAAGCAAATCATCCTACAACTCTTGACGAGTAACCATTGGATTTTGTTTAATTTGACACATTGATTTCCTCGAAGATCTTGAAGGAATCTTCCGGGGAGCACTTGTTCTTCTTTGGTTTTCAACAGTTTTGAGTTTTTTATACCTTTCAATGATTGAACTAATGGTAGTAAATCGAATATTCAAGTTGTCTGAGATTTTCCTGTAACTTTTACTTTTTTCCAGGGCTTAACAATCAGTTCTTTTTCTGAATTTGTCAATTCTTACCATGATGATAAACTCCTTGCACGAATATCAATTACAGAATGTTCTGTTTGTAATTTTTAGGCTCAGAATAACTACTGATAACATTACTGGAATAGTCTAAAACATTACACTTGAATAATCTCGAGTATTAAAGCAATATAAAAGTTTAAAATCTGAAATTTGCATTTTACGAATAATTTTTTCACCTATTAAAATGGATAAATAAGATTTATTTCTATTGAATCAATTTTTTTCTGTTTTCAATGAATATTTATTTATTATGCCTGAGTGTCGTGTTAATTATATGAAAAATATGTTTATTCATAGTTGGAAATACAATAAATTAAAATTTGTATCTGTACAAATATTTGTTTCCCCCACTGTATATATATATATATATATATATATATATATATATATATATATATATATATATATATGAAGAAAAATAGTATTAAGGTGTTCTATACTTATGGGATAAAGTGCTCAATATCAGAGATAGAGCGTGTGTAAATATAAAAGTGAACATAGAAGTCAACATTTATAGGGGACAGTCTGTTTTATGCTAGACACAATCGTTGTGGCCTGACGATTGCATGAAACAGACTGTCGCCTCTAAGTGTTTTCTATGTTCACTTTCATTTATATATATATATATATATATATATATATATGCTCATTCATAGTTGGAAACACAATAAATTAAAAATCTGTATGTGTACGAATATTTGTTTTCCCCACTGTATATATATATATATATATATACACCGTTGTAATAGATGAAGGGAGTTTCTAAAAACATTTAACATGCAA
The DNA here is from genome assembly GCA_903632075.3 of Acanthosepion pharaonis. NCBI lineage: Eukaryota > Metazoa > Mollusca > Cephalopoda > Sepiida > Sepiidae > Acanthosepion > Acanthosepion pharaonis. The sequence goes on from CAHIKZ030000020.1 coordinate 2,087,443, forward strand.
TTTTTTCCAGTGAACTTTCGTATCAGAAAAAAACAACTATATTTCAAAGGAATAAAATCTACATTAACGAAATGAAACCCATTAATGTTAATATCTGAACATTTTTTTTTTATTTAGCTACATCATAAAAGGGATTAGTTTTTAATTAATTTCAACGCAGTTTTTCTGTTTTAAGGACACCTCATTGTTTAAATATTAATTTTCTGAGAAAAGTTGATATACTGAAATCTTTTGGTCGTATATTAATCGTAAAAGGTTCATACATCATTTTACCTTTCAATGAATCTTCGTCTGAGTAAATGAGATTCATTTTTTTTCTTATAACGGCATTTTCCAACACAAAATTGACCCCAAATGTTTCAGTACCATGCAAGTATATTGAATGTGTTAATTTGAAATCTCTTTTATGTTCATATATTCTTTTCTTTATCTATTGGCATGTTCTCCATTGTATTTACGGCATTCATTTTAGTAAATTTCTGCGAACTGGTGTCTATTAACTCTTTGTTTTCTATTGATAAAACTTTAAACTGCTTTTGAAAGGTTTACGATGATATTTATCCTGCGTTTATTTAAATTTTTTTGAAGTTTATTACTTATGGGGTTTATAGATAATATAATGAGCCTAGGTTTTTGTGTTGTCATTTACACTTTCTCTTTCTATTTTGGTGTGGATTTGTGGGTGGCTTCGGATAAGAAACTGGAGACTCAAGTTCGATTTCCGGTCGGGTTCGTTACATTCATTTACGCACAAATACCCACGGGAAAACTCTTTACTACCCACAGCTAAAAGGTAGAAATTGTATCATGTTCATTTACCCAAGCATTAGTCACGCAATCAAAAATATCTTTTAGCTGTAAATAATCCACAAAGGGTTGATAAGTAATGAAAAACAAATCAATTAATCAGTTCATTTTTGGTTTGCTGATTACGGTGTTAACAGGAGCACGTTGGTGGATTCTCTGCTTTCTTATACCATGGAAGCTAAAACACGCTGAACTGATCGTTTGGATAGGCGTCTAGTACATCCTGTATTCAATGTAGACGAGATTTGAGCGAGTTTCACTTGTCAGTTACCAGAGACAATTCAAGTTAGTTTCATTTGTTTATGGTCATTAATGATTCATAGTTGGCCGCTGCCCGGGCGACGGTGCGTGCTTACATCAAGTATTCCAGTTAAGCCGTAGATAGAGAGATGTTAATACCCCCTCAATTTCAGCAGCCGAATTTATTATTCTTCAGTTACTTCGTAACATGAGACTTTCGAAATCTTATAATAGCCAGTGTTCTCAATGACCTACCACGTGTAAGAGCACAGGTGTTGGAATTTCCATCACATCAAGGTACGATGACATCACCTAGCATTACCTGTACATAGTTGTACATTATAGCAATAGGCACGTTAGTCTATTCCCTGATCGATCTTAATGTCCTCCCATGTCTTAGAACAGGGGTCGGCAACCTTTTGGGTAGAGTAGGCCAGAAATCTATGCATTGTCTTGGAGGGGAGGGCCATGATATCGAATGTATTATAACAATTGCCTCGACCTCCGATTGCTCTGCCCAGGAGACGCTATGGTTGGTCTGGAAGTTTAAAGAGAAAAAACAATGAAGTTAATAATATATTATTTAAACAACGTTCCTTATTTTACTGCAGGAACAAGAAAACAACAACTAAGGCAATCGACAAAAAAATGAAAATGCCTTAGTACAAACAAAATACAGTTAAAAATGGCAAATTATTTAATGAGACACTTGTTTCTGCTTATTGTTTGATAACTTCTTCACATCAAGTGAAATATTTATCGATTACAGGAGAACATTATCCAGGGGGTCATCTTCTAACCTTGTTCTTAAACATCTTTTAGTATATTTCATTTTCGAAAAAAAAAGTTGTTCACAGGTATATATACTTCCACATGGGTTATCTCGACTTGGTGGAATGGTCAGCAAGCTTGTCTTACTAGAACAATTACGACTGAGCAGTGAGTTCGATCATTACTGAGTGTCTTTTACTTTCGGCATTGTGTCACATCTAAGCTCCGCTTAGAAAACCAACATATTTACTTCTCAATAATGGTACCATTATTTGATGGACTTTTATATTTTCTGCTTGGCGAAACACATTTATTGTAGAAGTCAGCAGTTTATTCGGAATGAAATTTTGATTTCAAAAATTCATCGCGTTGTAAGTTAATTAACTCCGACTGATATTTTTTCTGCCACTTACTCCACAAATTAATTAGATAATTATTGTACAGATACTAAATTTGATAGAACGGACAAAATTTCTTCGACTGATTTTTACTCGTTTCCAAGATGTTTATCTAATGTCCAATATACGTTAACACTGGGATTATTCATTCCTTTCACACTTGGTGTTATAAGCATATTAGTCAAGTGCACAATGATGTCTATTTTTATTAAATGCTTTCTCACCTATAGTTATATATTTTATTATATTCTTATCATTTTCATTTAATGTTATCGCTTATCCTAAGTAGACATAATCCAGAACATCGTCCAGTTCTCCAGCCTCTATTTTTGTTAAAATTTTCATATCGCTACAAATTAAATAATTAGTTTTTTGTTTTTTTAAGCATTTCACCTCAAGGAAGGCGGGAAGCCACTAGCACGCAAGGGGTTACAGAGAGTTGGAGCTAGAGCAAATAGGAGTGATAGAGGAAAGGATGAAGAGAAGGTTAAGGGATAGATCTGGGCATCTGGAGACGTCGATTTACATTACATTTGAATAGTTGCAGATTATAGCTATCAGGGAAACAAGAAGAGCAGAGGGAGTTCTACAGGCAAGAGGTGCAAGACATGAAGCTATTGGAGTAGAAGAGACAGTTACATTTAACAGTTTCGACAGTGAAAGGTTGAGAGCGAGATGCCAGCCTAGTAGAACGCTTAAATAAAAAAAAAGCAGCTCATCGGAGCAGTTACAGTGAAAGTATTTGTAAAAAAGACAGACGGAGGCGACCGAACGTCTGTGAGAGAGCGCCTGCAGACGAGATGCCAGATCAGGGCCAATTATATTACCATATCCTCTTTGGATATTATCAAAGACCTTGAGATAAACAGAAGGGCTCCAGACCATATATGGTAGCAATACTCCATGCAAGGGCGAATGGTCGATTTCTAGATTTGAAGGATCGACTCCGACGAGAAAAATTTCCTGGCGCGGCACAGGGAGCCAACTTCCCTTGCGGTGGACGAAGCAATTGACTCAATGTATTTGTTCCACCTCAGCTTTTTGTTTATGTCATTCTATAAATTAACTTGCCCGTTCGTAAGAAACATAGGCAATTATTTTGAATAATTTTTGTAGATTAGAGTTCCTTTACCGACAATGTTTGTCAAAATCGAAAGAATATTGCTATTTTATTATTTTAGAAGCTGAGATCATGTTAAGAATGATATAAATACACTTTCAGATCGATCACTGATTCTTTAAAGTGCTATTTGTAGTTTTTTATTTACAACTGACAAATTAATAAGTCAGTGATAATTGCTTATTATTACGAATTGAGGGGGAGGAGTGAAAGCATTAGTGGTACGCGTTTATCAATGAAAAACACTGACTTAAAACAGATAATTTCAGAAGTCAGACAACGATTTGAGACTGTATTTATATTATGGATTGGGACTTCCCTTCTAGACGGATTAAAAATCCATATTTTTATATTCTAACAAATTTTATGTGTAGTGGAGCATTTAATGAGTGCAAATCGACAAAGATTATTCCTAAAAACAATTATTCCCTGTTTGTTTTTTCAGAGAAGACCAGTTAATTTAAGTAGATCCGCGTTTATTTTAAAAACTACATTGAGGAAAGAATTGAAAGGAATATTCTTTCTCATAAAAGGCAGATATTTAATTCGCCTTCTCTTGCTTGATCTGTTTTGTGCAAATATCAAAATATTTACATTGTTATCTTATTTTATGTGTTTTGGCGCATGTTAATTACAGTCTCACTCTTATGCATTTGTAATAAACGTTAATTAACAATATTTCTAATTACCAATTTGTTTTACACGAGAAAACGTAAATTACATAAATTTCATATTTCCTTCATTTAACAATGTATTTCATTAACTTGTATTTCATCCACTGGGTGTGATATTCATAAAATGTTATCATCAAGAAATTGCTGATTCTAATGTTCTTTGTTTATTTTCACTGTCATTCCTTCCCGGCCTATTTTCCAGTATATATATTCATGTCATTCCTTAGATAAATGAGGGGAAATCAGCTTGTCATATCTTACATGTTTTCCAATGCATACTGCATCCTTGTTTTTGTGTAACCGAATTATAGCACAAATTTAATTCTCTATATTCCCATGATGTTTATATAAATTAAATTAATACAAAGTACACATAATGAGCTAATGAATTCTATTGAGTCAAATACATTTTCATTGCTAAGAAATAGGTTTGTTATACTTTGTTCTTTCTTCATCAATTGGTCTATTATTTGTAGATAGCTAACTGGTGATTAACAACTTCTAAATCCTGACAGTTTGCGTGGTTGAGTTTCATCTAGAGTGTTTGTTTTTGTTGTGTACGTATAATGAGTTAATGGCTGCCAAGTCAAACGCTCTTTCATCAATAAATAAAATGGTTACTTATAGTATGTGTTTTGTTCTACATCTCTTGGTCTGTTCTTTGTTGGTCATTGATTGATGAGTAACAACAAAATCCTGTCAGATCGCAAGCTTGATTTTTATCTAGAGTATTTGTTCATTTGAAAATACCTTTTTTTAAATAATTCGTATATGTCCGATATTAATGTGATAGAGGGGTTTTTATTATTTACTGTTTCATAGTTATTTATTGGCGCCGTGTCACTTTAGGATGTAGGCAATCATGACTGCACAGATTCCTTTTCTTTATTTTCTGTGTATGGCCATAAATTCTTTGGTAATATATTGGGGTGTAAATCTAGCCTTGCCTAGTCAGAGACAAAGGTCTTCGTGAAAACGTCTTGAAATGCCATGGTACTTCATTGAGTAATGCAAGTAGATAAGGTGGTTAGATTTTTATTGTTCGATTCTATCCTGGTTATGCAGGACCGAATAGTAAATGCGTTATTTGTCACAAATCTCCCTTCATGATTTATACGATTATAGCTCTTCACAGGTTCTTTTTCTTTAGTATCTGAGGATAGCCATATCATTTTGGGAAAGATATCGAAGTAGTTTTCCATTTATACACGATTTGAGACACAGTGCTTTCTTGCTGTACCTTTGTGTCTGCTAAGTAGAGGAGGAGAAGTTAAGTAAGGCCCAGGGAAGGAAAAAAAGATACGACTAATAAACAACCACACATGTTGTTAGGACTATATCATATTTTTGTATGTGATAAGGTCAGTTGACAGGCACATGTCCCAGAGATTGGACATCACATCACCTATCGCAAAAAGGGGATAGAACGATATGGAGTGCCTTTCCATCAAATAACGAATCAGAAGTTAACGAGAAGGCAAGAAGATTGTTTTGTAAAACAAGTAGTTGCTTCCTACAAAGGTTTTCAGCGAGAAAATACAGGCGTCAAATGACTGAAAGTCTTCATCACTTATTTCTATTTCTCCTTCGCCGAGAATTCGTCAGTGAAATTTCTAGACGAAGCGTAAGAAAATCGGTCAATACGAAAGATACACGTTTATGTAGCATAATGAAAAAATCCCTTTTTTATCCCGGTGAAAAGACGGCTAATACACCAAGAGTAAGAAAGAGTTTTTACTTTGGTATATTAGTCTCAAAGAGGCAGCCGTGAATACTAATATAGTGACGCTACAGAACAACAACGGTGGTCGGCAGACATTCTTTTGAGCCACATGCTCAACCCCAAATGATATATTGAAAATATCACTCTTATCATTCATTGCTGCCGAAGTCTACAGATCACTGTCTAGCCTGTTATCTAAGCTATAGTTAGTGAGAAAGGAAACGGGTTCTCAAAGACATTAGCGTGAGACGGTCGGTGTAGCGATCCAGATTAACCGATTTCTAAAATATACCTTGGTATAGTTTAACATAGTCCAGAATAACTTTCGAGATATGAAGATGAGGTGTGAAGTATGAGAATAAGAGGGCAAAGAAGTCATGTGAACCTGGACACAAGCATTAAATAAAACTGAGTAATTCTTTGTTGGTGAATAGAAAAGAATTCTATAAAAAGAAAACATCGAGAAAAATGTGGTTGGTTTAAAAAATATCCGTACGTGAAATTTCTTCAATATCTGCTATCTTTTTTCGGGACCATGAATTATTCCTGGTTGTGATAGTTGTATTTTGGAGACGAAAATGCTAAGATTGGCGAACCGATAAAAACAAAAGAAAATGGAAAAGCCTCGGGACAAAAGAGGAAGAAAAATGGCGAGAGTAAATCGCAGCTCTTTTTATACGCTCTTGCGATTGATTCTCATTGGTCCAAAAATAATGCCGAGTTTTACGACCAGTAAACTATACAGAAGACCTTCTGTGTACGCAAATCTCTACTGTAAGAGTATCCTTCTCCGTGATGTAACTATTTTAAATATCTAACCTACGAAGCCATCATTTCTTTCTCCTTTGGACAGTTTACACCGCAAAGCACGTTCGAATCTTTGCTTGTGCTGGAGGTAAGTTATTTTATTCTTCATTTTATTTTAGCGTTGCATAAATTACATGCAACCCTGGGCCTCTTTTCCCTCCGCTGTAGTTCAATACAGTAAAGATCTTATGTCATTTTGAATTATTTAAATTTGAGACAATTTTTTGTTGGTTTAGTAGACTTATTAGATAATCGTGCATGTAATTATGTAATTTTAAGGAATTTCTATGCAATGTACAATGCTATGTGTTGTGTTCAATGCGATATGGCTTTTCCTAAAGGTCACTCGTAAGGGAAACTAGACTATCTTTAAGGCGTCCTGGGGCTAAAAGAGAAAAAAATAGATTTTTGAACCCTTTTCTTATAAACCGTTTTCTGGTAATGTGCTTGTTTTCAGCTCTACCCTTTTAGAAGCCATTCTACCATTTCTACCATTTTTCTGTTAATTTTATTTGTTTAATTCTACATTTTCATTTGTGCCTCTCGAATTTTTATGTCGATATTTCTCTATGTTTTTTATCAATTCTAGTGGTTGAATACGTAATATGTGACACCTGCCCGGTAATACCAGAAAATTAAAATTAATGTCAATGAGGAACCATTGTCCTGAGATCGATTGAACTACCCCAATATGTATTGGGTTCAGATGATCTCAGAATAGGCTTTGTTCTGAGTGTTCTACCAGGCCATCAGAGTATCCCGGTGCATCATCGGGTTGACCTGAAAGACAACGTCTTAGCCACCAGGTACAGGTTTAAACATCACAAGATGTCAGTAGCTGCCGCGATATGTAAACAGTTGGTTAACCAAGCTTAGCTTCGGAGGTGTACAAACAAGACAAAGCGTATAGCAGTTTGATGACTGATTGACTGATTTGTTTTGTTACAGCTTATTAACCCTTTGCCGGTTATTTAAAGTCAGAAAATATTTTTAGATTGTAAGGATTTTTTTTGAAGAAAAAAAGGATTTAGTGATACAAGTCTTACTAATTAACTGGGGAGATAAGAGGTGGATTCCTCCCTTTCCCAAGGCTATTTGTGCGTATATGAATATAGCGAACCCGACTGGAATTGGAACTCGGTTATCCCATTAAATATTCCGAACCATTATCCATTACACCACCTTTATATCCTGGTATTTCCAAGCGGTCATTCATTTAGGTGCTGACAAGCCTCGACATTGGTTAAATTAGATGAGAGTACGGGAACCAATGCTTCAACGTGATATGGCCATAAGTCCGGTAGATAGTTAATCGTCCTCTCAAGAAGAATATCCGTTCGAAGAAAAATCCCAATTCCAATCACCCACCCATCTGCTGATATTAATTAACAAAGTGCGTAGTCGAATAGACAGTAATTTCCCTTATATCCTATTTTTTTCAACGATAACATCAGAAGTATTTCTTTCCGTTATCGTAAATACTCTTTAATTTCTTTCTTTTTCCTACTACTTTCTTCATTCTAACTATCAATTTGTTACTCATGAGTCTTTTGTCATTTTTGAATTCTACAAAGCCTATAATCTGTTCTTTATTTCGATCTGAAATTCAATAAGGATCCCTTTCAAGTTATTAGGATTTTTCTCTTTGTGACAATTGTTTCATTTCTCTCTCTTGACTCTGCAAGCAAACATTCTGTGAATGATTCATATGTTTATTTATGGCAGTTATATCTTTAAACATACCGGCTTTGTCAAAAATTAAATTAATTTCATTTTTATTTACATTTTCGAAGACCATTTCAAGCTATTGAAGTTTTGAGAAAACGTATATATATATATATATATATATATATATATATATATATATATATATATATATATATATATATACACTAGTTTCATTTCTCTCTCTCGACTCTACAAGCAAGCATTCTATGAATATGTTTATTTATGGCAGTTATATCTTTAACCATACCAGCTTTGTAAAAATTAAATTAATTTCATTTTTATTTACAATTTTGGGCTATTCAAAGACTATTTGAAGCTATTGCAGTTTTGAAAATATATATATATATATATATATATATATATATATATATATATATATACAAAGAAATAATCACACATAGAATCAATCAGAAGTATTAATGCGATTATTGGCGACATCCATCGCTAGAAACATAATATATGCATTAAAATACTGTTAATCCATAGTGCGAAGTGATCCTCGTCGAAAAACTTGATGTCTGTAGTTTCAGTTTATTTGATGTTAAAATGCTAGTATATATATATAAAATGCTAGTATATATATATATATATATATATATATATATATATATATATATATATATATACCATTCTTCTTCTATTTGAAATCTTCTACGATAGAATCTAACCCTTCTCATGACAGCTTTTAAAAGGAAGTAAACCATTGAAATGGTGTATTGGTTTTCTCTCATACCATGTCGTTTAAAGCCCTTTCAATTTCTTCGTCAGTATTTTTAAAGATGGGATGTGAGCTTTTCTTACCTTAAGATTGTATCGTTTGTATGGTCTGTTTAGTATCTAAGTCATTCTGTCTGATATACACTAGAAGCTTAATACCTTTTCTGCAATATTAATAATGATTATCAGGCTTTCTTCTGTGTCCTATACCTTCAGGTAATGGGCAATCATAGCTCTTCAAAACTTCTTATATCATGTGACCTTCGACAGTTTATCTTCCTTTGCTAAGGCTATCACCACCCACGTTTTATCAGCCATCCACGCAACATGTCTTCTCCTCTGTCTCTTGCCCTCAATATGTCATGTGAGGTTTAAGATTTCTCAGTCTTCCTTCGTTATGGGATTATTAACTGATCACTACTTCGGGATGATTTTCATTCATTTCAATGCGTCTAATATAACACTATTTACATTATTCGGATTATTGTCCTCATATTTATTACAACGTTTCGGCCGTTGTACGCTCCGACCTTCTTCAGGTGGTTGCAATATCGAACTGAACCCTTTATTTTGCTCACTGGGGTAAACTGTTCTAGTTCCATTCATTTATCAGTTATCTCCTGTTAATTCCCCTCTCCAAGTTCTCCACTCCCTTAACCAGGTATTGAACTCACACTCTTTGGGTCCTGTCACTGGATCTAACCAACACCTTTATCCACTGTGACCTTGAGGACATCTGTGTATGAATTTCTGGGCATTATCAGCCTAATGTCTTCAGCAAATAATTTTTTTACCAGTGCTCATATTGCAATTTTTGCTGTTACCATGCATATTTTTACCAGAGCTCATATTTTAATGTGTTGTTATTATTACTTTTCTCTGGCACTCTTTATTACTGGTTCCCATATTGTATTCATTTGTATGCTTGGCCGGAGATTTTTGTGGCCTAGCACATGTGCTGATTTCTTAAGTTTACGAATTTTCCAATCTCAGAAATATAGTCAGATACATCTAAAATAACTAAAGAATTTAATTTATATTTTCCGTTCTTTGTCGTGTCTGTATCATTAGTAAACAGTATCAATAGTTGCATTTGGTAATTTGAATGCATTTGTTCAATCAATAATTTCTTCTGAATTTCCATCTATGCTTTCAATTTTTTTCTGTTTCACTCTAGATCTAATCAATGCAGTGAGTGAAAGTTTTGAGTAATTGTTGGATTATTAACGGATTAAATACTATTTTTTAAAAGATTTTAATCCATTTTTAATTGCATCAAAAAGGTCAGAAAATGTGTTTTATGAATTGCTTTCCCGATTGTGTTAGAAATGTAACGAAACGATGTCAGTATTTGCTTTGAATTGTTTTCATTTTGGATTACTAAATAATTGTAATTCATACTTATAGTAAACTAATTGTAACGCATTGTTATGGTAAAAAAATTTTCAATGCATTCTTAAAGTAAAATATTTGTAATACACTCTCATAGTAGAATAATTGTAATGCATTCTTGTAGTAAAATAATTGTAATGAATTCTCATATTAAAATAATTGTAATGCATTCTTATCGTAAAATAATTGTAATTCATTCTCATAGTAAATTAATTTCAATGCATTCTTACAGTAAAATAATTTTAATCGTTTCTTGTCGTAAAATAATTTCTACGCATTCTTATAGTAAAATAATTGTAATGAATTCTTATACTAAAATAATCGTAATTCATTCTTACAGTAAAATAATTATATTGCATTCTTATAGAAAACTAATTGCACTGCATGCTTGTAGTCAAATATTCGCATGCATTCTTATAGTAAAATAGATGTAATGCATTTTTATATTAAAATAATTGTAATGCATCCCCATCGTAAAATAATTGTAATTCATTCTTATAGCAAATTAATTGTAATGCATTCTTAATGTAAAATAACTGTAATTTATTCTTACAGTAAAATAATTGTGTTGCATTCTTATTGTAAGATAATTTTAATGGATTCCTATCGTAAAATAATTGCTATGCCTTCTTACTGTAAAATAATTGTAATGCATTCTTATAGTAAGATATTAAATCTGTGAAATTTAAATACATTTTTGGTTAGCCGAATTAAAAATATTCTATTTATGGCGTCTCCGTTACACAATAACAAGAAGATTTTCCTTTGGACATTAAAGGTTATCGATATGATTGGTTAAGCACCTTTACTTTGGTACAAGCAATTTTGGATAATTATTTGGTTGGGAACAATATTTTAATTCTATATCCGTTTGGAGACTCATAAGATAGAATGTAGAAACTTTATCTTCGACTTTTTCTCTTAGTCTCTGTAAAATATACACGTGAACGTCTAGAAGATAAATAAATGAACGTAGGTTGATGTTTTGCTTCCAGCTATAAAAGATACGTGAAGCGAGCAATGTGACACGACTGTCGACTGTAAGTTTCGATTTCGGATAATAATAAGGAGAAGCTTTTGGGGTGAAACGTGGTTATCTGTCACAGACATGAACGTGCCTCCAGAAAACATTGGAAAGGATTTTGTTTTCACAATAATGTCCACACTGTACAAGACCCAAGAGTCACTCGAGGTAGAGAGTTAGAGAGTAAGAATAACAGTTCAAAGAAATTTGTAGATATGACAACGGGTAACCCTAGAATTGAACAGGCTAAGATTGTAGTGTTTGGAGGAAGCATCCTCTTGCTGGTCTGTTCTAGAAAGTGGGAAGAACATGTTCGAGTGGAATTTACATGTCACTGATGGCACAGTGGATAAAGGCGTTAGATCCAGTGACAGGACTCAAAGAGTGTGAGTTCAATACCCGGTTAAGGCAGTGGAGAACTTTCAGAGGGAAATTAACAGGAGATAACTGATAACTGGCATTCATTAACATGGCACGTGGAACTAGAACAGTCTACCCCAGTGAGTGAAATAAATGGTTCAGTTCGACATTCTAACCAGCTGAAGAAGGCCGGAGCGTACAACAGCCGAAACGTTGTAATAAATATGGCGACAAAGATGAGGACAATAGTCCGAATAATGTAAATAATGTCACTAATCGAATAGGTAGGGCGTGGTCGATAGAATTTTTCTGGTATGGTGAGTCTTGGCCGTGGAGGTTAGAAGTGGTGGAACTAAGGCATGAACACAATGTAAATAGCGAGAGAGTAATAGCACGTGGCTTGCAAAATTGCGTCTGTTGGGGGTTGTAGATTTGGAAAATCATTCATCACCCACAAGGACGCGGAGATGTTTTTGGTCTCTATCGATACTGGAAAGTGAAGACTATATTAAAGGAAGAGACTTGTAACATGGCAACTTCATTAAATCGATCAAGTCGATAGTGTCCATTTTCCGTGGAAATAGCCATAGACTAGTAGCACGAGGCTTGCGATATTGCATCTGCGATATTGCGTCAGTTTCTAAACGTGTGAATAGCTTTTTCGACGACAGAAAAGGAAAGTTCTTTTTTTGCATTGCATCGTGACCGGCGATGAAAAGTTGATCCACATCGGCGGCAAAGCCGAATATCCACGGTTAGAAGCTTCTACTCTGGATTTGGGGGAATCAGCTGGCTGTAGTTTATTATGAGCAGGATGGAAAATCATTCAACCCCCACACGCTTTTTATCTCTATCGAGACTGGAAAGTGAAGACTATATTAAAATAGTTTAATGAAATCCCATAACCACATTGGAAGAGACTTGTAACATCGTAAATTCATTGTATCGATCAAGACGATAATTTCGTGAGTTAATTCCTTACAATAGTCCAAGGGTTACGAGAAAATATATATATATATATATATATATATATATATATATATATATATATATATTCACGATATATATATGTGGCACCATTTAACGAGGCAGAAAAGGAAAAGAAAGAAAAGAAGAAAAGGAGAGGCTAAGGACCGAATCGTGGATGATAATCAGAACACACACACGGCTAAGAGGCAATGGATAAGGTATATTTTGATAAGTAACAAATGGCGAAAGAGTGTCATTACAATGACAGGGAAATTCTGAGTAAAAAGAAAGGGAAAGAAAGAAAGAATCAGATATGTTTTGGCGACGGCTGTGTTATCTAAGCATATGAAAACAAACTATTGGTACGGGAAGGCATCTTATTATCAACTACAGGCCGACTGGCCAAAGAAAAATTCAAATGAAAATGTTATTTCGATAAGTGACGAAAAACAGCCAACTAAAAGGACTTTGGATAGATAGGAAAAATTAATTGTATCAAAGCCACACACACGACTGTCCATTGACCGAATTCTTTCGACGGAACATCCTTGGCCTGCGATAATAAAATTATGTTATCAGAAATATGTACCGAAGGGAAATGAATGGGAATTTAGAAATGTCTTTTCGGGGCGACGTTGGCCGTGTTAAGAAAACCACCCATTCGGATAATTAGCGATAAAATACCTGACGAAAACCACGTGTAGAACAAGAGTTATGACCGCCATTGTTCATATTGTCCCGTTTGCGGCTAGAGAAATGATAACGGCGATTAAGAGGATGTTGTGTATGATACACCTAATTTACATAAGCGGACTACCGACCATATAAATATGGGTTGGTACCGGAAGACGGGGAAGATAGTAGAGATTAAGAAATTGAATCCAGAGACTCTGCCCGACTGCGATTTAGTCAACCCATTATGCAGGAACAGTCTTCCCAAGAATATACCAAACTAACTGTAAATATTGTGTACCTATTCTTTGTTTCAATACATTTTGTTAACGTACATTTTGTGTTGTATTATTCCATGCTTATTTAAGCTTCAACAGAGGAAGAAAAGGAAAAGAAGAATTTTTTTTAGTTAAGCAAGATATTTTTTTCTTCCTGAAACAAAGCCGCGGATTCGTCCACGCCCGATTAAGACATCATTGGTCAAGTGGTGATCACGTGACGCACGAAGGAGGCTGTCGCCCCCATCCAGAGTGTAGGTATGAGAAGCTGCTACGAAGAAGTGGGGAGGGAAGTTCACGCCCTCTGAAGTATGGTGATTAGGTGGGAGTGAGGAAAGTTTCCCAAAAATGTCAAAAAGTGGAAATTCCTAACCAGAGAGATGGATATGTATTTAGAATTATCGAGGAAAGCCCGACGCCGACAGACCCACCCCGGTTTTGGTCGGCGCCCATATAAGCGAAGCCACAACGAGCAGAAATCTGTTCCAGTGAGTTCAGTTCCAGAAAAGTTTGAGTTGAGTCTCCAGTTGAAGCCGCGTCGCAGATAGCTGACAAAGATTCACGCAAATTCCGGACTCCTCTTCAACCCAAGAACAATTATTTTGAAGAGCGACTTAGATCCAGATCACCGAAATAAGTTTTTTTCGACTTTCGTTCGAAGACACACCGAAAAACCAATTTCTTAGAGAGCAAACAACTTGAAGCGTTAAAACTTGCCTGACGGAAAACGACGTGTCACAATCCATAGAACGGGTCGGGAGATAGATGCAGTCTACGGCCCCAACCACTGTGTGATCTCGTCTGCCTAAGATCAATTCACAACGTGGGTAGGCAGACAGGGGATCAATGCAGTTACCTTGGTAACCAGGCGTTGGAAGCGAGTTGGGAACGACGAGTCTGATATCAAATCTAACCAGATTCCCACCCGAATCACCAAAAGTTTAGAACGTCATATTTGGGTGCCGCGACCGATACCAAGCCAGTTGGTCGTCACAGGACGAGACAACACGACTGACGCGACAGGCGGACATCACGTTTGGAGCAGCGACACCCGAACAGAGCAGCGAGGAGCGAACGGCTGGCGCCGCGGCGAGGACGTCACAATTGGTATTGTTTAGGGACGTCACAGTTGGTGCCGTGGTAGACCAGGGGACGACGTCACACACACACACACACACACACACACACACACACACACACACACACACACATATATATATATATATATATATATATATATATATATATATAGAGAGAGAGAGAGAGAGAGAGAGAGGCACGGTGGAGTAATGGATAACGGCTTGGATTGAGGAATCGCAGAGCCTAGTTTGAATTCCAGTCGAATCCATTACATTCACTTACGTGCTAATACCCTTGG